>CM064894.1:17503940-17928940 GCA_030347415.2 Decapterus maruadsi
ACTGGATTTTGTTATAGGGGTGACTTTAATGAGATATGCGCTGTGGAGGCGGTCACGTTTAGACATGGTTGCTATTGTTGTTAGCGGCTGTAGCCGGCTACGAGCGCTACCGTCTTCAATCTCGGCTATCAGGAAATCTCCCGTGTTATGTCTGTGTGAACCTCATGTAAAGCCAGGGCTGCACCATGGCTCTCTGTAGGATTGCCGGTGTTGTGTGGAGAAGTGGCTCGCTCACCGCTAGCAGCATGCAGAGCTCGGTGAGCAGAGCCCGGTGAGCAGGCGCTGCTTCTCCACCGCACACAACACCGGCTTTTGTCTTTGGTCGGAAGGGGGAAAATCGGGGCAAAATCAGCCCGATTATCTTTATGTGTGTGGCAGGCTTTAGCCTGTGATCAAACTTCTGAATGGAGAGATGACGAGTGGCTGCTTAGGGTTAGCACCATAGGTTAGCTTAGCACACTTAGCACTTCTGTTAGCACCAATAAACCGTCTTTGTTAGCACTGCAACGGCTACCGCCACCTACTGACAAAAAAGCATCAAGACCTTTTACAGTCTATGATCAGGACATGATCCACTGATGATTTATTATCACTTAGGCCACTTATGACAGGAGCCTTCAGCTGGACCTAAACAAACCCCATACGTAACATAGCAAACTTGTTTTGATTTATCTCATAATTTTGACTTAGCTATCTCATAATTTCGATTTAGTATCTCATTATTTTGACTTAGCTATCTCATAATTTCGACTTAGTATCTTATAATTTTGACTTAGCTATCTCATAATTTCGACTTAGTATCTCATAATTTCGAGTTAGTATCTCATAATTTCGATTTAGCTATCTCATAATTATGACTTAGTATCTCATAATTTCGATTTAGTATCTCATAATTTTGACTTAGCTATGTCATAATTTCGACTTAGTAGCTATCTCATTATTTTGACTTAGCTATCTCATAATTTCGAGTTAGTATCTCATAATTTCGATTTAGTAGGCTATCTCATTATTTTGACTTAGCTATCTCATAATTTTGACTTAGCTATCTCATAATTTCGACTTAGTATCTCATAATTTCGAGTTAGTATCTCATAATTTCGATTTAGCTATCTCATAATTATGACTTAGTATCTCATAATTTCGACTTAGTATCTCATAATTTCGATTTAGCTATCTCATAATTATGACTTAGGATCTCTTTTTTTTTTTTCTCAAGTGGCGGAAACGGGCTTCCATACTTTCTTACACGCATGCGCGTGTCTGTCATACCTGTTGTAAACCTTGTAATAATAGCTTTTTGAGTACAGTTCACATTATTGTTGCTTCGGTTTGAGTGTGGATTAATTGTTAACGGTTTGTTGTGTAGCTAATGTGAGCGGTGATCTAGTATTACGATCCTGTTGATGAGTTGGGTTTTATATGCTGTTTTAACAGCTGATCTGTACTGTAGATGGCGTGGATTGTGATGAGAAGGTGTTGCAATGCACACAGTTTAAGACGTATCTGTGCAAAATGCAAACCATATTGTTATTAATTTGCTTATGTTTGGTATTAAAGAAATACAAAAGTAACTAAAAGTAATCCGTTACATTAGGCTACTTAAATTTTGGGATACTTAGAGTAAGTTACTAATTACATTTTTAACAGGTAACTTGTAATTAGGGGTGGGCGATATGGCAAAAATATCATATCACGATTTTTAAAAAATAAAGTTACGATTTCGATTTTATCACGATATTAAATTGAAAAAAGAAAAACAGACCGTTTAGGCCAAAGAACCTTTCTGAACAGATTTTAATCTAAATAGTTGCAATTTTGCCAACATTTGCAAACAACGTAAACATAGTAAAAGATAAACAACACTCTGATAAAGTGCACTCTTGCAACATAAAAAGTAGCTTTCAATAAACATGAAAGCAAAATATCAATGAAAACATAACTGTTTTATTCAAAACAGTCATTTTAAGAGGATTTAAAGGGCCAACGAGGAGTTTCTAATAAAACATGAAAGCAAAATATCAATGAAAACATAACTGTTTTATTCAAAACAGTCATTTTAAGAGGATTTAAGTATATCAAAAAAAAATTGGTCAAATAAAAATGCAAACTAAAGTAACTGTGGTTATGTCTTTAAGGAAACTTTACTCCAGATGATCCTACGATCTCCGCACTTTGGCAGATCGTCTACATGCTCTATCACTTCACGATCTAATATCGTCATATCGCCCACCCCTACTTGTAATTGTACTGGAATACATTTTTAAAGTAACTCTTCTAACCCTGAGGATGAGTCAGCAGCTCACCTTATCATTCCTTTGCCAACTTACTTAGATGCCCTGTCTATAAACATCAGGCTTAATGGGTCAATGTGGATTCATACTATAACTCAACTTCCTGAAAAGACCCATTTCTGTTACGCAAACAGTCAATTAAGGCTCCTTCTGACTTTATACCCTCCATCTTTGTGGTATCTCACTTGTTGATCACTCTGGAGTGTCACTGTCGCTGTGTTTGTCGGGGAATATAAAACTATCAATACATAAAACAATATACACATAAAGTATATCGCTCCCACCCCATCCCGTCCCATCCCCTATGTCTGATTCATTCACAGTGGTCCTTTGCACAGTGTTTACAAGAACAGCAAGACACGGATTACATAAAGCTTACTCAAGCACAGCAGGAAAGTGTGTTGACAAGAAGCAAAAGGTTGATAGTTGCTGTGACTTGACTTTCCATAGAAAATGGTACAAAAGGAGGCACTTGTTATTTTAGAGACCCTGTGTATATCAAGGACAGTTTGGTAAGTAAATGGATCTTCTTTCTCCAAAACCTAGAACATGCTCACAACAACAGAGCCAGATTGGATAGTATGAGATTATATACCTATATATATTTAAGGAGTCAACTGAGGAGTTAACATCTGATTAACAAACCTGTTTCTTGGCAGAAGTGTGCAAAGACAAAGAAAGGGATGTGGCTGAATAAAAAGAGACTCTGCGGCTTTCTTTCCGTTAATCTTCTCAGTGATGGGGCCGACAAATGTGATGCGATGCCTGTGGAGAGGGGCACATCTGCGCTCCTGAGGGAACTGAACTTCTAACCTCTAGTGCAAGAATGTTTTTGCTATCATGATGGCAGTGTGTGTGGCATATCTTATCACAGTGTCACACATTCCACACATCTTTATGTGCGTGTGTGTGGGGGTAAATGTACTACCCGGCACACACACACACACACACACACACCGGAAGTCCGGCAGATAGATGATTGGAAAATTGGAAGATTGAATTATCTAACTGTTGATCTTATAGGATGAGGAAAAAAGATTTAGAGGCAGACTGAAGTGATGTGTTAAAGCTGCCAAAATAGATGTATTTAAGTATTATAAACAATAGTGTTGTATGTCAGGCAGCACTGTTATGTGCTCAAGTCAACACTGGCGACAGAAGAGTTCATGACAAATGAATAGGTTTTATCTGCTCTTACAGTAATGATCACAAAGGAATCAAAAATGACTGTGTTTATTACTGGTTGGTTGCATGTTTCATTTAGTCAAAAATCATCAGTTTGTATAGAGGCAGGCAGGAATATAATCACATCATGTACTCCACATTTCCATAGTCACGGGAGCACTTGCACCATCAGATAACGCTGATGATCACCTTGTGGGGGAATTATGATGACAGTTAATATGATATGTAATCTGAAGGTACTGTATTTACATGAATAAGAGCTGCCATTTGGCTATCTCCATGACTCTGGCATGGCTGACTGGGCACCATGTGGGTGGGATTTGACCACGGGGGCCTGACGGACAGTGGACAAGGAAGAGCAATCTGCTTATCTGTGTGTAGGATTCACCGGCCATAATGGAATAATGGCTGGTGAATCATCAATTCATTCAGCTCTGGAGTTTCATGCACGACAAGTGTCCGTCAAACAGCTACAACCTTTTAGGTTAATGGTCCGTTTGTTGGCTACCAGTTGGAGGGATGGAGGAGCATTGACTTCAGTTGGAGTTGTGTTTGAAGCCACGAGAAAAAAACCTGTTTTGGTTCTGATACTAGGGCGAAAGTTAAGGGAAACTTAACTTGCACAGCTGAGTACCCAGTCATTGTACATAGACATTTAAGGTAAAACCTGAACACTAGCTAAATGCTGTGGTTTTAGATCTGGACCTGGTCTAATGTGGTCTTGCTGCAGTAAAAAGTGTTTTACCCATCCAGTGTTGTCTTATCATGAGTCTGAGAAGTGCAATAAATTGAGAACCAATTACTTAGCTGTGTAATTCAAGCTTCCCTTTTTTATACCTTTAACTGCAGTATTGTAAACTAAATATCAGATGCCTACATCACTGTCTTTTTAAACTCTGGAGTGGGTCTCTACCAGTTTCTGAAGGAAACTATTTATGCTGTCAGCTGTACATGATCTTTTCCAGCATGACTGGGCAGTGGTGTTTCATGAGAGCTCTGAGAGTGACCTGACCCAAAACAATAATGTCTTCAAAGTGAAACTCTTGGTAGATCTCACTGAAGCTTATGTGAGTCGCAGATTCAACAGATCATTGCGCTGTAGGTTCATCAAAAAAAGGCCAGTGACACCTTAGTCATTTGTTACATTATAGCTAATCAGCCCTTTTAATTGAAAAAATCCAAACTTTGCAAAGATCTTATGAATTATAACATATGCATCTTATTTATTAACTAATTATCTAAACTACAACCACTTGCCAAGGCAACCAAACAATCATGGTTCTGTTTATTCATTTATTTATTTATTGTCATTAATGCTTATGCAAGCTCTGTGCTTTTATCAGCCATTGTGTGGAATGATGTCAGCGTTACGCAGTTCATATCGCTCTAAATTGACTCGTTGCTAGGTTGCAACTGCAGTTATTATTTTACTACACAATGCATGTTAAGATGTTCTTAGCATGTTAAATAAAATACTAATGTAATCATTTCTTACATTTTCCTCCATCAGAGCTGCACCACTATCTATGTCAAACTGCAAAATTTACAGATGTCATTAAACTCATATCAAGATACTTAAATTGTTTAAATTAAAGATTCACACCAAAATTTTATGTTCCACAAAGTTTGGTCAAATAAATAAAAAAGCAAACAAACAAAAGCAACAGTGCCAACAACAACAATAACAACAAAAACAAAATTTCTTTAGTTGAGTGCAAATCCCAGCCTCTGGTGCTGATTTGCATATATGAGTCTGGATATCAGTGATTCATCTTTATTTTGTTTTATTAATTTTGTTCCAACAGAAAAACTGTCCATGGGAAAACCCTATTCAAAACATCACCACTGCATGCAAGCATATCGTTGCATCTCTTCTCTTATCTTGTCCCACACGCGTTCCCATATAACCATTGTCTTTGTCCTCCTCCACCATTTTTTTTTTTTTTTTACATTCATGTCAGGCTTCATCAGTGTCCATCTCTCTAGGGATATTAGGTAATCCCTCTAACCCTCCCTCAAACCACACGTACTGCCAGAGGAAAGAGACAAGTCTTTATTCAAAGACAAACTGCAGATGTAAATGTCACTCAGTCGGTGACAGTGGTGTCACGGAGAAGCTGCAGATATTCCTGGAATGTGTCACAGGTTCAAATACCCTGGGGTTGTACAGTGTGGCTCCATGGCAAGCAGCCGTGGGTGGGGCTTTCACCATGACATCATGGGAGAGAGAGGAGAGGAGAAGTATAAGAGTGACAGAGCTCAGACACCTGCAGACAAACAGCAGCAGCAGCAGCAGTAGCAGCAGCAGCAGCACCACAACACTGGAAACACAGCTGTAACTGTACAGATAACAGTCTTTCTACAGGACTCCATCCATCTACAATCAGCCATGGCAACTCACACCAGTGTTCTTCTTTTCATCACTCTCTGGGCTTCCGTGCAGGATGGTGAGTTTATGTTTAATATACAACCTAAAAACAACAATGTTTTATAGGGATGTGCATGATCTCTGGCTTATCATCTTTACATCATCCTTGTAACTTTACTAGTTTTGCTGAAGTAAATGTTCAAAATAACAGTTTTGGTGTCTAACGGATAGATTGCAGACTGTGTCTCACCATCTATATGTACATTATGATTAATCTCAGTCAGTCTGTACAAAGCAATGTGGCCATCTTTGCATGTTAGCGTGCAAGCATGTTTTGGCAGGCCCAACAGCAAATAGGCTCCTTTTATCACACAACAGTGGCCTCTGTTCAGTGTTGACAGAGTTTGTGTTTGATCCCTGTGAGGAGCATGGTACAGTGTTTTTAGTGTTGCTATAACCCTAACACTACCTATGCATGTGTGTTTTTTAAACTAAGCTCATAGAGTTAAATGTGTTTGTTCGTGGGCTTTTGTGATTTTAGCCTTTTGGAATTTCCATGACTTTAGCATGACAAAGCCAAGAAATGACTCCTCATGGACTGATGATGATAAGTGGCTCAGCTGTGGGTGATGTTCACTGAGTGAGTGGCTCTTTCTGTTTTGGATTAGGTTTGGGTCACTCTGTGATGAATGAGCTCAAGGTGGACTCAAGCGACAATGTCCAACCACAAACACAACGAGTGAGGACCAAGCGCTGTGCCTGCAGCAGCCTGCTGGACTCTGAGTGCCACTACTTCTGCCACCTGGATATCATCTGGATCAATACGCCCAGGTGAGGATGCGGAAGATCACTTCATGCAGAATCTGGGTCAGAATAGAGCACAGTGACAGGCAGTGAATTATAACTCTCTGTCTCAACAGCATAAATGAGTGTGTGAAGTATCAAAGAGCAAAGTCTGCATAGTGTTTATACCATGAACGCAGCACTGAGTCTTCATTTCTCCCTGCAGTAAGACAACAGTTTATGGACTGGGCAGTATTCTGTCTCGACGCAGAAGGTCCACTGGCCGTTGTGCCTGCGCCAATCCTGAAGATCAGTCCTGCATCGACTTCTGCCGTCACAGGTGAGTGTGGAGCTGGAGCACAGAACCAAAGCCACGCCGTCAGGCATCAAGTCAAAGGCCCTTGTGAGCAAAAAGATTATGTTTTCCCTTTGAAGAGGATGAGGAGTGGTTTCAGTCTGAGGGAACATCTCATTTCACAGCAGCGCTATTATTAGCCCTAAATGTGTTGTTACGGTGTTCTTTAAGTTCTACTTGTCCGAGGGCGTGATCATCAAAACAATCCCAGCCAAGGCCTGTGGGAG
Organism: Decapterus maruadsi; assembly: GCA_030347415.2. Lineage (NCBI taxonomy): Eukaryota > Metazoa > Chordata > Actinopteri > Carangiformes > Carangidae > Decapterus > Decapterus maruadsi. The sequence goes on from CM064894.1 coordinate 17,511,150, forward strand.
TAAAGTAATCTAATCCTGGTGCACAAAGTTCACCCGCGCTTGTATCTGATTGGCTGTGACGATCAAGGAGTGAAGTTTATTGCAGTCTGGAGGCAGTGAAAGGGCCAACTCAAGCACTCACGTTTCCTTGAAATGACAAACAAAATGTGCCACCAACTAGAAACAGTGGGGACAGGGACAAGAGGCAGAGGCTGCGAGGTTGACACAACCAAATGTTTAAACAGTGATATTTCTAACCATACTTTCTGTACATAAAACATTTAGTGAGCCTGTAAAGATAAGATTTTTTCTAGGTTACTGAGTGTCAATTGGGATGGATGCCTAAATGCAAGAGGGGTGGCCATCCATAAAACATTTCAAGGGAATGACTGTGCATTTCAAATATGTCTTAATAAGTGCTGATTGGATGTATCTTCTTTACATAAAACATTTAGTGAGCCAGTAAAGATGAGATTGTTTTGTGACTGTGCATTTCAAATGAACTTTACTATACTTTTTTTCTGTGTGTGCAGCCCTGACATCAAATCTGAGAAGAAACAAAAACTCAACATCCTCAGTGTCCTCAGGTGAGCTTTGAATTACAAGCAAAAAAAACCAAGTCTCACAACTTCACTTGATCCTGTTTTGAATGACGTGACCGGCTTTTCACCCCACAGAGCTTTGGCCAGGAGCCCCAAGGAAGCTCAGCATGCAGGTGATCCAAACAACAACAAATTGTCTGAGGCTCACAGCGAGAGCACGCGCTAAACAATGCGGGTGTTGAAGCAGCGAGAGTGAGACAGAGAGAGAATGAACAGCGAGCACCTGAACAAATTACACTCCTTTGATAGGGAGGAGGGAAAGAAAGGGCTGCTGAAAGATGTGTCCGATGCACGAAGGCCCGGAGCGCCACAGAGATGTCTGTTTGTACCTGGAAACAAAGGGTGGAAAATACAACACACGGATCACGGAGACCAGACCAAGGTGGCTCAGCACTGAGAGGAGCCACTGCTGTATCAGGACATGAGAAGGCTGTGCCAGTGGTCATGTTTGACTCAGAGGCGTGCAGACAGGCCAGGCCAGCACTGACACAGAGGGATGTAAGCAGAGCGAGAGAGAGAGGGATTTAAACATGAATGTACAGGAATTTCTACTGTACATGATTTTACTTATTCTTTCAAATACATGTGTATTTTATTGATCTTTATTGATCTGCATATTTATTTACTATTTAGAAATTACTTTTGTCATTCATTGGAGACTTAATGATGTTAGATATCTAATGAAGAATGGCAAATATTGATTACCTCTGTATCAAGCATTTTGTGTGTAATATGAATACATTAAATCTGAATATATTTATTTACCTATTTATCCATTTTATTCTGTAGAGATCTGCCAATTAAAAATAAACTAATGAAAAAGAGCACATGTTTCTGTGTCTGTGATATATAGCCTTCTCTGTGTGCTTCAGCAAATTGCACTGTGCAAATAACGTGATTACTGTGAAGAATCCGTACGTGAAGAATCATTTCAGGGAAAATAAGTTCTCGCAAGTGGCATGCGTGATTCAGTTGTGTGACAAGCAAACACATTTCTGAGTTCAAAAGGAGGCCTGAGATGGATGAATGGTCCAGGAATTCAAGGCTCACAATAATAATAAGTTTACCTGCTATTCAAAGGCAGCACGGCCCGTGTTATCATAAGGATCTGTGGAAAGAATGCAGCGTTTTGTAACTTTGCTCAGGGGGTGAGACAGAGGTACAAAATGCTCTATCACCCCTTGTTCCTTTCTGATTGCTTGTACTGTACATACCGTCCACACACACACACACACACCTGAATATGCAAGAAGTCAGACAAGGACTGGAGCCGATGGAAACAATCACAACAGATGATTCACTGATCTAATGAATAAAGTGGCAGTGAACTGACCTGCTTTTGCTGCCCAATCAAGTAGCTTTGATGAGTGATAACACTCAAGTGTTAATGGGGCTCTCATCTGAGCAGTGGGTAATCCTGCTTCATTGCATTTCATTCCTAACATACTTCTCTGTCAACATTTTTTGTCTGGAGATACCCCCTGCAGCCATCTTTTTCAAACACGCCTGAGCTCCGTCAGATGCCCAGACTGTGCAGAGGCTGGCAGATGCAGGTATGTCAGCTGTTACTACCTGTACAGCAGTTGCTGGTGAGCACAGCGTTAAAAAAAGAAAAAGAAACTTTGACTGAGATATTGTTTTAGCTCCAGGGTCAGGATTAATTGACTCAGGGAAAGAATGAAAGAATTATTAGAGTGATGGAAATGTGATATCTGATCCCCTGGGATTTTCTGACACAACAGTAGTGTTTATCTAGATTGGTGAATGAAACAAACAAAAAAAACATTCAATGAGCTGCTACTTTGCTGAATGGTTTGTTGGTGAGAGAGGCCAGAGACTGAAATACTGTGGTAACTTAGATACCCACTCCATACAGATGAGCTGAGCAGGAAAGCGTCTCAGAATTAAAACATGTTGAACCTTAAGGTGGTTGGGCTGCAACAGCTGGAGGCCATGGCATGTCATGTTTGTGAACATTAATGCCAGCCTGAAGAAGGAAGGACAGAAATGGCAGGAAGCTGCAGGTCAGTCTCAGGTCATTCATCAGAATTTTATTAGTGGTCACTGGGGGTGAGTTATAAGGTCACTGTGCTGTGAAAACATCTTAAAATATAGAAAATAACATGCAGATTTTGTTTTGATAACTTCCTGACATGAAGTAATGAAGAAATGTGACTCAGCTGGGCTTTGAAAAACCACAGGGGCAGAACTCTGTCCATGGTGCTGGAACAACACAGACCCTGTGAACCACTTCACTGTTGCCACCACAAACACATGAAAATCATACGTGTCCTGCAAAACTTTGAGAGTAACCTCTTATTGTCTCTTGTTAAAAACAAAAAATACTGTACTGTATTGTTGTTTTTAACAAACAAAACACTGTAACAATTAAAATGGCAGTAAATACAAATAGCCATAAATGTAGCCTCATTTCCCAGAACATTCCACTGGACAAAAGTCTGAAAAAACGAATTAATCTTACAAACATAAAGAGTTGGCATTGCAGGGAGAGTCACATACTTTCTTTTTAGGAGCTACATGGTTCACAAATAAGTAAACTGATAAATGTGGGAAGTCTGGTAACAATGGTGAGCATTACTACTTTTTTTCTGTTTTAGCCTAGCATGTATTATAATGATGAAATTCCAGTATGATACAGTAGGCTTCACAGGGCTTCTCAATGAACTATTGTGTCCACTTCAGCAAGCTCCAGCTCCAAAAACAGGAGGTTCCTCTTCTAGAAAACAAATAAACAAACTCTCACCTTCTCTCCCACTCTTTACTTCTCAATAAGCTTGACTCTCATTGTCCCGTTATCGTCAGGTCAGTGATTTGAACATTTACATGTACAATTAAGTGCTTCTCATAGAGATTTAGTGCAGAGCTCATTTCATATGTAGTCCACAAAACATAAAATACACACAATGTTTTGTACATTCCCACACTCATCACATAATACACACCATGTATTTTAAAATGAACTACTAAGTTTAGCTTTCCATTTACATTTTACATTTAGTAACTATAACTTTAATAGTTACTCATGATGACCAGATCTGTTTTAATATAAATTCTTGGGGTTTATATAGCGTTTAATATACTGTCAAACTGTCAAGCTTACTGTCAAAAAACTGACATAAATGCTGTTTTAAATCTCTGTCTCTGCACAACATGTCTGCAATCAGCGTTGGGAGTTTGTTATTTCATATTGTTTATCAACTGGCTGGTCCCGTTACTCACTGATGTGTTTGCCAGCAAGACTAGATACTATGCCAACAATGCTAACAGGCAGACATCTGCAGTCACCAGTCAGCTAACAATTAGGTGAGGCAGTAGTGAGTTGGCGTGCAAGCATTCAACTATTTCAGTGAATAATGTAGAGCTCAAAAAGCATTTAAAAAGATTGATTTTCAGTCACTTTTTTCCGGATTAGGCTACCACCTATTTATTGTAATTGGATACTGAGTAAGCCTGTCACTGTGTCGCTGCAGGCACATGTACTGGGTGGAAATATGCATTCTCTAAAGTCTGGGTCACAGTTCTCCACTACTTCCAGAATCAGTTATGCGGTTCCTAATATTAACACCTTGAGGTTTCACCTGGCAGCACTCCAGATTTGATGTTATGTAACCAGAAGTCATGCATGTGTAACATGAGAGATGCATTTTTCAGTGAACCTAAGAAGCAAATTAGCCTCAAATTGTCTCAGAAGATGCTAATGTAGGATCAGCAACCTCTGGCGCTGATGTGTCATACCTCTATGTTTGTACGTTGTTCACGGAGGGGAAGTCACCGTGGCCTAATTGGCATCTGCTCCTCAAAAACGCCCAGTGGAGTATGACGGAGTAATGCTCTTATGCTATGGTATGCATAATCTCATTTATTAACATTGTGAGCACAATACAGTTGACTAGCACTGAATCCTCTGAATGACTCATGTACCACCAGCGTTGACCCCTGTGGTATATTTAGCTTTACATTAAATACAACCCATACTGTTACAGCACACTCTGCAAACATGATTTAAATACTTTAGTTCTCATTTTCTCAAAAGGAATTTTTATGGATCACTGCCAATGTGCATTGATCATGAGTGGCAACAGCATGTTCCCTATAGCCTTCTGTATCATACTGTACATCTTTTTAGCTGAACTGGGTGAAAAAGCAAGAAAATCTCCTGGTTTAAGTTTGCAAAATGACTTTTAAACACACAAATTTAATGCTTTGGCTGTAAGAAGACTTTGTCCTCCTCCTAGCCGTCAAACACGGGTTGCCGACCTTTGTTTATTTTAATATGAGAATCCATAAAAGTTCAAATATTGGCAACTCTGTAAATGAGAAACATGTTAAAACAGAGACTGTTATTGAACAACCCTGATGCAGCCAGTGGTCAAATATTCCACAGCTGTTCCCCAAGAATGTGCCGTGCAGCAATAGCCCAGTGTGTCAGCGACCTACACACTCTCACACACACATACACACACTAAACTCATGCACACAACTGTTGCTATGGGGGGTGTTTTACGAAAAAGGCCGTGCAGTATCATGCAAAGACCAGCGGATCTTACAGTAAAAAACATAAACGAACCCTTCAGCAGAACAAGTGTGTGTTTTACCCTCTGCTGTGCATTGCAATAATTCTTTACCACCAAGGTACAAGATCATGTTTCCTCGTGGAGGCTGAGACAGCTGCCTGTCTGTCCTAGTCATGTCAACATCCAAACAACAATCCATGCAGGAATAATCCATACTGTGTGGGAACTTTCTCTTGTCAGAGTTTAGGAAAGAGGGATGACACAGGAAAATATGGGACAAAGTACAACGGCCCACTTTAAAGGAGGTACAATATAACAATATAATAGTCACCGCAATCAAAATATATACTCCTGAAGACTATTGCCACTGCAGGAAGTGTTGTGTAAAGGCCTTTAACATTCACCTGTCATGACAATGTTGTAGTTTCCAACGAAAAGGGCTAGCTTATTCATTTATGGTCAGTTTATCAATCATAATCAATTTCTGTCAGAGATACCGGCCAGACTTTCGCAACGTCAGCTGATAAGGCCTGAAGACAACATCGAAAGAGCAAACCCTCATCTAGATTTTTTTTTTTTTTTTAGATAAGATTTGTTATTGTGGATATTCAGCATGCTGGAGGTAAATTAAGGATGCTGTCAAATATAATGTCACCAATATTTTTGTTGATCAATTAACTTTAAAAAAGGGTTTAAAAAAAGTTTGTTGCATCTTGGAGAATTTGCTGGGGCTCTTCCATGGGTATAGGCTGTTTGTATCATCTGTCTCCTCATGTGATCCCAGACTGACACTATGATGTCGACATCAAGGCTCTGTGGGGGCCAGACTCCTTGTTCTCCTCATCTCTGAAGATTCTCCATAACTTTGGCTGAAACTTTGGGCTTTGTCTGGTTGCAAAATGAATCTGAGACCAACAGACGTTACTCTGATGGTGCAGTTTAGATACAAATGTAAACTTCTGAAGTGCTGAAAATGTTGCTCATTAATGTCTTTTTTGTTTGCATTTTCTAAAAAGAAAACTGGATTTTAAAAGTCTACCATTTGTGCATCATCCCAGATAAACAGCACTTAGTGCTGAGTACTATGACAAGAGCCAGCACTATATCTGATACAGTTTGGTATCTTGAGGAAATTAGAGGATATCAGATAAACTATTGAACCAGGAAGGTTTCAGGTATGTTGCTGTGTACAGTAGTAGTATATAATCCACCATCAGCTTCCTCATGTGTGAAAATTAAACTCTCAATGATGTTATGGGTTTTACTGTTTGTTTGTTTTTCAAGTAATTTTTTGGGGGGCTGTTTCGCCTTTAATGGACAGAAGAGTTGAGAGAGAGACAGGAAATGGGATGACACACAGGATAAGGCTGCTCGACACGGGATTCTGCTGCCTGCAGTGATGGCTATAGCCTCAACACATGAGCTAAACAGGCATATCGCTGGTTTGGGTTTTCCCCTTCATCAAAAATGTTTCCTTATGTTAGCATTGTAAAATGTAGAGGTTTGGGGTCATTCAGTTATTGCTGTCATAAAGTTTCTTCTGATCTTCTGATATTGTTCTAAAAAAAAAACCTCCAGATGTTACACAACATCCTTTCTAAAAGAGAAAATAAACTTCTGTCCTATCTATTTTAATGATTGATTTGAGGGCTGAATCCTCTCTCTGAAACCAGTGGAGGAACATGCTGTACCAGCAGTTGCCCAGTAGATGGCCCCTGACTCCCATTAACTCAAACTAGAGGAGCCCACAGACTGGGCCATGTCACTTCATGGGGCCATCAATTTAAGACTTGAAGTCACAAAATCTGCTTAATGTCAGATCAATCTTATCACACATCCCTTTAAGTTTAACTATACTAAATACATCACACATAGATCTATCTGAGAGGGCCACTAACATAAGGAGAAAAAATAGGATAAAATCAGTCAGAGATTTGCAACTAGTTCAGAGGCCCCATGCAGCAAATAGTCTGTTTTTGCTGCCATGGGTATTTGAAGTTTTACTTAAATATCAATTAATATTAGTTTTGTTTCTAAAATCAGATGTGCATACTGAAAAACCAATACTCACTGTGCCACATTTATTTCTTGAGAGATTCTGGGGTTGATTTGATCTCTAAGCTAAAAGTCCTAAATAAATAAATAAAAAACATAATTGAATTAAGAACTGAGCAGATGGCAATTTAACATCTAGTTATTTTTATGTGAAGCTTCTGCAAATTTACTGGGGAAAAATGTATATTCAAAATAGGCTAATTATTTTTTTCTTTTTTTTTTAATGTTGGCCCAACTCAAACATAACGTCATAACTAGTAACTAAAACTAATAACTGATGGCGTGCATGTTTTATTGTCTTTGATAAAATGAAAACAACCTCATTCTAGTATAACGGTATGCTGCTCTACCCCCCACTCTCCCCATTTCCCAGCCCCAAACTCAATGCACTGCAATGCCTGGTGGGTACTGAAGTCTTCACAGCACAAAGAGGAGCCGTGTTTGCAACGCCCACTGAGCAGATGCAGCTTCCACCGAGAACTACCGGTACCGAGATGCCCGGCTTGGGATGGTTTCCGGTAAGTGCGTAAAAATGTTTGGACCGGGCGCTGGGAGAGAGGTGGAAACTGAGGTGAGGAAATTACCGGGCTGCTAATTTTTGTTAATTGCATGCAACCTAGTTTCAAAGGAAAGGGGCAGGGGTGAAGTGAGGACAGACCGGGGTGAGCGCTGAGGTCTGCTTAGGAGCAAATGAGCCACAGAGTTTGGAGAGAAGGTCCGCAGACAATGACCTGAAGTTGCGCTCCAACTTGGCCGACACAAAACGAGCCGATATCACTGGAAAACTGCGCGTTTACAATGCCACGATGCGCGTGGGTATGTTAGTTTTTCTGCAGATCCCGCGTGCCACAGGGTGCATGTGTTTCTGTGCTGAGCTTTAAGCTGAAATCTCTGCCGCTGCTTCACACCTGAAACTCCATTTTCCACTGATGCTCTGCAGAGGCGTTCACGTACAACAAAGGATGCGTGTTATCTCCGGGATAGTGTCGATGTTTGCAGTCGGATAACTAAGCGGGATGCACCTTAATAGATCAGTAGGCTATGTCGTGTTTTTTTCTCTGTCATTACGGCGGCGGCATGTTGTGGGGAAAAAAATCATTTAGAGGCCTCTTTTTCTCTGCATCTCATCTTGTCTCCAGCAGTCAGACAATGATGTTGCTTCTATCTGAAACAAATGAACAATTTCCCTATATTTCACTTAAATTGACGCCGAATTTAACACAGCTACATTTAAATAGCCCTCCTCAAATCATCTGCTGCAAAGCAATTAGTATTAGTAGCCTAATAGATAGGCCTATGTGTAAGGCAAAAACAAACAAACAAAAAACAGATTCGATTAAGACATGAGCAACAATGAGGACTCCATGCATAGCGTAAGACACTTTATTTATATGCTAATTTAATCGGTTTTTTATATAGCCTACATATAAAGATATTTATTGACAGTGCTTTTATTTTGAAATGTGTAGCTGGAAAACGATGTGTTCGCTGAAGCTGACTTGACGCTGGTTTCCCATTCAGCTGCTTGTGAGCATCTTGAGCCCACTGGCGCGAGATCCGGAGAGAGAGAGGGAGGGAGCAAGAGCGAGATAGATAGATAGAGAAGAGGAGTTAGAGGGAGAAGGAGGCAGGTTGACGTTGAAGCCCTCACACACGTACTGTGGCTTCGTACTCTCCTCCTGCACCGGGAGTAACAGCTGTTTGATCTGATGCTTTTCACGCCACAGACCGAGTCAACCTCTCAGGTAATTTGTATTTTGCCTCAGGATTTAAAAAGGAAAAAAAATGACCAAGTAATTCAGTCTAATCTCGGCGATGCAATTAGAAATGAGCGCTCCATTTAGATCTAATTAGGACATGGGTTGTTGGGGCAAAGATGGAAGACGTGATACACGAGCGAAGCTTGTGTTTTCCACACATAGGCTACTTATTTTTTTTTTTAAATTCATATTAGCCGAAGGGTAAATGTTTTTTTTTCTCAGGGAGATTATAGCTGTCACATATTGGATGCCAGTGTTATTTATTCAAATGACCAAGATTAAGACATTTCCTGTTTTCATGTGCTTTCAACAGGCATAAAAGTGTGTGTATGTATGTTTTTATGTTTATTGTCTGTTCTCATTTTATTTGTATCCTATTCATTCACCTCTCAAAGCCTTCTGGCCATCAGTGTGGTCAGCTGCCTCCGCTCCATCTTGAACCTGCGTCTCTTCTCCTATACAGTAACATGCATTTCCTCTGGTTTCATCTGTCCATGGCGCAACAGCTGCTGAAGTTAATGTGCTCCTCAGAGGAAGAAGGAAAGAGAAAGAAAAAAAAACGCTGCCTCATGGCTTGTGTTGTATCTTAGCTCTTTCCACTTCCCAATGGAAGCCTCCCCCCCCCCCCACCCCTGCCTCCACCTCACTCCATTTAATGGGCCATTAAGAGGCAACCAGGATGGTTAAGCTGTCAGCTGGGCCTGATTGATTCGGTTATACCACAGATGAGACAGAGATTCCTCTGGAGCTCTCTCGGCTAAACGTCTCTCCTCCATCCCCCACTTCCACCCCCCACCCTCTCACTCGTCTTCTTCAGGCAGAGAGCAAAGGTGGGTAGCCTGAGCCTCGCTTCAACCTGGAGGCGCTGAACGTAAAGTGAGCATGCAAGCATACCATGTTAACGCTTGGTGTTGCACGGTCAGTAGCCCTCAGTGTAGTGCATTGAATTGAATGATGACGCTGAGTTATGACCCACCCCCACCCCCACCCCCCCACCCCCTCCTCCTGCAGTGCAGTCGTCTTCACACAGGTTGGAGGGACACTGAAGAAAGAAAAAGTTTAGCAAAGGCGAGGAGCATTTTGGGCTCCTTGTAAAAGTGGGCCACCGGTCCCTGTGGTGAATGATGCTTTTTCTGGGGCAGGCACAGTGATGACGCTCACCCGGCCCGGATTGGGAACAGACACCCTGGTCCATCCATTTCGGAGAGGGGTGCGGATACTGTGCGGCTCGGATACACACTGCAGAAAGGTTCCAAGCAGAGAGAGAGCGAGAGAAACTGCTCGGCCTGACTCCGTTGCCACTTATTGCCATCTGCAAATCTTGTCACAGATACCAGTGTGGAACAGGCCTGTAAGTATTCAGTCACTTTTTAGTCGATAAGAACCCGACTTGTTTTCAGACCGAGGCCTGAAGTGTGGAGTTAATGATTTTTCTCCACCGTCTTGGTGACTTTTTGTATCCAAAACCCAAGAGCTGAACTTCTATTTAAAGATGGCATAACCCAGCCAGCTGCTGCCGTTTCCGCTCCCGTCGTAATTGAATCAGCGGGAGTAATGTGCGCCAGTGAGGGTGTGTGCGCTCCACAGAAGATTATACAGTCAGGACTTCTAGGCGGGCTGTAACGGCCACTCTGCATACCTGATTGGTGGCTCCTATTCCTGGTGGGTTATGTTTATGGTACGGAAGCTGGGATGGGACAGAATCCCAACGGGTGTCATCAAAGAGGATGTGGATTCTTAATGTGAGTTTTCTAGGATGGTGGTTCATCCTGATTTATTTGACAAGATAATAGGTAGTGTAATGACTGATGAGGCTGGGCACTGAGCTCCATCCTAATAGTCTATATCTCAGTTCTAATTGGGTGTTTGTGTTGTTAATTGATTGTGTGTGTGGTCACATCACCTTAGATCTGTTTTCCCAAAAGCTGTCTAAAGGCTTCAAAGAGGATGTCTTTCATGACGGCGAAGACACAGCGGCAGACGTCCTGTCACAGTTTGGACTTTCATATTGATATGTCCTGTACGGCCCGAGAGCAGGGAGAGAGTTAACAACTCAAAAGGGAACTAGGCCATCAACATCCCTTTTTCATGGGCACATTCTGAGACTGGCTGTGAGCGTGACACAAACAGCAAGTGAAACCAAGCAATATTTGATTGTGGAATGCATCTACTGTATCCAAGCCATTCTTCTTTTATTTTTTAAATATTCTTTTGGATCGCGTATGTTGTAGTTGACATGCAGCGAGGCGAGCAAGTGTTATGCATACATAACATATAAGGCTGTGGCTGAAACGGTGGAAAAAAACTCTTGTGTGTTTGTAGCTCTTCCCCCTCACTGCCTCAAATCTGCTCTTACTTTCAGACACCAAAGATATTTTCTCTTTCCCTGGGCCGAGAGAAACATTCACCACCACCACTCGGCTCGATTATTTTGAGTCATCCAGCCAAGGCTGTGGCACTGGGCGGGAGTGCAAAAAATTTCATCTCCCACCACGGATACATCTGACTCCTCAGTGGTGTCGGGGTTCTCTCCTTCAGTCTGCTTATATGGCTGCACAACAAACACACTTTATGTGGTTTTAAGATGGACAACCGGCCTGAGTGTCATTGTTCAGACTCCTTTTTTTGATAGGGAAGTCAACCTCTGACCCTGCCGGTAAATTGTAGTGGAAGAGGAACAAAGAATAATTGTAGAATGCAGAATACAATTATATTGGTAGGAAACTGTCCCTGAGTTTATATGACTGACGAGTGCATCACAATGCTGTGCGGCCGTGCCATGTGCACAGAGCTTTCCTTCATTGCAGGACATGGTCATCATTGATTGCATCAATAGTTTTTGTCACAAGGCCTCTCTTGGCATCAGCCTGGACATCATCACTGAGTCTAAAGGGGCTTTTGCTCTTATCTCTCCGTTTATTGAAAATCACATCAGCCCACAAGACACGGATGCTGCAGTTTGGTTCGACCAGTTATTCACTGTAATGTGAGACGATACAGAGGTCCGTTAGACCACCAGACAGATCAGTAATGCTGAGAGAGGAACTGAAGGAATTTTGTGGCTACATTTAGGTTTGCGGTTTGCGCTTCTGTCTTCACGGCTGCTATTAACCAGCATTGTTTTTTTCACGTTATTTTTGTTAATGGATTTGGATGGATTTTCATGCCAACAGATGTGGCTGTCATTTCAGCTTTTTTATTGCAAATAATGGAGTTGCTCTCCAGTGTGTAATAATTCTGTCAAATCTAGAATTTAGGTTTGTAATTGATTATCTTTACCTTTATGTCATTTTTTATATGAAACAATTGTTATTTTCTGTAAAATCCATGTAGTATAAGATCCTCCATTATAGTGAAAACATAGAAATGCAGCAGATTTGGAACAAGCAACTGTTTGAATTTTTACTAAAACAATTAAGATCATTTATTGATCAATAACATAACCGTGAACTTATCAATTAATCACCTAAGGATAGGAACTAATGATTGTCTTCATTATTGATTTTTATGTTCATTATTTATCTTTTATCTATAAAATATGAGAGTAGTGAAAAATGCATGTTATAATTCCCCACAGCTCAAGGCAGCATCCTCCCATGTCTTGTTTTGTCTAGACAACAGTCTAAAGCACAGATGCTTAGTGTGCCATCTGTCTGCCAATATGAGGAGACATAAACAATAAATATTTTTCACTAAAAGTGACTAAAACGAGTCTCAGATAGCCACAGATGAACCAAATGTCAGTCAACTAATTGTTGTTTCTTCTAGTCTATCAGTGAACTACTATCATTCACTGCGTCCTCTCCTCTGTCCATCCTGTCTGACTAGGATCATACTCCATTTTTATTTTTTCCCTTGAAACGAGAAAACCAGATGTTGACATTTCCATTCTCAACAAGTGGGCATATGCAACTGGTCCAGTAGGTGCAGCAAAGTAAAGATTACTTGTGAGATGAGAGCCCTTTGTGCTTCGGTCTAGAAAGTCTCTATTGGAAACAGCTTCTGTTCGGTTATGGTGCCAAACTCTGTCTCCTCTGAACCGAGCCAAATCACAGCTGATTCTGTTCTACAGTCTGTCCTGTTTGCACTACTACACCCAAAAGGAGGAAAATCCTGTGGCTCCTATTTAACCTATAGATAAAAAGCTTAACATATCTCTAGAGACCATGCAGTCGTGACCATAATATATTTAACATGCATTTTACTCTCACATGTCTGGTTGCATAAATAGTTGTTAAACACTGGAAAACCACTCTGTTGGTAGAGTGTGCGCTGCGCTGAGTTAAATTTGTCCTGGGTCACAGTTAAAAAGCACAAAAGAGGAGCTTGAGCCAAAACAAAGATAGGATGAATAAATAAGATTCAGAAAAGCACTAGTATTGTAAACGGCTATGCGTGCAGCATCACTGGACCAGTGGAAACGATTACATCATTTCCTCATTTATTTTGAAGGAGAGTGGATAATGGCTTAATGTCAAGATCACATTAGCATCTTTTCCGGTTAATTTCTTTTGAATTTCCGAAATTGATAAACACTATTTGTCAGACATTTGCTTTGCCTGTAACTAAAATAATCACCGTACATTTTCCACTTCAGGTACTGAAAGGGTTAGTCTGTGGTTATGAAGTGATGCACTTGGCCAACATAAGTATATAATTACATTATTGAAGTGTTTCGACGGGAGTGCTTTGACTCTCTACATGCGAGCAGTTTGAATAATGCCCAGATGGATCCAAAAGCCTGTGTGTGTGTGTGCGTGCCTGGAAACCACTCTCCCACCAGATTTTAACACCACCATCAATATGATGTAACAGGAATCGATTCACACTTCATTCATCCAGTTCTGTGGATGGCAGTAACATCACTGTCTTTTTTTAGTTGACCAGAGTAGTGTTTCTGCTAGTAGTCCATCTACCTCACATTTTCTCCTCACCATGTCCTGATACAATTTGTGTGTAGCTTTACAAACTGTGTTTTTTTTTTTCATTATTGTCCTTGTAAGAAGATGTGTTAACAGCTCAAAGGAGCAACAGTAGAAATAAGTAATGAATGAGTCCTGCCAGGTTTAATATCGTTCTTCTGGTTGTGACACCTATACAATGTGCTGTAGCTTCAGGTAGTGTGTGAACTTGATGTATCTGGTGACACAGTTAACATAGTAACGTAGCTGCCTTGCCACATGATGAGCAGGATGTCTCTGTTGCATCTTGACATCACCTTTATGCTGCCGTCCTTTAGAGCTCATTTACACCTTACATTTTGCTCCAGGTAACAAGACACAGATCACACTTAATTGCAGACATACTGGTTTAAATACTATGTCGTGTTTTTTTTCTGGTGATACATCCCAGTTCCTTGGAATCCCTGGGTCTCCATTAATCTTTAATCCTCTCTCCTTCTTGGCAGCGCTCTCAGTTTATATGACTAACTATGATCTAATCTTCTTTGTTATTCTTTATCAGAGGAGTTGAGATGGGTGGAGCTGCTGCCATCATCATCAGGAGACCTGAATAAATATTGCTGTACTGAAACCACCCCCACCACACCCATGACTTTCTACAGTGTATGTCTCCACCTTTTTAAAAGAATATATATTTCCACAAATTCACAGTTTATTGTTGGTCATTTATAATGAATACAATATCATATAAGATCTATTATTACTATTAAGTTTTGGGTAATGACGGTTAAAGCAAAGATTTTTTTTATGTTAATAAATTAAACATATCTTTTCCATCAGAACAACTATTTATATAAGATATATGTATATATATCAGTATATTGTAGATAAATTGGTAAATATATTAGAATAATTGTAACCAAAATTACCAGCTACTAAAACATATTAAAGCAGTTAATTTTGTGACGGCACATCTGTACATAATGGACAATATATAGTGTTTTTAGAATGTGATTTCTTTGACTGTGCATGGCTCAGCTTTTAATTGGGCTTGGTACTGGCTAAGAATTATTGATTTTGTCTTTAGATGCTTTTATAAGGAATTTTAATGAGAAGATTTCAGACTAATGAAATCAAGCCCACAGTGTTTATGTTTGTTTTTTTTTTGTTTTTTTTAAGTATATTTTTTTGGCGTTTTATGCCTTTATTTGATAGATTAGTAGAGATAGACAGGAAAGGGGGAGGCAGAGAGAGGGGAATGACATGCAGGAAAGGTCTGCCCGATGCGGGACGCGAACCGGGTACGCCTGCGTCTGCATATACATGGGGCGGCTGCCTTAATGTTGTTTGTTTTTTGAGCATCTGGGTAAAAAAACAAAACAAAATCAGTGTGAGGAAAACACAAATTACCACTGGTTTAACTGAAAGTGTCTCAGCTCACATCCTGAACTAGTGTTGATGATCAAATTGTTGTTTTTCAGGAACCGTTGACTGGTGTGCCTCAAACTCTGTAATGGAAAATCGTGGTGAGTACCAAGTTGCTCGTTGTGGTTTGTTAAGTGCAGTGTTAACGCTGTGAGAGAGCTGTAGATCCACTCATCTGACTGTACATCCACTGTGTTTATGGGGTCTGTCTAGCCTGCTACGTTTTTATGAGCCCCTCAAGCCTACAGCCATACATCTCCTCAACCTCAGGGCCTGGCTGACCATCAATTTCCCCTCTCAAATCTTGGCTTTTCAGGGTTTTCCCTGGTCGCTGTAGGTCAGTGTGTTATGTGTTGCAGAAGATTTAACTTGGGAATGTTATTTTGCTTCTTTACGTTGTGCGCTGTGAATGTTGAGGATATGAGCTATGTATTAATTTAATCTCCCAGTGTTAACTGTGTTAACAGGCAACACGGCACCTCCCTCCCCTATAAAACAGGAATATAGGAAACTTCATTATGTTCCTGTTTTTGTTTTTTTGGTCACCTCGGGCTCTCCTGTTAACCGGTTCCCTTTTTTGCACAATGCGTTTGCTAGAGGGAAAAAGAACAGGTAAACATGTCTAAATGTCCGTATGCTAAGCCGTCCTTTTTTAACTTGTGGCTGTGCTTTACAATAAAAGCCATGCACAATTTGACGCAGTGAAACACATCAACAGGTGTGTTGTAAATGTGGTGGATCCGCATTGGAGGAACGAGAGAGAGAGAAATGAGACCAAGAGATGGGATGAGAAAACTAACACCAGCTCTGTTCAATTCACACAAAAAACTACAATTAAAAACAAAAAAAAACAGGCAGCTACTGTATGTGATTATTCTATTTCCTGGGATATTTTTTGTTACCTGTGAACAGTTCCACAGTAGCTAGCATTCAGTTTTTCTTCTTAGTTGCTTTCAGCGCAAAGTAAAAATCAGCACAACAAAAAAAAGGAGAATATGTGAAGAAATTTTAAAACGGCTCATTTTCCGTCACAGATGAGACACAGTGACACAAAGCAGTATGTCACGATCCAGAGGGCACGTTCTCATACTCTGGCCATGTTGGACAGGGCTGCACACGTGCATGTCTGTGTGTACCTGGCTCAGCCTGTCCGCCTGCTAAAGTGGCCTGGCCCAGTCTGTTATCCAGGTCAGGCCAACAGGTTCTGGGCTCATGCGGATTGGCTCAGCTCTCCCTGGAAGCCCGCCCGATGTGGAGGCTGTATATGGGGCACAGGGAGAGAAAAGGAACGCTGCTGAACACACTAGCTCTCCCATCTTTAGAAACAGCTCGAGATGCAGCCAAACGCTCAGAAAGCTCTGATCTATCCAGGCATAATGACACAGCTCGCTGCTCTGGATTCCTCTGAGGCACGGCCGCACAAGGCTTTCTGAAGACACTGGGAGGAATCAAACAGGAAGAGGAATCAGAGCACTAATTCGTGGGGTCTCCTTCTCGTCTTGTTTGGAAAAAATGGTCTCTCTTTTTTCCTTCTTCCTCTGCCTCTCTTTATTCAGGCCCCAAACAGGGCAGCTCTCCTTGGCAAACATGTTTCAAAGTCATGCTAATGCCTAAGAGACTGTTCATATTGTGATAAGAGACTTGGAGATGTGCATAAAATGGTGTCTGGAGGCATAAAGGGAGGTGAGCGGCATGATAAACACCCTCTGCTGATTCTGAACAACAGTAGCCTAATATTGGCATGCATACTGTATATAGAAATGGCAGCATGTATGTAATCAACACATCTTCCCTTTTGCCAGATTGGCTTGTGATCCTTCATTCCCCCTTAACAAGTTCAGTGTCATAGTAGCAGCTGTACTGCTGCAGGGATTCATGATGAAATGTTGGGATGGAGCAGCATCTCAGACATCTTTAAACTGCTCCCACAGAAAAAATGTCTCTGATCTTTTCAACTGCTCCTCTTGATTGAGGGCACTGATTGGAATTGCTTACATATTTATTCCCATCCATCCTTCACATCCATAAAAAATTAAGGGTTGCGAATTAAGGTGGTTTACTAATTCAGAAAAGGCCCAGAGAGGTCTCTGTTTCTCTCGTCAGATGGAAGAAGAGCTTGGCTCATAATTGTTTTCAAGGCAAACAATGTGGTCTCAGCTCTGAGGTTTTAAGTCTAGTTTTTTTTCCTGTGGTCGTTCAGTTTTTATGTTGCAACATTTAGCCGGGATCAGTGTTACAATATACCCTGTTTTCTTCAGACCCACTGCACCATAGAGCATGCATCACATTGTATATACATTATTGGGTGCACACTGCGGACCACATACCGCAGCACACACATGAAATTGAAAACATGACTCGTCTTTCTCCCTGGAATGGTAGGCATCTTTCACTGAATGCTGACCTGTGCTACGAGCCAAGGAGGGAGGGTCAGTGAGAGGGGGGCAGAGGGAGTCCAGCTCCTGGAGGGAGGGAAAGTCTTAAGGAGATTGCAAGAGGGAGGGACAGAGGAAGGTCTGAACAGAAAGGCGTAGAAGAAGAGAAAGACAAAGGAGAGGAAAAGACCTGAGACAGAGATGAGGGGACTTTGCTGAAGGCAGGTGCAGCTGCTGTTCTGTACCAGTGTAGTGGCCACAATTTTTTTGGGTGCAGGACAGGTAGAGGCCCCTCAGGGGCTGGATCATGGGACAGAGCCTTCGTGTGGAGACCCCAGCCCAAGAGCCACAAAAACACAACAATGGCGGTGAGTTTCTGGACTCACTTTGTATACTGCGTGCACTTTGCATTCCATTCTTACTGTTTTGCAGCTATTTAATGCCTCAAAGCAAAGAGGAGGAGAGGGTTTGGAGATTGTATAATCAACCCTGCACAGTCTCCTCTCCTTCTCGAGCCCCTTCACTTTCACCACCACAAGGAATGTTAAATCACTGGGATCACGTGGATGAATCTCAGCTGTGTTTTTACACTCATGCATGTGTTGCGCACTTACTTTCTTATCTTACAGCGCGCAGGAAGGTGACCTCAGATACTGGAATGATGGTTTCTTCTTTAGGGGAGAAGAGTTTGTGTCTGTTGGGATGAGATTTTACATAATTATTGAACCATTCCAACAATTACCCTTTTAATAATTGCAAATTTTCACATTATAGAGTGTAAACAGACCTGATTAATCGTTAATCAGAGAGCTAGGACACAATGATGCATTTGTAGGACAGATTAAAAGAAAAAGTCTCACCTTCAATATCTCGCTTTATTTGATTTAGTGTTAGTATGCCAGTTTGTTTGATTTTTTTTTTATTTTTTAGGATACACAAGATTCTATAAGAAGCAGTCGCTGTGATTAATAACCTTGTTGTGCCGTCAATTAAATGGATTGAATTTCATAATCTGCCCTGGCAAGGCTTAGGGTTATAATAAGGTCGAAAAGGGTTTTGCAACCATTGCACCGCGTGGAAACAGGTTTCTTATGTAAGTGATCAGGTTGGCTCGGCTGGTAGATTGGCTAAAGGCCGGGGGCCCTTTAAAACAACAGTCTTCTTTAACCACATGCTCACCTGACTGGGCTGCCATGACTCATTGAATCATGAGGTCAGAGGCAAATCTGGCCCCTCTGGGACATGTTGGAGAGAGAGAGGGGGGTAGGTGTGGCTTCAGGACAGGGGTGCATCAGAGGAGCACACACATCCCGGTACACATATGCACACAGTGTCACACACCCCCATGTTTCCTGACTGGTATGCCTTATCTTGGCCGCCCTACTGATTACAGAGCATGACAACTAGTGTTCTGGTTCTGGCTTTGTTCTGAATGGAAACTTGTTTTGCGTTATCTAGACGTTCGAACAGTCAGAATGTTAATTCGTTTCACTGGTGTCACTGTTTTGTACAGTTTTTTTGTTTGTTTTTTTTGCACTGAGTTTCCATGAACTTAACATCAGACTGTGTTATTGAGTGTGAGGGGAAGAGGTTGTCTTTGTTCTCGGTCACAGAATCAGGGTGGAGTGCCGTTTCCTCCCTGTGTTTCCAGGCTGGTCCCCCCCCCCCTCCTCGCCTCAATAAGTCCTGTACTTTTTCTGTCGTTTGCAGCTCTTTTTACCCTTTACTCCCATTCCCTGACCTCTCCTCGCCACAGCAGAAACTATGTTGCCGAGCTTCTCTTTGTGTCTATGAAGAATCATGTGGAACGGGTCCACGGATCTCTTCAATGGGACTTTAGAGTTGGATTTTTTTTGTACTTTTTGGCCTGTGTGTGTGTGTGGATTGACTAATTTTATAATCAGTCATCATCAGGCTAATGTACAAATCTTCTAAGGATACAGCCCAGTCATCTTTTTCAAACAGATGCCTGCTGCATGGGCTGAGTCGTCTGCAATCGTCATCTCTGCAGTGCTTTGGAGTGTGCAGGCCTGGCACGGCCGGCTCTTATCCTGCTTCACTGGCTTCAGCTGAGCCACTGTGTCGGAGCGGTGTGCCGTGTGAGAACCTCAGTTCTGGATCACAGGGAGGCTGCCTTAAGCAATGCTTAATCTGGATGTTATGGCAGCTGGTCTGAATCCTCAGATTTCTACCTCGCCAAGATAAGCTGGATTTCCGTGGTGCGGACATGTTCCTTGAACCAGGACCCTCTCTGCTGTACTGTAACTGTTTCCTGCAACTTGTCCTTCTGGCATTTCCTTCCTTGCTGATTTGACTGTTGGGGATATATACCGGACAGTTGATTTTGGGGGTCGCCGAATGCTCCCTTGCTTCTCCATGGCATGCTGTTTCAAGTCCCACCACCATGGAAGCTGGACGCTTAACACCCCCCTTCCAGGTAGACGAGTGTCTGATCCGTTCTTTGACTGGCTTGACAGAAATGAAACTTTTCTGGGAAAAAAAAAAAAATCGCAGCGGAACAACTATTTTTAAATCATCAGTAATGCTGGGCTTGGACTATTTTGATCGGATCTGTTTTGGAGGTTTTAGTCTCAGTCAGGCTTCTAAACACTATGTAAGCATTCAGTTCAGATTTTACCCCGCCAGCAGCATTGAGGTAGCAGTGTGGAGCAGCGGTTAAAGACTCTGTCCTTCAGCTGCAAAATGGGTTTGAATCCTGTGTCAGCAACCATCCACCGCGCTAAAATGTCCCTTAGCAAAGATACTGAAACCCTGCCAGCTCCAGGGGTGCTGGTCTATAGCTAACCCTCACTTCCCGTGTGTGTGTCTGCATGTGTGTAGTTAGTTTCCACCCAAATATGTGTACTGTTGTTATTATGTCCCCTTTTTCTTTACCGGACTGATAAGTAAGCCACATATGCTGTTGTAGGTATTGTGTTAGGAGTATATTGTTGTGGGAATCAGACTGCAAGGCGTTATTGTCGCCAAGACATCCTGTGTGTGCCTGCGAGTTGCTGTTTTAAATCGGACCCCATTCTCTCTCCACTGGTAAATATTATGTCTGCTGAACACAGCAGCTGCAGCCTTGAGAGGGCTAATGTTTGAAACTCTCTCCAAGCTCAGCGCCCTGTCTGTTGGCCTGTCAATTGCATAACCCAGAATATGTTGCCATGGCTGCAGAATGCCATTTAATGGACCACTTCGGGTCCTAATGGCATCTCATAATGAGCAGTGTTCTCTAAAAGGCTTTGCACCTCAAACATTAGCTGTGTGTGCATATGTATCATGACTGACAGGTTGTTGGTTGTTGTTTTTTTTCCTGCTACTGTGTGATTGCATCCATGTGTATGCCTCTCTAACCAATAGAGGCAGCGAGGCCTGAAAGGCTGATAAGGCACCGGTCTCCATCCAGCCAAGGAATGTGAGCACTTGACAGAGAGAAATCCTGGCTGAGCGCCAGCGTCAGACTTCTCCCGTTAACTGTGGATATGTGGAGGAGTCCGCGAGCTCCCAGCATCACCCTGCCAAAGCACACTCAGTCCCCGTGAACTAACAGCTCAAGATAATGGCAGCCATAATGAGCGCGGTCTTGTTTACAAAGGCAGCAGATGAGCTCTGTTAGAATAGAAAGGCCTCCGTCAGGACAGTGTGACGGCCGCCGACAGATCTCTTATTTTCCATGTCGTGTTTTCAAAGTCGCATAGGTTTAGCTAACGCCGTTTGCTCCCCTTGTAGATGATGAAGCTGAGCAGCACCACGGCACAATGGTGGGAGAGGGGGGCAGCACGGGGGACAGCACCCCTCCCCCAAAGCGTAAGGGCAAGTTCTCTACCCTTGGCAAGATCTTCAAGCCATGGAAGTGGCGGAAGAAGAAAAGCAGCGAGAAGTTCAAGGAAACTTCAGAAGGTTTGTGTTGTGAAGCTCATTGTGTTTGTAGTGTGAGTGGACCCCCCCCCAAACCCCCCACCTCCTGCCTCCTTTCTCATATCAGTTACATTCAACTTTCATCAGAATTCCTCAACGCATGTGTTCCTGTCTGAATGCTACAGCCCCCTTGGCTCTCCTTGTGTTTTCAGTCCACCTACAATAAGACAATGAGCTGCTAACAAAATATCCTCTGAGCTTGCATCTTTGGATTCTGGAGCATGAGGTCATGCACTAAATTTAGTTCAGAAATGAGCTTTTAGATCTATTAAATCACAATGTTCCTGAATCTAATTGTTCTTATTAGGAACAGTTTTTTTTTCTGTTTTGATAGTTTGCTTCTTTTCTGTCTGCTTCTGTAATCTCAACATCATTTTAAATCGAGTGTCACTCCTCCGCTGATGATTTTCTTGCAGTATGGGGCGCCAGGTGGTGCAGTAGGTTGAGCAGGTGCCCCATGTGTAGAGGCTACAGTCCTCACTGCAGGCGGCCCCGGTTCAAATCCTGCATCTGGTGGCCCTTTCCTGCATGTCATCCCCCCTCTCTCTGCCTCCCTATTTCCTGTCTCTCTCAAGATAATAAAGGCATGAAAAAGCAAAAAATAACAGCAGTATGTGTTCCCTCTTGGAGAAATTCAAAAAGAAAACACAATGTGTAACACACTTTCTGTTTATTGACGGCAGAGCTGGAGAGAAAGATGTCGACGAGGCGTACGAGACAGGAGCTCATAGAACAGGGAGTGCTGAAGGAGGTCCCGGACAATGGTAAGAGTTCTTCTGTGATTCATTTGGTCTCTCTGCACAGTAGTGTCTGCATCCGACAGTAGCAGCCCTGAGGTCATCACGCCCACATAGACAGCACCGTTAAGTCATCATTACACTATGGCAGGAACACCTTCCTCCTATCCAGCAGGTGTCTTATAAAAAAAAGTAGTAGAAAGGAAAAAAACAGGCAAATTTCCTTTTCCCTTCCTGTTGTTTGAATGTGAAATAATGTCTGTTTAAAATGGTATGCCCCTCTCCAGAGCTGAGGGAAAGTGGAGCGAATTGTGCCCTGCAGCAAAACAGCTTTGAGATGGGTGTGTGCAAGCGCTCGGCTGGCCCCACTGTTGCAGAAGCCCATTTATTAAACCTACAGCTGCTCCTTCATCACACCAACAAACACAGATTTAATCTCCAAGCTTTAGGTTTAGGGCACCTTTCAGTTTCACTTGGGGACCTGGCTCCAACTAAAGATTATCTTCATCCATGATTGATCAAGTGATTTTTTGTTTTCTATTCACTTTTTAGTCTCTAAAATGTCAGGAAATGGTGAAAATGCCCATCACAGTAATTCAGAGCCCAGGAAATAGACTTGAAATTGCAAGATAACCAACAGTTGGAAACTAAAAATTTTCCCATTTCCAATCTCGAAAACCAGAGAGAATCTCCAAATCCTTCTATCTGTGAAGAAAGAACTAGCGAATGTGTTTTTTCCCTTTGGAAACCACCAAAAAGATGAATCACTCTGCATCAAAATTGTGGCCTTGTAATATTCTGTCAGTGAAATAATGGATTAATTAACTAATGCCTATGTGTGTCACCTCGAGGTTCAACAAGGGAATCACATTATTATTCTGCAGTATCAAACTTGACACTTATTAATAAACATGAATAATTTAGATTGGGTGGACATTTGGTGTCCCGTTTTCAACTCTCTCACCAATTCAGAAAAACACTGGATCTTCTCGGTTTTACTCAGAACTCCTTTTTTTTCTTTTGTCAAACTTTAAAAGATGCAGATTCAGATGCACAGACCCTGAAGCAGCACTATGTGAAGAACGGTCACACTCTGCCTGTCAGCGCTGGGGTGGGGGTCGGAGGTGGAGGAGTCGTCAGCAGCGCCAGGAGCCCGTGCAACCAGAGCAAACTCCCCACTGAGTCAGACTTTAGGATGAACACGGCCTGGCACGCCCCGCCAGACGAGCGAAGGGGCCGCCCTCCCCCAGACGGACAAGGCCGGGGAGCCCTTTGCTCCAGGGGTACGGGACTACACGAAGACGGGCGGAGAGGCGGGGGCATGGGGCATGCACGTGCACACGGGGAGGGCGAGTGGAAGTCCAACATGGCCTGGCAGGGTCAGCTTCACAGCCACATGGAGGAGGGCAGACGCGGAGGCCGGCTTCACCCTGACGACATGCAGAAGAGGCCGGGGCTGCAGAAGGCTCCGTCAGAGGACGGCAGGAGGAGTCGGCCTGTGGAAGCGGACTGGAAGCCCACGCTCCCTCGACATGCATCGGCCGAGGAGGGACGAGCCCACAGAGGTGAGTCGTTAGCAACATGCCATCTGATCTCCCAACAGTTAAGAAAAGACAGCGATAATAACAGTGACCTCGCCTCACTAGATAATGTGTATGTTTCACAACTTGACCTCCTTCATACGTTTTTGAATCAGTCTTTGGATTTCTTTCTTTCTTTCCCTCTTGCTGTCACTTCGCTGCTTATGTGCTGTCCTCCCAGATATAGACAGGCTCCTGTCGGCTCCCAAGGGCCCTGCTCCAGCTCCGCTTCTTATTCAGGAACATGAGGGAATAAGCTCGTCCTCTCTTCTCCTCTCCTAATTAATGTGGCACAATCACTACACCCGTTATTGCCCTTTAACGCTTTAACACTGTCAGTTCAGTGATAATTGGTGAAGAGGCACAGCTAATTGATTTCAGTCAAACATTTCACTTTGAGAAATGATGCTGTTTTTAGAGTTGAGTTGTCCAACATGTCTTTAACATGACATGTGAACTGCTGTCTTATTGAAAACGGCAGTGCAGACCTAATTGTTTCTCTTGTTGGATTTTTAGTTTTTCTCCACACTTTCCCTCACGTGTCGCTCTGCTCAGCTCTTTTCTCTCCATCTCACCTTGTTTTCTTTTCTTTTTTTTCCATTCTCTCTGATGTTGCTTTTCTCTCCATCTCCCACTCTCTTTCTATCTTTATCACATATCCTGCTTTCTGTCCTCCTTTTTTGACTCTCTCTTTTTCTCTCTCTCCTCTCCGCTCTTCGTGCTCACTTCCTCCTTTCCTCTGGATTATTTCCTCTTTGGTTGCAATGGCGTCACAGTGATAAAGGCTCCTCTGTAAATAAATAACCCTCAACTTCAGAGCTGCGGCTTTGAGGAGTGGCAGGGGAGCAGCGGCTGCGGCGGTGGCAGCAGCAGCAGCTCGGGGGTACAGTGGGGTGGGCAGAGGGAGGTGGGTTTGTGGTGGTAATTGCAGCCGCCTACTCTATTTATCTTCACAGCTGATCCCTAGATAATGCAATTCTCAAACAAGTGCTATCACAGAAAGCGGCTGGAGTGGTGAAGCGGCAGAACGTGGCTCACTGCTCAGTCCCTCAACTGAAACATTTATAGCCGTGTACAGAAGTATTTTATGAGATGCTGCTAATTCAATAATGGAAAAGATCGGGGTATGCTTTGTAAAGGCTTGCTGTGTAGAATAGTGTGTGTATTTAGATGGGATCAACTTTATTTCATAACATATTCTCATGACGTTGTTTCCGTAGAGCCAGACAGCCATTTCATCCCCGACCCAGAAGCGCTGCGGAACACCCTGCGTGAACCTCTGCCCCCCAAACTGCCTGTCATGCCTCCAAAATGGCTGGTGAGCCCCGCCCCCGACGTGGACAGCGAGGGTCCGCCCCGCACCCCATCCAACCACCCCACCACTCAGTACTCGTCTCCCTCCGCCACCCTGACCGCGGCGTCCAAACCTGTCCGGTGCGTCTCATCTGCAGGTGTGTCTACTCAGCAGTCCTCATCCGCGGCTCCGACCTCCACCTCTCAGGTTGCCAAGCAGCCGCCGCTGCCTCCACCCAAGCCGGTGAACAGGAACAACGCCGCCATGATGGGTAAGTTTGTTCAGTCGAGCCAAGCGGGCAGCTTCTGTTCACAGGTGATGAAGGAAGGAACATCAACACACGGTGTGTATGCTCATGTGCGTGGTGTCGAAGAGAAGCCGTCCACAACAACACAAACGCACAACAACAACACACATCCTGGTAATTATGTTATCTGAACAGCTTGAGCAGCTTTTCCCTAGCTAATTACTTATTACGCCTGGACTATTTTAGCTGCCACTTTTCCAGCATTTTACACTCTGAAGATAACAGGGACTCTTGTGGCTGTGGGCCGCCGCTCACACAACAGGCAGGGTTGTGGTGGTTGTTGATGTTGTTTACTGGGGGTTTGTCTCATCTTGCCTTAATTCCCACCCGGGCTCGGCCGTCTACTTGGATTCATTTTTTATCTTATCAGCCGATCTGATGACTTCACAAGTGTGTGCACTTTAGTGTGATTGCATTATAAAGGTTTTATTTTAGTTATGATTTGCTGTGAGGTCTTTTTCTGTTTCTCAGTCATGTCATCACCTTGTCATGTGACCAGTCAGTGGGGAAAACAATATAACAAAATGTCAGTTTTCTCGTCACTTGAGGACAGAAATGGATTATAGTGGAATTCAACAGCTTTTTCAGCCTCTTAAAATGTGAACTACTAAGAGTAGGCCAGCCGAACTAATCTAATTTAGAGAACAAAAGCATGTTGATGTAGTCGTGGACAGTTTAATGGAGCTGTCCCAGAAAGTCAAACATCCTGAATATTTTAGAGAAATATTCCAGCAATTTAGGAAATTCATATATTTACTTCCTTGCTGAGATTTGGATGAGGGAACTGATACCACTGTCTGTTAAATATGAAACCACAGCTTTCTTAACACATTTTTGTGATCTATATTGTATGCCAGATCACCACCCCCCTCCGGCAGCTAAATGAACCTCCTCTTTCATATTTAATGGACAGACATAAGCAGTTGATTTCCTCATCTGACTCCTGGCAAGAAAAGAATTGGATGTATTTTCCACAATCCTGTGACAGACAAGAACATTTTTTGTGATTGAGTGACAGAATTAAGAGCATTTAGTGTAAAAACAAAAGACCCCCACACTACACCATGTACCTGCATTCATTAAACACACCAGCTCAAGGCCTCCGTCTCCTCCCTGTTAGTCTCCGCCCTGCAGGGGGGAGAGAACGCTCAGCTTCCGCTCTACTGGTCCTGCTGGAAGCGAGAGTGCGACTATGATGTCTACCTGTCCCTGCCTGTGTACCTGTGCCGACGGGCCGGAGGCCTGCGCTCAGGTAAAAGGTTGCCCACCTGGTATCTTCTCTGTGGCCAGGGTGGCCGTGTCTGGAATGTCCTCCTTCAGAGTCTGCGCTCTTCATCATGTCACATCCTCTTAAGCTGCCAATGTACCCCCTCCCCTCCTCCTCCTCCTCACTGCCTCTATCTTGTTGACTGGCCCTGATTGCTTCTCTATGGGTGTGGTATACAAGATCCGCATGTACATAATGAGCTGATAATGAGTGTGCTGGGTGCTTTGTGGATCTGAGGGAGAACCTTTTGTGTGAGAGAGCCGTTGAGTGTTTTCAATGCTGTGCTGTTATTTGGCATGTGAATGAGGAAGAGGCTTTTGCAGGTTCCAGCTGTGGCCTGCAATGCATCAAGTGAATTTTATAGCACTAATCCACTCAGCTCCTGCTCAATTGGTATGGATGGGTGGATGTGTATGGATGGATGAGTGGAGGGGTGAAAGGGTTCTAACATAAGGGCTTGACTTAATTTAGAGGGGGAAATGTAATCCAGTTCAGTTTTGTCTGCTGCATGTTTCAAGTCTGGCAATACTGATCTCCTACTATGTCTCCAGAGCACGGCTGTGGCTTTTAACATTGATGTTGCTTTGAAGCCATTCTGCAGAGTTTTGAGAATCTCAGGGCAAATACACAAATGCGCATGCAAATGAATTTAGGGTTTGCATTTGAGCTTTTTGCACTTTAAATATGCTAATAAACAAGTTGGACAGCAGGTTTATAATCTGGCTGTGTGGAGCATGTAGGCTGAATGTATCTCCTTTGTTCCTGTGACCTGGGGCACATGCTGCACACTGGCTTGTTAGGGCAGTGTGTGCATTCATGGTGACACGGTCATGTGATATGACCCACTGTACGCAATGATGCTCAGCCACACATGTAATCCCAGTATTTCTATTCATTCATGTGTATTCTGCCATGTTTGGGTAGATCATACATGTGTGGCTGACGTATGTGCACTCAAGTCCCAGAAGCAAACTAGATGAAAAGCTAAGCCACTTTGTCGCTAGACTCGCTATTCACTCCCACGCCTAAGCTTCAGCTACTTTACCCCATGATTAGATGATTTTACCGTTTCTCATTTGCAGGTGACTTCAGCCAAGCGCCCGGCGGTGCCAGTCTCATGCCAGCCAAGCCTTCTCCGCCGATGCCCCCGAAGAGAACCACCCCCGTCACCAAACGCAACACGGAGGACTCCTCTGCCTCGAGCCATCCCATCAACCCCTCGCTGCTCTCCCTGGAGGACCACAGCAGCCTCCCTCTGGGTTTCCAGCTGCCCCCTCCTCCTCCCTCCCCTCCCCTGCCAACTCACAT
Source organism: Decapterus maruadsi (assembly GCA_030347415.2). Classification (NCBI taxonomy): domain Eukaryota; kingdom Metazoa; phylum Chordata; class Actinopteri; order Carangiformes; family Carangidae; genus Decapterus; species Decapterus maruadsi. Next base: position 17,539,199 of record CM064894.1, read on the forward strand.
ACCACCATCTCCACCCCGGCAACACATACACACCCACCACCTCCACCATCAGCATTCCTATCCGCACCCCCTGCCTCAACCCATCCCCATGCTGTTTGACCCGCCGAGCCCGACCATCGAGTCTCCTCAGCGTCCGGCGCCCGTCCCGCTGCATATCATGATCCAGCGAGCCCTGTCCAGTCCCGGCCCGGCTCAGCCGCATCCAGACGGGTTACAGCGTGCACACACTCTGCTTTTTGAAACCCCTCCGGAGTACCAAGGAGATCGTGGTCGCCCCCTGCCTGTCAGCATCCAACCACTAAAACTGTGAGTCTCACAGCACATAACGACAGAGGAACTAGAGCAAAATCACAAGTCAGCACAAACAAAAACAAGGTTAACGGACAGAGAGAATTGCTATTTTTTATTCAGCATTTGTATTTTTATGTCTTAATAGTGTTTGAGAGCCAACTTTACATATGACCTCAAGTAACCTCCTCATCCATGTAGGTCTGGAGACAATCAGACCTTAATCACATGGTGTGGCACATGACTTGTCTTAGATTATGCAATGTTGATGGCTGGACCCATACATCTTCATTTTCTAAAAGTGTCAGTCTTGTTTAAATGAAAGGTGCAGGATGATTTAAACAGACAAAAAAAGCTCCGTCATACTTATTTATATATTGGTTTTCTCTTCCACTAGTTCTGAAGATGACTACTCAGAGGAGGAGGAAGACGAGGAAGATGATGAGGAAGAGGAGGAGTATGATGGGGAGATCCCCCAGCCGGAGCTGGAGCCACGGAGTCGCCGGTGCTTGGTCGGTGATGCAGGTGTTTGTGTCATCCCGGGGGGAAACAGCAGCGAGGAGGAGGAGGATGAGGAAGAGGAAGAAGAGGATGTGGACGAGGAGCATGACATGCACGGGGAGGACAGCGACTCCGACGAACCTGGGCTTCATAACGATGAAGACTCAGATGAGGATGAAGAGGATGAACCCCCACCTAGTAAGCACAATGAGCCAAAGTTAATGGAAATGATAGAGAAAGATTTCTTTTAGCTTCAGGAGCCAAACGGCTTGCAGTGGTTGGTGTTCCTGCTGCACCTGAACACATCGCTCTGCTTGGCTTTTCTCCAGGCGCCCTGGCCAGCAGGGTCAAGAGGAAGGACACTCTGGCTCTGAAGCTGAGCAGCCGTCCCGCTGTTCCAAACAGGGACAGGTTTACCCAGGAGAGAGGCAGCAGAGATGACCAGCCTCCGGGACAGACAGGCCTCACCTGGCAGAGCAGGGAGCAGTGGGAGGCCATCCGCACACAGATCGGCACCGCGCTCACGAGGTAAAAGATGGGCATTGTCTCACTTTTATGCATCTTCCGTTGCCTTCGTATCCTTTAAACTGACAAGAGTGAATGTGCGTTTCCTGAAGAACTCGGGCGATCAACTCTCAGATCTTTGTCCTACTTATTGCCTGAATGACAAAGTGATGAAAAATGTGTAAAAATAGTGCTGCTCTTATTTTCTTTTTTTTCTTCAGACGACTCAGTCAGAGACCCACAGCTGAGGAGCTCGAGCAAAGAAACATTCTTCAGCGTCAGTACCAACTCTTTCTTTCCTTTTCACAATTTTTTAAAACTCTTTTCCTCAACCTAATACTTCCATACCAGTGTATAATATTCATTTCATTACATTTTTTATTGTAGACTTAAATTGCAGCTCTGTCCAGACTGAATCTTTTGTCAGTGAATTACTCTGGTTATTGTAATTAAAGCTACATCTTAACATTCCTCAGCCGTTCCTTTGCAGTGTCCAACAAAATCTGATTCTTACGCACAACAATAACACAAATTTACACTTGAAAAGACTGTGTGAAACATGGATTGCAGTTCAGATGTCTAATTTTGGAAGCAGTTTTTACTCTACTCTTCCTGCACATCAAACTAGGCTTTAATACCTGAGGCTAAATTAAGATCTGTTGTTTTTTTTCCCCACTCATCCTTTGTTCTTTCTTCAGCCAAAAACCAGGCTGACAGACAGGCTGAGGTCAGAGAGATCAAGCGGCGGCTGACCAGGAAGGTGAGGCAGCATATCCACGACACACATCTAACTGTCAAATCATGTGTTTGCTGGATATGAAACTGACATGAAAACATGTTGTATCCTAGCTGAGTCAAAGACCCACAGTCGCAGAACTACAGGCGAGAAAAATCCTGCGGTTCCACGAGTATGTGGAAGTCACAGACGCCCAGGACTATGATCGGAGAGCCGACAAGCCATGGACGAAACTGACTCCTGCTGATAAGGTATGTATCAGTGCTAAACAAACCCAGGATCATTGTGATGAGTATGACAGACTGTGTTAAAAATCATTTTAAATTGACAATCTCTTTTTTTGCTTCTTTTTTTTTTGGCAAGGCGGCTATCCGGAAGGAGCTGAATGATTATAAGAGCACTGAAATGGAAGTTCATGAAGAGAGCAGAATTTACACAAGGTATAACCTCATTAAATTGATCTTGACGTCAGCCATGGTTGGTTTGGTGACAACTGTAGTTTTTTTTATGCTGCAGCAGATGCACCTTGTCACTACAAACTACTTCATCAGAAATATAACATTAGACAGACTTAACGACGGTGACAAATACACAGTTTCCTGTGACTGTTTCACAATAAAATCATCCCTGTTTCACTTAAACAACTTGAATGTGACCTATTAGCAACAGCACTTTGCATTATCAGTAACTTGCACCTGCTACTGCTACTACTTTGGTATTGGTATGGGGAGAAGACTGGAAACTCCAACACTGGATCACACACATGCATCGCTCCTGTGAGCGATTCCCTCATGCATGTGAAAGCAATTAAAATCCAGAACGGGGATTGTGGGCTTCATGACTGACAATAAAAACTACTACATTTGGATGTAATTATAGTATGTTTATACATTAAATGGCTAAAAACACAGGCCATGAATAGCAGCAAAAGCAGGGTGTGATTTCATTGAAAGTGGAGGATTATAAGGATTATGAATTTAAAATGGAAGAGGAACATCTTTTCATGCCTCATGAGATGTTTTTGTTTTGTTGCATTTAGGTTTCATCGGCCTTAACGTCCCCCCGCACCTCTCTCTTCATGGATAATGAAGCACTTAAGATCTCTGTGGCAAGCGGCTGCTCCCTATGCAGACTGGTGGCCCTTTATGTTTCTCGAATGTACTGTACAGATCATCAGGAAAAGCCTGGAACTGACTCAAAACAAGAATGCTTCGCGCTTGCCCTCCATCGCCCTCTCACTACATTGCTTTCACTTACCTGAGGCGGTGGTGGGTGAGGCCCCAGATGCAGTATTTCTCCCGGACGTCAGGGGGAACCACGTGCCAATGAAGTGGAGAAATGGCAGAGGACCTACAGGGCTTACTCTCACTCTGCTGTTATGTGGTACCCCTCAGGGACTTGGATCTAGTTACAACCATTAATGCGGCCTCATTCTGTGTTGCCTTTTTTCTTCTTTACTGTATATGGAAAAGCTAATTCATCTTGTTAATGTAATAACATACAATAATAATAGTAATAATAATGATGATGACTTATAATACTCCACACAGTAATAATAGATAAGAGACAAATGGCAGCAGCGAGAGCAAGTTGGAGAATGAAGACTGGGATATTCTGTTTTAGGACTGGACATCTCTGGGATATTGTATGTGTTTTATATTAATTGTGTACAGATTGCTATTGTGATACCTTAGAATGAAACTTTGAGAGATATAATTACAAAATAATCTGTAATGCACAAGATATTTTATATTGTAATTTTGATCACATGAGTAGTGACAGCTTTTATTTGAGCCTTTTTATTTGGCTTGCCTGTATTTATGGTTGTGATGTGAGGTGGCCATTTAAGCGTCAATCTAGGTTAAAAAAAAAAGAAAAGAAAAGGAGAAAAAAAAGGAGCAGGTCAGGAAGCTGTTGGTGTTTTTATTTGTGCCAACATACCCAATGCCTAAAGGACTATAGAAGACTGGTTTTCATATCACTGATTTCTGCAAACCACTGCATGAGCCAACACAGAATCCAGTGCGACTGGATCTGGATAATCTCTCTTCATTTATACTTTTTTATGAGTTTTTGTACTTCCCTTTAAAGATCAACCATGCAATGCATTCTGTAGCCATTTTGAATAAGGCCATGCTAGTAGTGTCTATACTAAGAGTTAAATGTAAGTGGCTGTGAGTATAGATCAGGGATTTATCAAAAAATCAGAAAATGTATAAACGGTCAACAGGGAGTCATTTTGGCTGGAGCCTTCTGACAATGCAGACGTGATTTATCTTGTATTGTTGTCTGGCCAGTAGCTTACAGGGTTCTCTATGCTGTGTACAGGTTGATATAGGTTTAACTGATGCTTGTGTATATCTTGTCTTCCTTTCATTTGAAAAGAAATTTTAAATATAAAAGTATTATAGGTTGCTATTTTTTTAAGCACAGAATATTAGTTTATGATTAAATGCAACAAGAATGGGAATATGAAAGTGTACCTTTTCTGTAAAATTAAGTTCATTTTTAATTGAATGTGGAATTGTATGGACTGACAGTTTTCTTTTTAATTGTAAATAGTCACATCTGGATCTAATTAAAAATCTTACAATTCCATGATCCTTCTGTACAATGATTGTCCATGGCTCAAATCAATGATATGTGAACTACTGATGTTGTTTCAATCTGAAAGCAGTAAGTGAAAATATGAGGCTGGAGTGACACCTGGTGGCAGGTGTGTTTTTTGTTCGTTTTTTAATGTGAGAAACTAAACCTGCCCTGGAGATACGTTACTTTAGATGTATTGTGTATAAAGAAGATGACCATCTGAACCTTGGAATACATTTGATACTCTAAACACCCCTGAGGTTTAAAAGAGTAGGCTATATTTTGCAAACAGTGAAGGGGGACTCTTGTGCATAAGTTCACAATGAGATGATAGGTAGGTTGCAATGCAGCAGAGTGATGACAACACATTTGCAAGTCCCAACAACCCTAGGAAGTAGACTCACTGGGTGGTGAAAAAAATAATAAATGACTTGGCATAGGAAATATTCATTCACCATGTACAAGGAGTGAAGTAAACAGTCTCAAAATAGAGACTGAGCTAAACTAGAATCATACCACATAACTAACAGATTGCAAGTGGATTACATCCAAGTTTGTACTGGTCACACTTCATGTCATATGAACTCTCTTTCCCCCTATTTTCCTCTGATTTTACATTCACTACCACATTTGTTTGACAACTAGATCGTATTATTCAGCAGATAGAAGTTTTAATAGAGTCCTTTTTAACACATGAAAACATATTTGTGACGTCCTCTCTGAATTGGTAATCAAATATTGTCTGTAGAATTCATCCAGACACTTCTGGACAAGTATAGGCCTATTCCCACTCTTTACTTTCACTTTCTGTAATTTCTTCCCTGTCTTGAACCAGCTTGCATGCGTCTATTCATATAGGCCTACATGAGCACTTCTATGACCATTGGTTTTTGAATTAAAAACTGAAGTAAAAGTAATCAAAAAATGTAATTACTTTTACTTGAGTTCAATGGTCTGATCTGAGTACTTGTCAGTCACCAATGGTACTTTCACCTCAGTAATCAGTACCACAGGTTTAGGGGTCGCTGTCTCTTTAAGACTCCAAAAAAACGTGCAGTCTCGCGTGGGGTGAGTGCCTCAAGACCGGGAACAAGTTGCGCACGTTCACTACTAAGGAAAACTACAGACTTCTATACACCACAGGTTAGTAAATATCACCTCTTAAACTGTCCAGTCGGCAAATGTATACAATAATAAGCACTACTTAATCGATGTATTTGCGGTGCAGTCAGTAAATGATGTTACTGTGGTTCATTCATTGCCGGATGTCATGCTAACGACGCTAGCTGGTTAGCGTGATCGCATACAGTTAGCCAGTGTCATGTAGACACTAGTTGTAATTTCATGCGAGTCCGTTAACATTGGTTATGGGGTTAAAACGTGACTATTATGTGTTTCAGTCTGATTGTTTTGTTGGTTGTCACTGTTAATTATGTTCCACAATTCAGTCTGAAAGGGCAGCGCTTTTTGAAGCTAACGTGAGGTGAAATGTTAAATGTTAGCAAGGACGCATGGAAAACTGCCAACGTTATATCACGCTGCTTATTTTAACCTGTGCGTTTAAGTTGGATTTTAACGCATCGACAGCCCCCACTTAACATGTCCTAGGGAAAAGTTCGTGTCTAACACGAGAGCTTCGTGTGGTTGCGGTTGAAATTGTAACACAAGTGGTCGTGTTGTTCATGCCAGCGTGGTGGCAGAGACAGTTGAAGCACAACTGGCTGTGTGGTTGGAGGAACCTGACACTGCCAGCCATTGAGATGGGGCTCTGACAGCTGTTGAGCCCCAACAGCTTCTGGTCAGTATGTTATCACCAAAATAAAGACTGATTGTGCACGATGGTGCATTAGGTTTGTTGGAGGCTGGTGAGTTTATGAGAAGATCCACATTGCTTAGGATGGATATGCCTTCAACAATATTATCAGTAGCAATCAGTGCTGCAGACAGGACATCGCAATCACAGTGACTTTACTATGGAGGGAATCATTTCCAATGAAATAACTGCAACATGCATATTTACTGTATTGGTTCTGCCTCACATTTTGCACCAAAGGCCACATCTGTACTAATGATGTGCCCCAAATACCATAGCTTTCATGTTGCAATGCAGGCAGTGTATCCAGATGCTGCTCATATCCCATCTTAGGGTTTTCTCCCCAGGTGTAAATCTTTCAGTGTGGAGTAGATGGGCTTATCTTACCCAATATCCGCTCAGTCTATCACACGTCTTTGTAAACTGGCACCTAGAGCCTGCCTACACTGGATTTTGAGGTTGTGATAAAAATTGTTTAAACCTTTTGCATCACCATCTATATAATTCTGTGATTTAAACAGATGCTAGATGTTTTAACTCTTGCACCAGTTTGTCTTATATCTTTTCTTATCTCCTACAGAGATTTTTTCCAAAAAGGTTACTGCCATGCCTGCCAAAAAGACCACTGTCAAGAGGAAGTCTGAGACTATTGTGGAGGATGATAAAGACGCTAAGAAAGTGAAAGGTAAGTTAAATGGATCTCTAAAATAACTGAGGGAACCAGTGGCTCTGTTCATAGATAATAGACAGTGAGACACTATAGATCAATCAAATTGAAGTTTTGGTAAGATAAGATAACATAACACACCCAGCGGATGGAGGGAAATTATGTCGTTAAATCAATGTCACACTGCACTACCACAGTTTTATCAGTATATTTATGCCACAGTTAATTTCGTAACACCAATAACAGATGTTTGTGTGTGCATCTACCAGTTTCCCACAGGAGCCATGGCAAGGAGGCCGGTCAGGTTCTTGTTCTGGGCCAGGGCGACGTTGGACAGTTGGGTTTGGGTGAGGACATCATTGAGAGGAAGAAGCCAGCCCTTGTTTCCCTGCCAGAGAAAACTGTGCAAGTGATAGCAGGGGGCATGCATACTGTGTGCCTCAGTGACACTGGTCATGTAAGTGCATTTGTGTCTTATTTCCTTTTGAGAAAAATCTAACAGTCTTTAGTTGCCTAGATAAGCTGATGTGGTTGTTGTCACCCCAGGTCTACACGTTTGGCTGTAACGATGAAGGAGCCCTCGGCCGGGACACAACAGAGGAGGGGTCTGAGATGACTCCAGGAAAGGTGACGCTGGAGGAGAAGGTGGTCCAGGTGTCGGCAGGAGACAGCCACACAGCGGCCCTGACAGAGGATGGGACCGTGTACATCTGGGGCTCCTTCAGGGTTAGTTACTGTACCTGCTGCTCTCGGTCAACAAGGTCTGAAGTGTGTGTGTTTGCTTATGTGTGAGAGGATTTCCTCCCACCGCTCTATTACTGTTCACCTTGAACATACCTATGTGTAGTTTGAGTCTGCCGCTCTTTTCAAAAGACAATATCCTGTCTCTCCGTGTTTAAATCATTTGAACATCTTCACCGTCCAAAATCTCCCACCTTCTCCCTCTTACCATCTTCTATATTAATCTTTTTGATTCTTTTCCTGATTACTCCCTCTCAGTCTCACTTTTTTTTTGTCCCATTTGAGGTGGGCTATATCTGACAATTAAGTTAAGGGCTGAAAATGGAAAATGGAAACAGTATTTCTCGTAACAGGAACTCAGGAAAATGATGCAGAATGTCCTGCTGAATGTTTTATTTGCCCACATTAAACACTCATTAACACAGCGCTTTAGTCTGGACAGATTAATGGTTTCCAGTCATTAGATTCTCTACTCAGCACAACTTCAACAGTGGCGCAGAGATTTGGATGCGTAATTAGCCACTAACTTCTTCTCCTTCCCATTATCATATTTTTTTTACTATTACCAAGTCAAAATCTTTCTCTCCAGCTCATAACAGTGCAGTCTAAGTTCATGTTAAGTACTTAACTGGTTTCTAACTGCAACTCTCCCACTAAAGCCTGAAGCAGCTTCAGTATGAAGTTTATAAAAACGAAACATTTCAGCTGTTTACGAACCAGTCATCTATCCTCAGTGTCATAGTTTTTTCTAACCACCTCTGACAACTTGAATCCCCACATATGTTCCACCTTCATCACTCCTTCTTTTCTTTCATGACTAGCTAATGTGTCCGCTCTCCCCTTTCACACTGAGCAGAGGAAAAATATCCTTGAACATTAGGGCGAACAGTAAATGACTTGTATCACTTTGATTCCAATTAACTTTCTTTCCTCTTCTTAATGTGAGTTCAAGAGCAGATTCATTTCCTGTAATAACTTTGTTTCCATGCGTCTCGCCATCGTTCAAGTGCTCTAGGCTCTCTCTCTGCCCACTCCTCAATTATCAAACCAGATGCATTTGTTGCTAATGGCACCTCAGTATATCTCACTCTCTCAAATCTTACTATTTGAAAATGCTTGGACATTTTCTCTGTTCTGTTGGTTATCATACTGAAATATCACAACAGTACAAACTCTCGATCCAGTTTTTTTTCACCCAAAATAGGATTTAAGATCTCTTCATTCATCAAGGTGACACATGCTGGTGCCAAATAGTGCTTCCTTTCCTTCCTAATTTGACGCATGAAAGAGAGCAGTGAAGTAACTGAACCGTAGTTTGATGACCTTTCTTTGGACCGGTCCTCGCTGTTTTCCCCTCAGCTCTTATCACTCCTCCGACAAGATAACGTTTCATTATTGTACGCAGTGGCACATTGGCAATTATGTCTCTATTACCTTTGCCTACCTTTGACATTCCCACTTGATGTTCAAAGGAGATAAAACTGACTGTGACTCACTCAACCCCTGCTCTGAGAAATTCTTCAAAAATGTTTTTACTTTATTCTACGCTGAACACTATAGTAACTCAGTGTCTCCTGGACTGTCTTGGGTTTTTAAAAAATCATCCATCAGAAATCAAGTACTTCATCAATTAGAAACGGAGTACAAGATGCCCCAGAACAGCATCCAATCAGTTGATTGATTGTTAAAAATACTTGGAGCTGACCTGAATTGCCAGTGCAGTTCGTTATTTAGTTTTAGTCTTAGTCTCGTGTCAAATGCCCTTATTAGTTTTAGTCATATTTAGTCAGCTTGTATTCTTTTTTGTTTAGTCACATTTTAGTCGACAAAAAGTCTTGGCATTTTAGTCTAGTTTTAGTCAAAGAAATTCCAAGGTATTTTAGTCTAGTTTTAGTCAATAGTCTTTTTTTAGTCTTTGAAAGCAGATTAACAGTAATGTTAATCACAGTTAATCCATTCAAACCAATAGATTAATTTTAGTCTTTTTCTCACTCATCTCACAAGATTCATGTCATTATGACCTAATGAAGTAGCTGAGCTCCACATGTTGAATGATTAAATGCCTAAATCACTGATATTCTGAAAACACATCAATGTTCTATACATCAATTTCAAATCAAACATCCATCCGTCGTTTTCTTCCAAGCATGATGTCAGCAAGGGAGCTCAGCTTTCATAGGCGGAGGAGTAGCTGCAAAGACACGTGTTGCTGCTTTCTGTCGGCCCGTGCGAATGTCTAAAGTAAAGATCCCACCAATTTTATTTTTTTTAAGCAGGTAAATCGACCCCGATCAAGCTAGGACATCCCAGGAATAATAAAGTTAACACGTGTTAACACGTGAAATTACTCTGTAGCAAGTTTGTACTCATCACACACACACACACACCCCCTAGTGAAGGCACTTTTTGGATTGCAATTTAAAAGTCAATTAAGTTTTTATTTGATTAAATAGATTTCGTCTCGTCTTTTTTCGTCAACAAAAAATGTGTGTTAATTTCGTCACAGTTAGTGTTTAAGGGCAATTTCAAAAAAACCATCGTTGACGAATATTTTTCGTCTCGTCTCGTCTGACGAAATTAACACTGCTTTCCATGCATTTCAGGTTTTTGTGGAGGGTGAGAGTAGGCAACCTAAATCACTGACTGAATCTCATGACAATTACAGCACAATAATTAAAAAGGAAAATTATGCTGTAATTGTCATTACTTTCCTTAGGAAATACTGAAATACCACAGCCACATGAGTATAGAACACAAAAACTTCAATTTTATTAATAACAATCAAATTTTAAAGGAGAAAAAGAGGTAAAGGATGAATACTTAAGACAGTAACATTGTAAATGTGTCTTGTTGTAGATGAAGCAATGTTTCCAATGTTTATCTGGTGTCATTATATCAGTACAGCAAACACCACAACGGCCACATTAACAGCCATGCTGTATTTTCTGTAACTCAAAATGAACATTGCACATCTATGTGTTAAGCCAATAATATTCTTCACTATTTTCTCCCAGGATAACAACGGTGTGATTGGTCTTCTCGAGCCCATGAAAACATGTCCCTTACCAGTCAAAGTCCCCATGACAGAACCTGTTGTGAAAATTGCATCAGGTAAGAAATAATCCACCTCAGTGCCATAGTTTGTATTTGTCCTCTGTGTATTTACTTCTAACAAATCCCTGTGACAGGTAATGATCACCTGGTACTGGTAACCCTCGAGGGAAATCTTTACACATCAGGCACAGCAGAGCAGGGCCAGCTGGGAAGAGTGCCCGAGCATTTTTCAAACAGAGGAGGAAGGAAAGGCCTCGGTAAGTAACAAGAGCCTCTTACTGTTTGATGAAAAAGTCTTTACATTGACGTTACTTCTTGATTTGTGATCATATTGCCGTGGAGTTCATGCTAACCGTATCACCTCTGATTTCAGGCCGTCTGCTGGTACCACAGATTGTCAAAGTGAAAGGGAAAGTTCACTTCATCGATGCCTTCTGTGGGGCTTACTTCACTTTTGCCGTATCAAGGGAGGGACATGTGTATGGATTTGGCCTCTCCAACTATCACCAGCTCGGTCAGTGTCACACGTCAGACAATTGATAATGAGAATTGACTCCACTTTAACTGTAGTGCTAGCCAGGCATTATGTGGTTATTGTGTGCGTCTTTAAAACTTTCTTTTTTCTGTCTGACCAGGCACTAAAAACACCAAAATGTGTTTCGTCCCTGTAAAACTGACGTGCTTCAAGAACTCTACAACCTCCTGGGTCGACTTCTCTGGAGGACAACATCACACTGTGTGCCTTGATGCTGAAGGTAACCTGCAGCTCACTGACCACATCTGACTCAGACTGTCATTTGGTGGTCAAGGGTCAACGTCACTGTGACCACACACACCTTGTTTGTGGTGGTAACGAATGTCTACTAGTTGTACACAGTGAAATGATGACACTTTATTTTGAAATGGTCAGAGTTCAGCTTCACTTTGCCGCCATAATGTTCAGTCAAAACACATGCATAGAACCATGAGGTGTTATATTTAGTATAGATTCAACAATTTAAGACAAAATAAATGGCAGCCATATTATACGTTTTTAAAATGACAAAAGCACAAGTGAAAATTGAACTTTGTTGAAATGAGTCGATCTTTCCCTCGTCTCTCAGGACAGGTCTATAGCCTGGGAAGAGCAGAGTATGGTCGTCTTGGTCTGGGCCAGGGGGCTGAAGAGAAGAGTGAGCCCACACCGCTGACAGGGATGGAGCTGGCCAGCGGTGTGACATGTGGGGCGTCGGTCAGCTACGCTGTCACCAGAGAAGGTGAGAAACAAAGCAAATGGAGCACTGAGCGACCTACCTGAGTTTGTGTGAGCGTTGTGCTTCTTATTTTCAAGTTTGATACTTTTATCAATGGAACTGGTCAATTCAGTCAATTCATCTCACTTGTTTTCTTAATTGGTCCTTTCTGCAGTTCAGGTGAGGAAAAGGTTACCTTTCTTTGTACAGCAAAATACAGCACAGACATAACCAGCTTAACACGTTTCCTGCTGCACATAGCCACCCGCAACGAGCCACTGTCCAACTCTTAACAGTAGAGCAGCTTGCTTCTTCTGCCTTTGCCAGTTATGTAGGCTCCTCATTAATCACACAAATAGTTTTGTCAGGAAAACACCATTAGATTTTAGTATAACTGGATATAAAGTAATTATCCCTTATTGCTGCTTATTCTCGGCACTGCTAGCTGATATGGATTGGATTTTTCCAACTGTGTGTGTAAACTGTACTTGTGCAATAAGCTAATGGGTTCGGAAAATGGGATGCTCACTCCTTTTACTGTTTGCTGTGCTTCCAGGATCTGTGTATGCCTGGGGCATGGGCACCAACTTGCAGCTGGGCACCGGAGAGGAGGACGACGAGTGGAGCCCCGTGAAGATGACGGGCAAACAGCTGGAGAACCGTGCAGTAATGATGGTCTCCAGTGGAGGGCAGCACACAGTCCTTTTGGTTAAAGACAAGCAGGAAAGCTGATGTCCATCTCTGGCACAGAGTGACGGGATTGGTTGATCCCTTTCAAGGTGGGGCTTTGCCTTTATGTAGGGAGAGAGAGGGTTGAGCTGTATGTGACTTCCTGTGCTGAGCCGAGGGAGTGTGAGGGTTGCAGAGCGATGGCGGGGGGAGGTTCAGCCCCTTTTACAAGAACTCTGTTCTTCCTAGTGTGGGAAATTTTTGTGGGATGTTCGGTAGATCATGACAAATGAGAGACTATTTTTTTAAATCTAGTTTTTTGATGTTCCCTTTGAAGTCATTTCATTAAATTTCACTAGTATGACTGTAAGATGGCAGATGTGATGTTTGTGAATGTGTCTGCATGTCCGTAATGGAAATGAGAGTACAAGCCTTTTATTGACTTCCCTCACACAATAGTCTTTTTAATGTGTTCTTTTCTTTTAAGCAATAATTTCATTGACCTTGGTTCAGACAGGACTTTATACTCAATGAGTTTAATATGTGCGACTACTGTTCATCCCACCCTGGGCACACACAATTGTGGCTATTTTGGACATTTCGTAACGTGCACCCTGCATTTTGTTGGTTTCCCTGTCTGAAAATAAAGATAACATTTTAAGTTTTTAAGCCTTCTCTTAGTCCATTTATCTGCTATGTTGCAGCTAATTTCATAATCCGTTTGATTGGTATTTTTAGGGGGAAAAAAGTCAGTATGTTTACATGACACTTGAAAAAAACGAATAATTGCCTTAATACGACTATAATTGGACAACTGTGCTTGTAAACGCGTTTAGTGATAGCTTTTTGATATTAAACATTCAGGTTCAAGCTCATCAGATGCTGCTTCTACTTGTCTTATAAATGCTGCATGACAATAAATAGGATGTCTTTTGGTTTAGACTGTCAGTTGAAAAAAAGTATTTCAGATTAACATTTTGAACTAAATAATCAATGTTTCACAGTAAGAGCCGGAATTAAAATTTGTTACTTTGCTTTGCTGCCCTGTTAAGCATCAACCACTGACATGATGAAGCATCTAGCACTGATGGGAAACAAGGATAGACAAACAATGCAAATCTTTTCATTTAAATTGTTACATTTCAGTTACCGGTAATCGAAAATAAGTTGATGAAATAAATGATGAAAAATGAATCATTTTGTCCATAGTAACTTTTAACATGGGCACATTTTGTTTACAAGCTTTCTGCTTTTTTTTTTTTTTAATCTGTTAAAACCTCTTGTCTTGTAAATCACCAACCATCCACCATAAACCACCAAAGTATGGTGTATTTCCATTCAGTCTAATCTGATCATCAGTGTATTGATCTTTGCAGCAGGGTTGATTTAATTCAGACAAAACATTAGTATAAGGCATTATCATCAGTTCTACAGACACGTCTTTTATAGCCTTTAGAAAAAAAAAGATCTGTCATGCTGTCCTGTAGTCACAGCTGACCAGATGTTGCACCACAGTTGCTTTATATCTATTATGGATGCAAACACCACATTCCATACACGTCAAGTCATGAATGTAGATCAGAAACACTTACGAATGCAAATGATGGTACAAGTACGTACATCAAAGCTACATGCCTTTGTGTTTTATCTGGGGTGAAATGCGCGGGGTCTTTGCTTGTCTCATCTTCGCTTTCATCTGACCAAAAGGGCTGATGATGAAGTGTAAGAGCCGAGTCCTGTGAAAAGCCCTCGTGGTGAAAAGCTTCTCAAAAAAGCTTTGAAATGCTAAAGTGTCTTTCATAAGCAGTTAATTGATCGGAGTGAAGCTCTTCCCGTGTTTGTTTTGCGTCTCTGTTTGTTCCGTGACAAAGCGGAAGTTGAGGAACAGGTTTAGAAAGAATCGATAAAGGTTTTACAGTTAAATGATTTTTGCTCAGCTGTTCCTAAGGCTTCAGCTCTGAAATGAAATTATTCTGGGTATTAAAAGAAATTATTCAGCACCAAGGCTGCAGACTGTTCTACAGGGTCAGAGGTCCTCGCAGCGCGCTGCTCTGAAAATAACCTTTTGTTTCGTTGTTTGTTTTAGTAAGCACACTACGCCCACTGCACTACCTCACAAAACATATCTTCTTTAACATTTTAAACTTTGAAAGAAAGACCTAGACAGAAGTCTTGATATGGCAATGACTCAACCAAAAAGATTAAAATGTGACATTTAACTCTACTGTCAGTTTTGGATACTTTCAGCGATGATTCAGCCCCTTAATATTTTCCAATATAACATTTTCTTGCTTGAAATCTTGCCATAGCTTAGTAATGAGCTAGTCTGGTGCCAAAGCTGAGAAAAACATTCACTCATGTTGTGATGCACGCTGAGACTTGGTCTCCAAGTCCAAGATTTTGTTTGAAGATCATTCCTGAAACCTCCAGACCATGGCAGAAGATTTAAACGTGTTAGATTCATGCTTAAAGCTCTTTGATGCTGCACCCTAAGACCTTTCAGACCTCAAACAAAACCACTCCCTGTGCAAACTAAACTACTAAAGTTAAATGGGGCTAATTTATGGTTGGAGATAGTTCTGTTCGACATCTGTTTCCAGCTTCACGCACGTCAAAGATGGAGCATTCAAACGTCTCATAATGCACAGACACCTCAAACGTTCCCAGGAGAACATGAGACGTTCCTGGAGGAATTCAGCAGTGACATCCTGTGATTAATTCTTTTCACTCATTCAAAAGTCTTTTTTTTCATAATGCGTGTGGGCTCTAATCTTCCTCTCATTGAACTAATCACAGCAGAGACTGAAGGAGTCTCAGGCACCTGCATCGCCACACATTCACTCCGATAATGAAAAGAGCCAAATTAATCACATCTATTGGCTGCTCCATTCAGTGCAGCGCACAAGGCTTTCACAAGCTTTTGTTGTGATAACACACGTTGTGGGCGCCTTGCAGTGCACAGGCTTGTGACAGGCTGCGTGGTGCATTCAAGAACCATCGCGTCACGCTATTAAAATTATAACCTAAAATCATTTAGCTCTGCCTTGATTGGGATTTGGCGACCCTTGAGTCATCCTGCTGTTTTTTTAATTATCTTGTCATTTCAGAGATCGTTGAGAGTGCTGTTTCTCAAGTACGTCTTAATCAAGGCATCGAAAGTTTGATGATGATTTGAACACTCTGGAGAGGCCTTACTCAGTGTTGTTTTCAATGAGTGGTCCATCAGGGTGGGAACCTGTTGAATATGATTCAGCGGGGGAAGATTGTCCAAATAATTTTTTATCATACTGTCTCTCTCTGTCACACAGCGAAATTACAAATTCTGGATCAAGCTTAAATGCATGTGTGTATGTGGAAAGTTTAGCATGCAGAGAAAATAGGTGAATTGATTGCAAAAACACTTTTAAAATGCTTAAGTACCCTTCAGTGGCTTATATTTTGCAGGTGAAGATTGACATGTGAGAAATACAGCTCAGACACTTGTCTATGGATATTCTCATTCATCCAGGTCTTCGTTCTTTTCTGGGCAAATTGAATTGCAGGCAACTGGACTTGTATTTGTCGAGGAAGACGTTTTGCCTCTTATCCAATGGGCTTCATCAGTTTGTACGCAACAAGTCTGTCAGTTGCCTACCATTCAAATTGCCCAGCTCAGATACTGTACCTCTCCACATCCCCCATTATCGTTTAACAAGCACACAATTCTCAACAATTTTTAACAATTTCCCACCACACAACACCTACTGTACCCCTGGCAGATCCTTTTGCACCAAGTGATGTATGAAATATCCAAATGTTGCCATGGCAAAGGAGATGTTGTTTTGCCCCAGCTTCTTGAAAGCTCTGATAAGAGAACGGTCAACTGTGAGAAGACATGCATTTCTGTGAGCGTGTGCACAGGAAACTAAATAGGGTATTATTAACAAAATGAATATCCTTCTTGCTGTTAAGCTGCGGCTACTCCATTGCCTTTGAACCACACTTGTAATTACTGGAGATTGCCTTGATAGATTGGCCTCCTCGTGTGGTGGGTGGAGGGCTTCTCTTGAGCCCCACAGCGGAGGACCAGCAGCTGCGCAGGAGCCGGTAAGAGGGGCCGATCACTCGATGTGATGTGCATATTTACAGATCTGTTATGTTCACCGGATGACACTGGGCATTAAACTCAGTTAATGAAGCACCGTGGTGTGTGTGACTCATCCCTTTAATTGACTTTTCTTGTTATTTACTTGATGTCTGTGTCATACTGATTGTGTGCTAATTACTTCGAAACGCCCACGTAAATGATGGTCTTATTAATCACCTTTATGGACGGAAGCCAAATGGAGATGCAGCTGATACTGAAGGATTGTCCAGAGAAAGAGTTTGCCTGCCCAGACTTTTTATGACTGTACAGAAATGATAGATTATTACAGATCAAAGAGATTGATAGACAGACACATCACTTAGTTTGATTCTTTGGCCTGTTAAACTATCATAGTTGTAAGTCAAGTTAAATTCCCTGATTCCAGTTCGGCCCATTAGCAATTAACAGACGAGGGAAACAACAAGGAAGTGAAGAGCCAGTCAACAAGAGCGAGCTGCAAACCATAAACTGTCTCTACATGCCCCTCTGCTGTTTTTGAGATTGCTCTAATTATTAAAGCAGATATCAGTGGAATGTTTTTGTTAATATAAGTCCTAAATAGTCCTATTTTCCGTCAGCAATCACTTACATGGAGTGTTTCAGCCGTAACACGAGTCTCTCCGTCACTCTGCTCTGCTGTAACCCGAGGAGAAAATTTTCCTTGTGGGATACAAGCGTTATCCAATGAGGAGAGAGAACGGCATGAAGGGCTGTGTGTGCAGCCAAGGGATGCGCGTGAATGTGGTGACGTAGCACGAGGACCAATAGATGCATGACGAAACTCAATTCAAGGAAACTCGTACTTTGTGTTTTTCCTTCCTGTGAAGTCAGTTTTCTGTGTGTTTTCGGAAGTCACTTTCACAGACAACAGGACGGTACAAGTTACACCTGGAGACAAAGTCATAGTTGTGACTTGAAGCTGTAACTTACGATTTCAAAAGCCTGCCTTGAACGCAGCATTAGCCGAAACGGCCGTGCCGCTGATATCTGCTTTAAATGGAAATAAATAATACTTTATGATGACAGTTTTGTGTGTGTTTCGTCAACAGCTACAACACCTAGACGTCATCCACTGTGCTCCAGGCACCAAAGTTGCACAGGAGCACCAGAACAAATCCTGGTGGGCGCCACAAGCCTCAAGCAAAGATCAGAGGTTTGAAAAACACAAGCCTGAACCAAATGACTGTTCACATATGCTCTCATATTCCCCAACACCTGTTAACAGTGTGTGATGTGTAAAATTAGGGGAGTTGCCCTTTAAAGCGAAGATCAGTCACAGGGATTAGATGCTAAATCAAAGTGTTAAGCTTCAAACTGGGGTGTATTTGTATTTTTTATATATATTGCATTATTATGTGACTTTGATAAATCAATAGGAGGGTTTAAATAAGACATTTCTAACCCTGGGGAGAGGCTCATGTTTTTACAGAGCTGTAAGGTTCAGCCCACCCCCACCACCCCAATAACTCTCATCCTTGTCCCTTACGGCTCTCAACTGGCAGATGGCACCCTGTTTGAATCCTCGTCACAGCTCCTCAGCAGGATTATCTGAGTATCTGGCGCCTTGTAAAACATCGAGTGAAACTTGCTCCAATGCATTTTGCACTCCTGGCATTTTGTAAACACCTCAGGGAACGTCAAAGTTTGATGATCTGCCATATGACAGACAGCCTATCAGTCTATCAACATACTGAACAGCAGGCCAGCTCTTCAAATGCATTACCCAAATCACTGCATAATCATCAGCTCATTATCTCATCCCTGTGTGAATCTGTAATTTTGGGCTATGTGGTTTTGACTCGGTGCTTGCAGGTTGTGCAATGTCAGCCAAGATACTGTATTATGTGGAAAAGCCCCGGTTTCACCATGTAGGTGTCAGCTTTTAAGAAATATTTACATGGCTGTAATGCTGTGGTGTGATGGCGCTCCAGCTGTGCTTCTGTTCAGGCTGCCAAACAGGATAATTGTGTTCCATCAGTCCACGCAACAAATGTGCCTTTGCAGTGTGAGCGAGGAGCCTCACATCTCCCTCGCTCACTTAGATCTCTTCACAAAGTTCTCCTCAATGACAAATGATCATGGGAAGTCATCCAGATGAAACGGAAAAGAACATCTTACTTCTATAAACTATTGGATGTTCTAACTGTTTGATGTGAGCATGGGAGCTCTAGCGTCGGAGCAGTGAGGGCTGTTATCAAAGCTTCAGAAAGATCCACTCTCTGTTCTTGTTCCCCTCTGTTAATTTGTTTTAGTGCATGCGCAACCATTAGTTCGGGTCAGAGGATGCTTTGTCTTGTCACGCTGGAACTGGTTTACAGTATATCCATGTCAGATCTCATTCAGGCCCCCAGAAAACAAAAGATTTCAAACAAAACTGTTCCTATAGTGGCAAAGATCACAGCAACACTTTAGTTTTCAGACGTGACAGCAGTGCTATAAGGACACAAGTCAGCAGCCAGCTCATGGCGCTCAAGTAAATAATTCATTTCGTTGCTTTTTCATTTGTCTGCTACACATGGATCATGTAGGCATGTATATTTCATAGGGAACACACTGTATGTTCTGCTCCTAAGCAGAGAGGAAATCTTCAACAGGTCCTGCAGGAATGCAGAGTGATGCCATGTAAACACCGCCTGACAGCGATTTAAACCCTTTAAATGTGAGTATAATTTCTGTGAAATACCACTAGTACATGTCATTTATGGCCCAAAATACAAAACTAGCCAAGAATCTGTGGTCTTCAACACATCCTCTGTGAGCCTCGCTGGCACATAACGGCAAGAATCTGTCATTTGAGCGTTAACAGTATTTGCAGTAATCTCACAGTGGTTATCGACCAGTCACGGCTCTTGGCTCAACTTGCACCCTGGTGTGATCTGTCTAGTTGAGTGTGCACAGTCCTCATTCAGTGGAGATGAATTCTTTAAAAAAAAAAATAATATAGTGTTTTTTTAATTATTTGCTCTTCCACAGTGGCTTCATAAAAAGAGTTAATAAAGTGGGAGTCTGACTTTGTGTCAATCAGAGGCTTTGGAGTGATGTTCTACATTTACCTTAGAGGGAAAAATAAATTGTGTGGAAGGACAAAAAAAAATTATAGCTGCTGCGCAGCAATGGGTCGTGTCCGGGCAAATTTTGCACAAGAAACAGGAAGACAGGTTAATTGACCTTGGAATGTTCATTTCTGCACAAGCTGGGGATTGAACCCTCAACCTCCGGAACTAAAGACTGTTGTCTATCGCACTGAGCTAATTGTCAAGTGGCAGTGCCACGGTGGCTTCACAAATTAAGTAAACCATTCACTGTTGTGCAGGCAACGTTTCTGAGGTAAAATTCTGATGTTTGTGTCAAACATCATTTGCTATGAGTCTAAGATTTTGTTCAAAGACTATCTGGTATATTGATGTAATATACTTATCACCTGAACTGGGGATCGAACCCACCTCGTCTGGAACCACAAACCAACACTTAACTCACTGAGCTAATTATCTGGAAGTGACACATGGTGTGTGTCTTCTCAAATACACTCATAGAGCCAGCGTCCGGGCAGCTGTTGTGGAGGCAGATTTCAGAAAAGGTCAAAATGTCAGAAATTCTAATATCTAAACAAAAAATCTGATAATACATAAATTGCATCTAGACAATGGACATGTTGGTGATTTGTTTTGCTTCATAAGAGAAAATCGGATGTTTAAAAGTGTCACTCTGGGATTGACTGCGGTTGTTCCCATGAGAGCAGCCTTCGGGTTGTGGTGAGCTTTAGACCATCGTCCGATCTATTTGCTTTTTTTTTTTTTTTTTTTTTTTTTTTTAATTAAATCTTTATTTCATATTTGCAAAGTACAGACAATCAGAGAACATTTGGAATGTTCGTTGAAACAGACATTGAAGACAGAGTTTCAGCATCAAGATAAAGTAAATAATTAAATAAAATATAAAAATAAAATATTCAGTATGAAAAAATACAGTTAATAATATAAAGATAAGGCACTCTCTATTCTGGGGTAAGTGAAAATGAGTTCAAGTATATCAGTGTTCGTTCACTTTTTTTGTTTAGCGTCAGTGACAAGGTTTTTATATAAACATTAAACTCCTCTATGAAAACATTAAAGTTTGGAAGAGACTTTGAGAATTTTTTCTTGTGTATGTGAAACTTTCCCATTAAAATCATGAGATTTATCATGAAATTAATTGATTTTTCTTCATGTTCAAACTTTGAAATAATATCTCTGTTACTAATTGCTATGTGTTGTTTACATTTATCGTACACAAAGTTTTCCATTTCTCTCCAAAAAACAAATGACAATGGGCAAGTACAAAATAAATGTAACGTTGTCTCTGGTTCATCTCCACAAAAAGTGCACATTTCATCTACATCAGCAAACTTAGAAACCATTTTGTTACAAGGATAAATACAATGTAAAATTTTAAAGTGAATCTCTCTGATTTTGTTTGAGATACAGAATTGAAAGGGACATAACCAGGCTTTGCGCCAGTTAATATCAGCCAACTGTGAATTCCAGAAAGATTTTCCTCTTGGTGAGATTTTATTATGTGTCTGTAATACCTTCCTTATGTGTTTGTTTGTACATTTTCTGTCCATTATATAAATCCCATCAAGCTTTAGAGAAGGTGTTAGAACCTCCACATTTTGAAAACGTAGGTGACACTTCATTAACTCAATCATACCTGCAGGAATAGCTTTTACAATAGAAACAAACTCTCTATATTTGACTGGGAAGGATTTAGCTTTCAGGAAGTCTTCATAGTTGTAAATATTCCCATTATCATCAAACAAGGCTGTTACAAATATTATGTCCCTTTCAATCCAAGATTCTTTATATATACTTTTGTTGTTAACAGTAATCTGACCGTTGTTCCATAGTAATTCTTTGTGTGGAGAAAAGTTGTGCACATAACAGAGTTTCCAACAGCGTAAAGCCTGCTGATGAAACTTTGAGAGTTTCAGTGGTAATTTTGAAACTGTGAAGTTGCATCCCATTAGAAATTTTAAGCCCCCTAACTTTTTAAAGATATTGTGCGGAATAAAGTTCCATAGTGACTCTGGTAGTTCTAAACATTTTTTAAGCCATTTAACCTTGAAGGTGGAATTTAAATGAAAAAAATTTAAAATTTCCAAACCTCCTTCTGCTCTCTCTGAACAAATAATATCATTTTTGAGATGGTGGTGTCTATTCTTCCACACAAAATTAACAAATAAACTATTGATTTCTTTACAGAATGTATCATTAAGAAAAAGTGACAGAGCAGGGTAAACAAACCTTGACACACCCTTAATGTAGAGGCTTGCTGTGATGTCACCGTGAGGATTCTGGCATTTTTATGTGTCATTGTCTCCCATGCTGGGTCTTGAACCCACAACCCCTCGCACCACAAACCAGCGCTCAACTCAGTGAGCTAATTATCTGATAGTGAGACATGGTGTGTGTCTTCTCAAATACACTCAAGGCTTCAGCGCCCAGGCAGCTGTTGTTGAGGCAGATTTAAAAAATAGTCAAAATGTCAGAAATTCTAATATCTAAACAAAAATCTGTTAATACATAAATTGCATCTACACAGCATGGAAATGTTGGTGATTTGTTTGTAATTTTAAGTGTTTTGCTTCTCAAGAGAAAATGTGATGTTTAAAAACATCACCTTTACATTGGCTGCAGTTGATCCCATGAGAGCAGAATTCAAAATGTTCTAGAAAATTCAGTTTTTGAGATAAAATTCTGATATTTGCCAAACTTCATCAACCGTGACTCTACAATATTCTCAATTTTTTTCAGAAAGATAGAAAATGTATTTAGCAGGAATTTGATGGTATATGTTTACAGTAGTGTTTACAGTCAAACGTTTTCATGCACTGTAGGCTCAATTTTTGATTAATCAAAAATCCGAGAAACAAGTTTTGTGGAGGACAGTCTGGAGATGATCTGGAGCAAGTTTGGTGACAATTGAGCAAAAATTGTAGGAGGAGATACATTTGAAAAGTTTTACACTTATTGAAAAAAACAGAGTGATGGACTTCATAATTTGTAATAAGTTTAAGTTGACAAAAGTTTCAGCAGTATCTAGGCTACATTGTGGTGAAGTTTCACAGCTGTAGCATCTACCGCTGGCTTGGTAGGAATTTTTAAAGTTTTTAATTTTAAACGCTTATTGTGCCCCCCCTGGGAGGGGGGGGGCACATGTCCTTGGAGTTGAGTGAATCTGGCATGGGACTGGACCTTTGTGCAAAGTTTGGTGAGTTTTCGCCCATGGGAAGTATGACTTCCTCGGAAGAAGAAGAAGAAGAAGAAGAAGAAGAAGAAGAAGAAGAAGAAGAAGAAGAATATCAGCAAATACAATAGTGTCCTTGGCAGCTGTCGCTGCCCGGACACTAATAAGACAACAATAAATTGTTCCTGTCTGTGTAGCCAAAGCCTGATGTAACACACTCCTCTGTGCCATAGAGCTCCATTACAGTCCAAAATATATTAAAAGCACATCAGTGAGCATGTAACACTGTATTGGATTAAATTTTCCTTCATTATGAAGAACATGGGAACTGTAGTTTCTTTTCTTATTAATCTTCTTTCTTGTAAATCCCCGATACACAATACTGATGTTGCAATTACTTAATGGAGCAACAAGTACACTGATTATCTTAAGTAGATATTTTATTATTACATATTATTACATTTATGTCTTCAGTAGTAGTAAACGTGCTTTGGGTCAGAGCCAAAGACAGAGTGGGTAAGTTCATACAATAGGCTTTGTTGACAGTAACAAAAATATAAAATATCACCAGCCTTATTCGTTAATTACCGTGTAAAATGAGTATTGATTGTTTCTCCAGGACATCTGGTGTCCAGGCAGCCCGATAGCATCCCTGATGTATTTCACATTGTGCTTTCATTTGTTCAGTCACATTTAATCACAGGTTTTAGAAGTATCCTTTTCACCCCTGTGAGCTGTAACCTCAAAGGGCTTCCAGGTCAGAGTCCTCAGGGCCCTCATCCATATATATCAGTAATCCATATGTCATTGTACCAACTAATTACATGTGTAACTCCCATAGGCTTCACTGGCATTTACAGACTATAAGTGTAAAAACAACAACAACTGTCACAACAATCACGGAAACAAATTACTGGATTTGACCTGAAAGTATTGACAACATTATTCAAAATAAAAAGCACTTGCATGATACAATTTATGCTATTCCAGATAACAGTTGCATTAATATTTTCAAAAGACAAAATCAGTTGTTAAATTTAGACAATAAATTACATATTATATTTGCTGAAACAAAAAATAAATCTGGGTTAATTTATAAAGATCAAGCACTTAATCTCTACAGAACAATTCATCTTGAAACAAGAACTAAACATGACACTCAATAAGGCATTATGGTACAGATTTTCATTAATCTAAACACTTTGTTGACCACACTGCAGAAAACATGTATGAATGTTCTTTTTTACAGTAATAGCTGTAAAAACAAAAAAACAAAAAGACAATTCAGAATGAAGATGGGAACTTTTTTTGTTTGTTTTTATTACTATCTTGAATGCTTACGACTTAGAGCACTTGGTGTAAATACATGGTTATATAACATTTGAATTAACTCATTTACAAGTGAAGCTTAATGGTACAACAGCTTGACAAAACACCAAAACAAGATCATTTAAAAGATCACATCATCACTTGCTGTTGTATATACACTTGATACAGAATCTGCTGCCTGTTTGCCTGCCTTTCTAACAAAGCTGCAGTGGAAAAATTTGACTGCTCTTTAAAAATGTGCAGCAAGTCTCCATCGATCATCAGCAGGAAATTGTCCATTCGCTGTAATATGTATAGAATGAGTTGATCCAATTTAGACTAGCCGCATGCCGATTTGGCGTCATTCATTCACCTTAAAATTAGTTGAAACTGCAGCGGCTGCCTCTCTATTGTCAGCCCCTCAGTTTACTATAAGATGAATATATTGGCTAAGCAGAGCAAGAAAAACCACAGAGCATCCTCACAGCTAGTGGAGTGGAAACAGTGAGTCAGCTCAGCACTACTGTTCATTGTGAATATCATCCCGTCATCCCTGCTTAATCACGAAGACCTTTTAGATTTCATTATTTATTTATTTTTGTGGTTTGGCAGGGGAAAAATGATACCATAACATCTCTCGGTGGTCATATAGAATTTCACCTTGTCCTTCGTCTGTATTTATTTCTCCTCCTAATATCACAACAAAGTGTACGAAATTGAATACATCCTGTAATCTCTATCACAGAGAGACAATTAACCAGTCTCAGATAAACATTCACATTATTGGATTCTCATTACCTCGCCAGGGAGCTTGAGTGACAATTACCAGTCAAGATATAATAATAAGTGTAGAGACGTGTATCATTGCCTTGGCGCTGTACTTCGGTGCACTGAATGTGAAATTAACACAAATTCAGCTTAAAAGAGGCTCTAAAATATTTAATATCAACTCTAAGTGTCTGAGTGTTACAGCATCTTCCAGCTCATTGTTTTGGTTTTTGGTTCTCTCTCATTTACTTACTTAGCCTTGTCCTCAGCTACAGCAGTAACCCCAGCCTTAGATGAATAGAAATTCATACAACAAGCTTGAATAAAGTTAAATTCAGTCATTACATGTAATATTTAGCTGTAAATCAATGACAGATTGAAGTGTTTGATTCCCAGAAGTGCAGCCATTGCTGATGTTCTGCCAAGTCTGGACTGCAGCCATCTTCACTTCTCGCTGCCACAGAGGATTTGTTCCGTCAGTCTGGTCTCCTTCAAGTGCAACACATTGTCTGTGAGACCAAGGTCAGGTGACTGACTCATCCAATCCGGCACTGGCCAGTGTTTGGCCATAAAAAGACTCTTTGGTGGCCTTGTCTGTGTGTTTAGGATCAATGTCCCGCCTAACAAAGTGATTGTGGGGAGACTGTGTGTACACGTGGCAATGATTCCTCTTTCGTTCACCTAATATGGATGTGAAGCCCTACAAAGATTTTTAAAGCTTAGAGTAAACTCTGTTACCTTGTATTTATCTTTTATTCTGCTGAAGTAGCCAAAACAGGAAAAACATGTAACTCATAATTCTCTGTACTGTGCGTGTGTGTATACTTTAGTCTTGTTTTTCTATGTAAATGGTGAGGTTTAGAGCATGGCCGGGTGGATAATTCATGATCTCAGTGGTTGATTTTACACAAATATAGTAAGACAAGGACGTGTTTGTGAGTGTGTGTTATACAGACTCCAAATCTGTATCATTTTTCTTATGCACAGATAAATTCTTTCATTTCTTTACACTTATTCTGATGGTAAGTCAAAAGCCCACTGTTTGTCTGCACACTCAGACTCCTGTGGTGGACAACTGTGTGACCTCACTCTGGAGGTCATCCTGAACCGTGCCCCCGTCCCGCCGTCCCATGCCTAGTCAGGCCGGCGCTCTCTCTCTTGCTGTCGCGGGAGCACAAACGGACGCCGGCTCCCGCGTGCTGTTTCGCACTCTGGAGAAGCTGCTCTGCTCCAGGCGTGAGCGATAGGGCAGGCAGAAATCCCTGAAGCACCTCTTGAAGTTCTCGTCCAAGAAGGCGTAAAGCACGGGGTTGAGGCTGCTGTTCATGTAACCCAGGGCGATGCACAGGTGCCAGGCCGCCATGACAAGAAGGTTCTCCTTGTTAACTTTCACCATGGTCTTGACGATGATGAAGATATGGATGGGAGTCCAGCAGATGATGAAGGCCGCCACCACCACCAGGACCATACGGGTGATGCGTCGCATGTTCCTGTCCTTCTCTTTAGAGCCGGAGAGCAGGCGGACGCTCTTGAGTCGCAGGATCATCAGGCCATAGCAAATAGTGATGACCAGGACGGGGACCACAAAGGCAAAGATGAACACACAGATTTCCATCACTGTGCGCCAGTACCTCTCAGGGTTGGGAAAACTGAGCGTGCAGGTGGTGCTTCCTGTTGAGTTAAAACAATTACAAGTTTAATAGAGAGCCATGTGGAGAAACCAGTTTAGGTTAATAGCCCAGTTTAAATGCATTGTCTTTTGAAGCTCCTGGAAATCAACACTTGCCAAATTGAGTGAGAAATAATGATAATTTCCAGCAGTTCCTCCTGAAACAGTAAAAGCTGCTCACCTTTTCCTGTATCCTTGGTAACAGCTATGATCATCACAGGTACTCCGACAGCAGATGAGAGCGCCCAGATGCAGACGTTGATGAGTTTGGCCTTGGCGGGGGTGCGGAAGTCCAGGGCCCTCACCGGATGACACACAGCGATGTAGCGGTCGACGCTCATCATGGTGAGCGTGAAGATGCTGGTGAACATGTTGTAGTAGTCGATGGCGATGACTACTTTACACAGCAGCTCCCCAAAGGGCCACGTGCTCATCAGGTATTGGGCACTCTGGAAAGGGAGGGTGCTGGTGGCGAGAGCGTCAGCAAGAGCGAGGTTGAAGATGTAGATGTTGGTGGCGGTCTTCATCTTGGTGTACCTGGTTGTTGGGGAAGAAAAAGCACAAGTCTCACAGTCAGTGAAAGTTGTTGACGGTCAGAGGAGATTGAATGTTTTGAAGGTCTCTCTACTTCTGTGTGGCAAAGGAGATGCTTTGTGTGGTTGGCTTGGCTCGTGATTTCCAGTAAAACATTTCAAGGTTAGAAACCAATTGTCGGATCTACTGTAATCTGGCTCCACTTGCAAAACAATTATCTGCTATTTCCCTTCGACAAATAAAGCATCTTCTCAGATGCATGACGTTTTTATGGCACATCACTAGATGCACAAGAGCCTCTCTGCTCTAAAGTGACTTTAAGCCTCCATTTATTTGCACTTCACTTCAATATGAGGAGCCAGTTCCAGCTGAGAAATTCTTCAAAACTTTCCTCCTTGATTTCCAGCTCACAAAACTTTTTTTTTTTCTCGCCTTGTTACAAGTGACCATCTTTGTGTGAACGACAGCTGCACAGCTGTCTGGCTGTTCAAAGATGGATTCCTCCGCATGAGTCCACACTGTGACAGTAGTTGGTCACATTTAATTAAATTACAGCAACAGGCTGTGAAGGAAGACAAAGGAATTGCCTGAACCCTTTCTCTTAATCCAATACATGAAGAGATTAAATGCACTATGCACCATGTACTGATCTCACTCTGTATGTAATTGCCTTGCCAGGGATAGAGAATGAGCACAATGTCTTTTCTGTTCAGTTTGATTACTGTGAAATAAAAACACCATCTTCCACGCATTTCTCCAGGACTTTGGAAGGCAGCAGTGAGGAGATTGACAGTGGAGGAGCCATCACTGCCAGTCAGCTCTCGCATTGAAGCTGCATTACCCCCCCCCCCACACACACACACACACACACACAGTAGGACAGTAAGTCATTGTTTTCAATCAACAGGTGAGAAAAAAAACATGCTGCTTCTTCAGAATGCAAACAAATCATCTTGACTTTACAACATTATTCCCGACAGGTTCATTGAAATCATTTCAGTGCTACGATGCGGCTCACACCGCCCTCCATCCATCCTCTCTTCTCTTATGTGTGTAGGAGGTGTGTGTGCTGGTGTGGGTGTGTTAGAAAGTGGCTCCCAGAAACACTGGAACTGTGGGCAATTAAAAATAATGTGTTTTTCGACCAACTATCCCATTTTTTAAATTAATAATGTTTTTTTTCTATAGCCTTTGAATATGTAATACTACCAGATTAGTTTGCAGGGCACCTAATGCAATTTAAAATAATTAATTAAAGGTATAGGCTGTTCATAATTTTAACACTGGATCTTTAGTGTGTGAGTGTGTGTGAGTGTGTGTGTGTTTCACTGTTTAGCATGAAGACATAAGCAAGTTGTAGTTGTAAATTTAAAACTGATCACAAATGCTGTAACTTTAACACATTTAGTCTGTGGCTCTTTGTTCATATATCACATAATTTATCATTTGTCTCTTACCTGACCACCCCGTACATTACGAGCACGTTTCCCAGCAGTCCCACCACACAGATGAGAGAGTACAGAGCCGTGATACACACGGCGGTGATGAGATGTGTTGTGCCCTTAGTCGCAGCCGCGCTGGTCTCGTTGGTTGTTGAAGGCAGGAGCCGCAGATCCTCGGAGAATGTGACATTGAAGGGAGTTACGGAGACCGGGTAATCACCGGGGAAAGAAGGAGTTGAGGGCTCCATTCTCTCGAATTCAGGTGAGAGTTTGCAGCTAAAGTCCGGGCAGGTGCACAGGAGCGCACGGAGACAGGACGGCAAATTAGTGACGAGGCGCTCAGACGAGGTTTGTGCGCGCGCTCTCTCGCTCTCACTCACTCACTCACTCTCTCTCTCTCTCTCTCTCTCTCTCTCTCTCTCTCTCTCTCTCTCTCTCTCTCTCTCTGTCTGTCTGTGCCTGTTTGTGTGTGCGTATGTGTGTATGCTCCCCGCGGCAAAGCGCACTGGCGCACGAAGCAAAGCGAGATATGAGGACTGTTTCCCTGCCCAACCTAACCTGAAGGGACGCCAATTGTTCAAGTGCTTTGGACTAATGCTTCCATCACCTCACCACATTTTCTGATTCTCATTATTGGCTGTTATCCAAAGTTATCAGCCTCTTGCTCCACCTGTCACCCAGCAGCTTGTCAAACAATGTGGACCAAACCTTGTCCAAACAGGACAGATAGATGTTATTGTTGAACAGCTCAATTAGCCCCATTGAGCCATTCCTCTAATTGTCTGCCAGCCTTTACCCTCGAGGTACCTCTTCTCCCACTCTCCATGGCCTTTGGCCTGCATGCTAGCAAAGCTCCATTAAGTGGACTGACTCTTCTCACCGGGGAGTCAACTCCATGAAATCACTTTACTGAACCACAAGAGTGATGCAACTACACTGCCCGTCCAAAAAAAAAAGTCACCACTTGGATTTAACTGAACTAATAGGGAAGGGCTTCCCATTGGATAATTACTGCATGGACGATTATGTTTCAGCTGGAAACAACTTATTTAACCCTAACTGATGCAGTCTCATTTCTTAAACAACCATGTTGGATGACACATCCTGTGGTTGTGGAAAAGATGTTAATCTGTTTCAAAAGGGTCAAATTACTGACATCAAGCAGATAAAACATCAAAGCAGATTAGTGAGACTAAAATTGAGTTAAGAACTGTCCAATGCATTACTAAAAACTGGAAGGATAGTGGGGAGAAGTGTGGTCCAATGTGACAACAGAGTCCAGACCTTCACCCCATTGATAATCTTTGAAAAATGAATACAACTCTGGACAGGAATAAATGTTGTGACATTGGAGAAGCTTATCGAAACAATGTCACATCAAATGTGTTCTGTAATCACAGCTAAAGGCGGTCCAACGAAATATTAGAGTGTATGACCTTTTTTTTTGGTGGCGACTTTTTTTTTGGCCGGGCAGTGTACTTATAAACTGATGAAACATTTAAGCTATTCATTTTCCCATTTTAGATAGTTGTTAAAACATTTGTGACCTGATCAGCAGCACACATCAGTAATTACACAAATGTTTGACTTCAATGCCAAGCAGGTGTGCCTTTTTACAATTTTCATCAAAGCGCTCATTAATCTGAAGCTGCTTTTTGTCCACAGCCCATTACTGCAAACATCAGAAACCATTAGATTAGGATCATGCAGCTGCATGCGATTGTGTGTGCCTGCCGAAACCGCAGCGTAAATGTGCAAGACTGAGGCCTGCTCGGGAGAGTTTCTCATGGGTAAATGTTTATTTGAACACAGATTAAAAATCCTCCTCTGCTCATAACTGCAGCAGTGCTCATGCAATCTGCAAAGTGACCTTTTCAAAATCCGCTTTTAAGCAACCACCATCGGCGCAGCACAAAGAAGGGGACAGTCAGAAGAAAAGGCCCAGCTCGCTGAACAAAGGCACTGAAGCCTCCCTCATTACTGTTCCTTCTAAAGATAGCCCACGTGCGTCTTTCTAAGATGAAGAGCAGTAATTAAAATTATCCGGCTCGTGCTGTGGGAGTTTTGTGAGTTCATTTCTCTTTCGATACTAGAGAATATTTGTTACAAGCTTTTGTTTAGATTTGTGGGCATCCACAAGTGAGCAGGACTCGGTGGAAATTGGGGGTAATTGACTTTTAGCCACTTTGTGAATGGCTTTGTTGGTCTGATGGTATAGTTCACCACTTTGGTCCAAACTGAAAATTCGCAGCAACTGCTGAGTTGGTTGCTGTTAAGAAATATTCATGGTCCCCAGAGAAGGGGTCCTTTTCTTTTCGGGTAGAGCCGCCATGATGACTGTTGGTGAAATTCCCACAACATTTGGTGCAGATTTTCATATTCCCCAGAGGATACACCCCGACATTGGTGATTAATATTAACTTGTAGCCATTAGCTCCAAGCAGTGCTGTTGCTTTAGACTGTCTGTCCTCTCTGTAAAGATTCAAATGTGAAAAAGAAAAAAAAATACTGCAGATGCGTGGGAGTGAAGGACCAGTGACCAGTGATGGAAAAAAAAAAATACAGAATCACGAGTGTCATTTCAGTCTGAGTTCTTTCAGTTTTTCTAAAAGAGCATCAGACAATGTCAGAGAAGTACAGCCACGACTCACATCTTCACAGCATAAAAACTAGTTACGGAGGTGTAATGAATGAATGGTGCTCACAAAAAACAGTGTTTAGTAAAATGTAAGCGTTTGTTCACTCATTTAAAGATGAAGGACACAGAGGAGGTGGAAGAGTCACAGGAGTTATTGGATGGATGCCGCCTTCCTTCAGATATATTTCACTGAATGCAGCCCACAACACCTCCAGAGGCCTTGGTGACAAATTCTGGCTTGTGTACCTACACAGCGCTGATCACAGCACTCAATCTCAAAAAGAATAGTCCAAGGGAGACAGCTCACCCTCGCCGGAGTGAAATGACTTACACAGCAGTCCATGAACTCCGTTTAATTTCTGCTGCGGCTCTGGGACACTATGGGTCTACCCACGTTAATGAAGAGTACTAAAATGCTTTAACATATAAAGCAGGTGTAGGAGAGGCACATGCTGTGGTGGCAGAAAGCTGAGTGTACATCATGACTGCAGCCTTTGTCTGTGCACAATGTTGAGATCCAGAGCAAATGTGGCATAAAAGGCAGTGAAATGGTTCTGGATGTACAGTAGCTGACACAAACAAAATGCTGCTGCTGCTGCTTCTGCTGTTGTGTTTATGTTTTCTCCTCTCCCCTTGGGAAGAATCACTCATGATTAGTCTGTACAGACGGCATGATTACTCACATCACTCATCAGCCCAATGGAAACCTTGGGAAGCATTACACTGCCTCTCCGAACCCATCACGTTCCTGGCAGTCAGTGAATACACAGTGCACACATTTGATATTTTGTTTTCACGCAAAGATGGAGTGATGAAGTTGTTGCACGTCTAATTTTGTAATGATCAGACATCCATTCATTCTTAATGACTAATTTTTTATTATCCTGATATCATCTTCTATCTACTGAATGATTACTTGTTACACTGCTATCAAGGATGCAACATCTGAATTTAGCCTACAGAGCATTTCTGATATAAGCTACTTCATAACTTCTGAAAGGTCAGAGAGAACAGGAATACATACCATAGTACATCCTAACATTTTATTTCTCTACATTGCTTGTATCTTTCTATGCAGACAGTATTAGATGGAAGAGAAACTATAAGAAAATACATTTGCTCAGGCTTTGCAATGTGTTATCTTTGTTTGTTCTGCAGCTGTCAGAGCTGTAGTGCAGAGGAGAGCCGAGCCTTGTGCTTGCCGTCACATTGCATCGTTATCTAACAATCACACATCACCTTTTCAACTGTCAAGTGTAAACTCATGTTATCTTCTGACTCGGACAGATGAGGCCTATCAGCAGTCTCCATAAATACATAAAACATTAGTGGGAATTCTGTGCGATGTGTGTAATTGGGCCATCACACGTTCAGGATGCTACCATTTCACCAGATCGATTACATCTTATGAGGTCGATAGCTGTGTGAAGGTGACCTTTAATTTGCGCACACTGAAAAACAGTCACTGAGGCAGCATGGAACCACAAGACTAAACCTGAAAACTTGTTTTTTAACTGTGTTAGTTGGTTTCATTGGCATAAGACACCTGACTCTTTGTGTCTCTATATCTTTTGGACTGAAGCAGCAACAACAACAAAACAGAGAAAAGGCATCATTACAGGGAAAAGACCAGAGAAGAAGAAAACAGCAGGATCCATTTCTGAGGGAGACTGCATCTGATTCATTCTCAGTCTGTCATATACGTAGTTAATATTTCATTTTGTCTGTTTGTGGCAAATGAAGTGTGTGTGTGTGTGTGTGTGTGTGTGTGTGTGTGTGTGTGTGTGTGTGTGTGTGTGTGTGTGTGTGTGTGTGTGTGTGTGTGTGTGTGTGTGTGTGTGTGTGTGTGTGTGTGTGTGTGGGCAGTATCAAGAGCACATATACTGTAGAGCACAGACATAGTAACAGGGGTTCACAGAGATAAACGAGAACACAGGCTTTGAAACATCACGTAGTTGTGGGGTTTATATTTTTTTTAAAAAGAAAAACATCTGCCAGCTTGTATAAACTGTGATGGTACACTGTAAGTGTTTATGAAACAACAGATATCCTGCTGTGCATTTATGCAGTCCTTGTGCATAACAAAATGCAGCTTGCTGTGACCTGCAAATCTGTGTAACACCCAAGCAGTTCACACATCTGAACATAATATTTAAAGTATCTTAAAGCTTGATGAAGTGCACATGTATCAGAGTGCTTTGTAAATCATCAGTTTTGGTAATAAATAAACTGGTATGATGGTGGCAACGAAGGTTACGTCTACAAATAGGGAGTGTATGAAAGCAGAGGATCCAAATATTTGTTCAAGGAAGAGTAGTCAATAATTGTACTATATTGTATAGATATTGATTTGAAATAAGCTGAGCTTTTTAACTTTTCAGTTTTAATTTTTGTAAATGCATTATGCTAACAGAAAGTCATCTAAGTATGACATCTACACTGTTGCTAATTAGATATGAACATAATTTATTGGAGACATGTTTACATTTTGACATCTTGGTTCTGAATGAAACTGTGTGTCTGGTGTGTGTAGACAGTAAGCATGTAAATAATACAGAGAGGAGCTAAGCCTTTTATAGGTGTATAATGATAGGAAAACACATTTTAACATCAATTGTTTGTTTTAAGATAGGTTGAAAAACTGAAGTGGTGTGTTCACACCTGTTGGTTTTAGTTAATACTCTCACTGCAGTGTCCTGTAAAAGCTGTTTAACACCTGCTCTGGAGGTCCACAAAGAAGTGCTTGAAATGAATGCAACTGTCTGTACTACTCCTGCTGTTCTACTAGAACTAATACTGTGAGTACTTTCTTGTAGATTGTAGATCCACCTTGAAGGGGCATTTCAAATCTTTTTTTTTTTTTTAGCATGTTCAGAAGGTTTAACTGAAGGGAATTTAATAAAGAGTGAATACCCTAAAGCCTTGGGACTTTCTAAAATATAGTGTGAGATTATTTGAGTATTTGATATCTGAAATCCTTTCCCTGGGATTGAACAGACGTGTATATGTGAGTATCCTCAGCGTAGGAGTCTTATAAAGGATGGGCCACATTCGGAGCTTAGACAAAATTCAACAATAAGGCAGTAAGTAAGGCAGGACAGGAAACAGAGGTTTTTATTTATCTCTCGACCACATACGTGGTATGGAGCACAAACAAACAAGCAAGCAGTGGGGCTGTACATACTTTACATCTCTGGCAAATGGAGGACATACAAAACAAAAACAAGACATAGATAAATAGATAACGGTAACGTCCAATCACTTAAACAAAGGAAGGACACACTTCAGAAAGGTACCTAACTTATAAATAACTTTTGTTTTATCAGATTGTACAACAAAGATGGACGACAAACATAAGATTTAGGAAACTATAATCTGTTCCTGAACTTGACCACATTGTTTTTGTATCTATAACTCTTAGCATGAAGGGTTAGTTACTTTTTGAACAGACATTTCTGTGGTGTATAGCCTACTGAGTTTTTCCTCTATTTTAAAATAATACCATCACCGCAACAAACCACCAATAACCTTCAGTCTGAGCTGAGGATAAAATGTACACAACCCTTGCCACATTTTTGTTGTTTTTCTTTTTCATGCTTCTTTGTAGGATTTTTGGTTTGGTCGGGGGAAGGGTTGGAATCTGAGTGTGATATTTTAAATGAGCAACCATGAAAGAAAATTAGGTACTTAGATTTTTACGAGTCTATAAACCACTGAGTTGCCAGCACAGCTATCAGAGGAAATTAGAATATTATTATTGGTGTTGTAGCCTACCTTAGAGAGATTTCATTTTCATGAGCTTCATGCGTGTGGTCTTCTTCTTCTTCACAAGTGGATGGCACAAATGAATGAATAAATAGACCTGGGACATCATCACTGATGTTTTGACTTACTGTAAACAAAAATAGTGCTTTATTAATATACATTTAAGGATTTGTTGGCTGGTTTATGAGAAATCAATTAGTCACACTACTAGTTTATCACTCCAAAAAATACTTGTTACGTCAGTGGCTCTGATTGCAAAGTTACTGATGCTTAACAAAACATTTATTGTTTATTTTTTCTTATCATCATTAGTGGGGTCCTTAATCATTCCTATGAAGAGTTTTTCCTAATTGAAGTGCTGCTAATTTTAAGCAGGAGACCTCCCACCGACTAGATAGCTGTGATTGACAGATACAATATTTACATTCTGTAGCTACACCTGCTGAATTAGAATCTCCCCATCTCATAATTTACTTTTTTTTTTTTCCACAGCATTCGGCAATAATGGGCAGAGGTTCAGCAGTTTCAGCTGACAATTAGTTATGCAACAGTGATTTGTCTGGGTTTGGGACTTGATTAGTTTTTCTGATTCCTGTCTTGCGGACAGAGCATTTGAGATATGGCAAGACAGAGGCAGCCTGCACTAATTGAAAATCTTTGTAACTGTAATACAAATTGTGTGAGTCACTGAATAAACATGGGATTTTGTGGAGTAGCATAATGGGTTAGAAGTGAAGATTTCTTTTTCTCTTTGAGGGGAAATGATGTCACTGAAGCAGTGGGAGAAAGTGGAGAGTGGGCAGAGACAGGTTACAACCTTCAGCAAGAAAAGACATCTACTTTTTAAAAAGTTTTTTTTTCTAAAAAAAAAGAAGAAGAAAAAAGTCCACATTCATGTCAATGTCTGAGGCATCTCTTCATTTCAAAGAGCAAGTGTTAGTCATCACTGTCATCCACTTGGGGTTACGTGCGATGGCAGCGGTTCTGTCCTTGACCGACACAAAGCCAATTTGTGTGTTGTCATTCTGTATGCTCTCTATTACTGCCAAGGATTTTGCCGATACAGTAAATTAGAACAATGTTGTGAAAAAAAAAACCCATTGGTGACACAGCAACCAGCCAGTATTTACATTCAATCTTCTTACTGATTTAATATTGATCTAAATCATGTTTGGGGGAGGAAAAATGAAAAACAACGACAACAACAAACATACAGAAAGTCTGGATAGTCAGGGATGGTGCTGCTTGTCTGACTGGCCAAATATCTACAGATTATAGTTATCCAGGTTGTGTTTTTCCGCTAATCATCTCCAGACAAGCTTGTTGTATGGGAATACTAACATAGACAGACAGTAACCGTCTAATTTCTTGTCAAGTGTTTTTGTGATCTTCTGTTCCATCACAGGTTTGTTTGTCCTGGACCTGCTGGCTTTCACTCTCACACAGACAAAGTTAATTTCACTGACGCAGCAACAGCCCCTTACTGTCACTGCACAATCTTCCTCAGGGTCACCAGATATCTGCACTAATTCGCAGTGACAGTACAATATGGGGGTGGGTGTCAGACAGGTGTGAAATGAGATGGAAAAGAGTGCAACGTACCAAAGAGCAACAACCGCTGGATGGATGATGATTCTCAAACACACACACACTCATACTGTACATATGCGCAGGGAGGGAAAGAGAGAGCGGGAGAGACTCACCAAAATGTACAAACACGTTCATTACCTAAACAGAAAATGCTACTTGCATGAGAAAACAAGGGGGTGCTTATGCAACACTGCAAAGCGGCACAGATCACATCTAATTATACACATGACCGTTGGAGTGGCAGATGATCATCAACGCTCCCTGTGACTCGCTAAAAAGAAACCTGCTAAAAGAGTGAAAATGCATTTGACTTCAATCTGTGAAAAATCCCCTGATGCTTGCGCCCCAGCACCAACTTAAACCTTCAAGACCATTTTATCTTAAGTGTCCGGGACTAAACTGAGGTCAAGATGTAGGGCAGTGGTTTCAATCAATATAAGGGTTTTGATTGACTTTAAATACAGGCAGGATGAACAGTGGGCGCAGCTGTTTTTCTTTTATTGTAAAGGAATTGTTCATTTTAGGTTTAGTGTTAGCAAGCCCTGTCAAGTTTAGATTCGTCCTTGTGCCACTAGAATAGGTGTACAGCTAAGCCAGCAGATCAAAGTGATAGCATCCACTAGATGCTACTGAACTGAGAGAAGTGAAATATGAATAAAGGCAGCAAAAGATACACTAAGGAACAGACAGACAGACTGAATGAGTTACAGGGTAACAAAAGGCTGAGAGAAGAGAACGAGGAGATAAAAAAAAAGAAAAGAAAAAAAGAGCAGACAGGACTTGGAGAGTAGAAGAGAGAGCGGAGAGAAAAGTGCATGTTCAGCGGCTGGGAAAGAGAGAATAGAAAGTGGGAAGATCTCAATGATCAATATGACAAATACAGAAATTAAGTTAATAAAAAAATGTGGTTGTCAAGGAAACAGCAACCTCAATCACCATATATATTCTCCTCTGAAAAAGCAGAATCCACTTTGCTACTTGCCTTTCCCTCACAGGTCTGCTGGCCTCACTCTAACACCTGGCGGACGACCATTAATGCTGAGATGTTTACATCAGCATTCAGCCAACAAGGACACTGTATGTGAGGTGAATGTAAAGGCAAAACGCTGAAATAAAATAAAAAGCCTTCTGGCCTGAAGGACAGTTTGCACAAAACAGATTAATAAAGTGAAAAGTGAATTTCCTGGTGATGCTGATATCACTGAGGGTCTACTTCTCATCTAATGGTTGTGAATGGATACTAACTTTCTTCATCCAAAAAGACACAATAAAAAACAGCCAAAGCGGTGTTTAGCTCAGTTGGTAGAGCACCCGCCCCATATGTTGAGGCTATAGTCCTCACTGCAGGTGGCCCTGGTTCGAATCCCGCGTTGGACGGCCCTATACTGCATTTCAATCAGGAGAGACTAATAAGGAAGAGAGACAGACTGTAAAGTGAAATTGCATGTACAAAGATTTTGGCGCTTAGACGCTGGGGGTAGATCATTGTGGTGTACTGATCTATGGGTGAGAGCTTGCATCTGAAGGAGATGACCCTCCCGGCCTAGACTTCTGGTCAGGGATCCTGATGAAGATGGTCAGCGTCAGGTGAAGGTGGTGAAGGGGTGGAGGTGGGCTGAGAGTTTTGCTGGATGACAGCGGGATGACTGCAGGGAAAGGAGACACTTTTAAATTTGACGCTAGTGACTGATTGGCAGGAGAGAGAGGAGATGGCAGCCCGTGATTGGATGAAGTAGTGAAGAGGGCGGAGCGAGAAAATAGAGGGTGAGCTTGGGCAAGGCTTGTGCTTAAGAGATAGTCTTCCTGTCTGAATTTTCGCTTAGCTTCATGTCATTCCCCCCGTCTCTGCCTCCCATTTCCTGTCACACTCTCTACTGTCCTATACAATAAAGGCATAAAAGCCAAAAAATATACTTAAAAAAAACATCCAAATACCTCCACACAGCTCGTCTGTAATGTCCCTCTTGTATTGAAGCTGCCATTCCTGACACAGGACGAGCAGTGAACTGAGACGCTGGGAGCTTCCGCTACAAACGAGCTTAAAATATAGACTTCTTAAATTTTTTTCAGAACAATCTCTCACGTCGGGGCTTCAATACAAGAGGGACATTACAGATGAGCAGTATGGAGGTATTTGGATGTCTTTTGGTGTGTCTTTTTGGACGAAGAAAAGTGGTGTCCATTCACAATCATTATATAGACAAACACTGCTGCGCGGTGCTTCTGTTAAATTATTACATCATTGGTGTATTATTACATTATCAGGTCCCTTGAAATGGAAAGCTAACCTGATAATGTACTAACCTCCCATTAATGTAATACTTTATTACTTTATTGGTTAAGAGTGTATTACATTATTGGGAAATGCACTTTATTACATTATTACATTATCAGGTATTATTACATTTTCAATCCACTCAAGTGAAATTTTTTATTACATTATTGGGGTTATTACATTATTGGGGATTTATTACATTATCAGGTTCTACACTGCTTGTTTCTGGTTTTTCTTATATCAATTATTCCCAGAAAACAGACTAATAAAACGCACCTCCGTCCTGCAGAGTGAGTGTGATGCAAATTTCATGTAAAACAGTGATACCGAATGGCATCTATGTTTTTATTTTCTGACCTTTATATGTCCTGTGCAAAGCAAGGTTACAAAATAAATGTTAGCTTTAAAGATGAGGACTATTTTGCACATTTTCTGCAATTTAATATAATTACCTCTGAAATGAAGTGGGGTTTTTTTCTCAGTATAATTGCATTAGCTATATTTTTAGTAAATTACTCTCTGGTGATTTACTCCCACCTGAAAATAAAAATGACATTTTGGGTGTTGCCTGGCAAAAAAGTACAAAAAGCAGATTTACAAATGAACCACTGCTCCTGCTGGCAGCCGTGCTGGAGAATAAGAATTAGGTTAGGAACACCCATTCAGAAAGTGTCAACATGCTGTATCTAAAGTGTTTAGCCTCTATGGGTGATGAATAAACCATTTACTATTCTTCAATAGTCTGTTATAATCCAATCATACAGACATTTTTTGGTCATGAAGTTATTAATAAGGGAGTAAGTCAGTAACCAACTAATCAGCAAAGATTAATTTCAAGTCACCTGAAGTTAGGCAGGCAACAATACATAGTATACATGGCAGGTAACATGTGTAATATATTTGAAAGGTGTGTACATGCCTGAGTTGCTTAGGTTGTCAGAAGGGTTATACAGCTGTTTTATCTGTGTCCAGTCTTTGTGCTGATTTAAACATGGTGTCTCGTTACCACACAGATATGAAAGATATGATACACAGATATGGTATCATTCCTCTGAACTAGGGCTTCTGTTATTCCTGCTTGTGCATTCATAAACAGACATACAGAGATTCTGTACATGAGCACCAGAACTCATATGAAAATGGAAGCATCCATGCATGAAGAAGACCTGCTTTGCTTAGTAAATGGGAAGTAAGAGGTTGTTTTGTTTGTCCTAAGTATTCTTTTACATATGAAATGAGGAACTCAGGCTCTTCAAACGGTTTCTTTTCCTGCTGATGTTCAGTTAGTACATTTTAAATGTAAATTAAAGAAAATTTTAAAGGCAAATTGGTTATAGCCTGCATGAGAGCCTCAGATATACTGTACTCTCCATATTTTCCACCATCAGACAGAGAGCACATTGACTCAAAATTTTGACGGACTAATTTGTTTAATTTTTTGGTCAGCAGCCAATCTGTTGGAACCCCCTTTTTTCTTTTTGAAAGACGCTACAAAGCTGTGCCTCATGACGTATCAGCAGTAGATACTCCAATCAAATTGAAGAAAAAGAAAATGATACACTGTGTATTAAATAAGTACATATATGATGCGGCTATAGTATAGAATAATCTGTCAGAACAAAACCTTCAGTTTTTCATTGTGATTCAAGATGTTTTGAGCAAGACAAAGAAAAAAAATCACAGTGGCTTTGATAATATCAGGAGGATGCTCTGTCAGAGTATCACAGCAGCTCCTCTGAGTTTATGTTAATATTGCAAGGTGTAAAAATAAGGATATAGCTGAAGTGCTCACTTCTGTGACTGACTGAAACTGAGCTAATGAGCTGGGGAGGGCAGGCCGTGACCTTATCTAGTCACGAGGGCACTTTGAAGGACGACAAGAAACAGAGGAGTAGAAAAAGATGGAGAAGGAAATGGGGAGTGAGGACTTTGAAACCCACACATTACAAATAAAATCGATAAATGCCATTCAGGACATCATCGCTCATGCAGAAGGCCTCAGTTCTTTGCTGTTTATGATTGTCACCCTATGATAGCATTTGAGTTAGAAGCTCTTGATGGCTACTGACATTTGCAGCTGTCTAAAGGCCATGGCGCCATGCAGCCTTGACAATGTCTCCTTTTTAAGACAGACTAGGTACAGTAATAAGCTGAAGATGCATTGCTTGGCTCAGTGCCTACACACTACAGGAAGTGCACCCAATGACAGTTGCTACACAGGTTTGGAAGGGGTACCATCCTGTTCTCATCACCAGTTTTAATAATTCAGCCATTTTTAAGATCACTTTGAACTGTGAAGAATAAGTCTGGTTCAAGAGTCATCTGTCTCACCGTTAGAGAGCCTGTAGGATTTGAAAAGGTCTTCAGGCTCCGCAAAGCAAGAGGAGGGGATTAGATTTAATGAATGTCTGATGCAGGAAGCAATTCCCAGGACTGCTGTGACATATAGTGGGGGTTAAACTCTGGAGAGAAGGGAAGGGGATTATATGATCAAGTTTCTGCACATCTAGGATTGACAGAACCTCCCAGGACACTAAACATAAGATGATAAGAAGAAACTTTGATGATGAATGTGGAGAAACTGGGTGATTGCAGCAGCAAACAGTGACATGATGGAGAAAATAAAGGACAGAAAATGTGTTCTTTACATCAAAGATTTCAACAGGAAAACATGTGGCATCAAACAACAATGAGAGCAGAATGAAATAAAAGAAGACCTGTGACATGGAGGATGTTTGAGGTCAAGGCTTAAGTCCAGAGAAGGCCTACATGGTAGCGACACAATGAAGGAATGGCTTTAAATGAACGACTCCAGGGCAAGAGTTAAAAGCAGGCAATAGAGCAGCTAAGTGCAATCTAAGCTTCCTGTTAGAGGCAAAGATTTCAATGGAAGAAGACTTACTGCGAACCAAAGCTCTCATTAGATCCTCGTTGAGAGGCAGATGGTTGTTAGCCTGAAATGACACTGCAGTGAGATTAGGCATGAAAACAGAAGTGAGGATGAACAACGTAGCTGGCTCCTCGCACCACCCTGTTGGTCCCCCGCAAAATCAGAAGATATTGCACCAAGGCTTAAATCGACCTCCAAAGACATCACAGTTTTGTTGGCTCAATATGCTGCAAGATCGTATCGCCGCTGTTTTGCCAAGATGAATTCTTTTGAAAGAGACTCTGCTGTGAGAGTCCTCAGTAGCTACACTGTCATTAGAGACAACTCACTAAGGGTTTGGTTTCTCCTTGGCCTCAGTGAGCTGTGAAAAACAAAGGAGAGAAGGACGTCCCAAGGATTCAGATGAATGTGATTTTGTGAGGACGGATAAAGAAAAGTAGGACTGTGGATTGATGTTTTTAGTTTCCAAGAAAACCTTATATTATTATGATGCCATGCAGCTACATACGGCTGCAGGCATATGTTATTGATGTTTTTGTGAACATATCTTATTTGTACTGCTCACAGTACGTCCCATGGCCTATAGGTCCATCAATGCAGATATTGCAAATTCAATAAACGTTACTGTCGGTTTCTCCAAGAGCAAAATAAAATAAGACACAAGTCACCACACAAGTTGTATAAAGTGTTGCCAACTGAGTGCATCACTTCCATACTTCTTCAAACTTTGAACAGAAGTAAATAGCCTCCTGTGCTTTTGATTGGCCTACATCCATCCTTCTGCTCCAGTTAAGAAAGCAACATTTGCTCGACACTCTACAGTTTTTCACCCTCTCAAGGCTCATTGAATAATTTCCAGCAAAAGAGGAGAGGGGAGTAAAATTTCCATGAGAATGGCTTTGGCCTCATTACACATGATAATGGTGTTGATAAGAACCATCTGAAATGGACATGGCATTTAACATCATGCAGGAACATTTGCATATTCATATAGAGGTTGTGTATTTTGTTGATTTGATTTAAATTTTGAATCGAACAGCTGCACCTGGAAAAGATGACTTCACTCTGACACAGGCAGACCAAGGTTAATCTCTATTCAATTAGCCTAGATGTTTAGATGTTTAACCATGTTAGCAGTGTAGCTATATGAAGGCGAACATCAGGCTTTCGGTCCGCCACTTTGGTCCAGACTGACAGATCTCAACAACTATTGGTTGGATTGTCATGATGAAATGTGATCACGCACTCGTGAACTTTTCAGACTAAATTGTTATAACCTTTCTAGCCATTATCAACAGAGAATTCAAATTTTACACGCACACACACATACACACACACAGAAGTTGGGATAGGTTGTTACATTTGTTGTGTTACATTTAGTACATATAGTAAATATATTTTGTCGATAGTTTGATATTTTGTAGCCTGTATTTGTTTGTGTTTATTTCCTCTGGCCCGGCCTGTGATTGGTTCAGTGAGTGTTGTGGTAGTGGTGATTGTTTGTTTGTGGTTGTCATGGTGATGGAGCCTGCCAGTAAAGAGGAGAGTAAACATTAGTTCCTGTCGTAATGTTTTCTTAATCGATAGCCTACCACCACAACGAACCCTAAATTTGCAGTATTATTAGCCTATTCCTATTTAGCAAATATTATCATGCTAATGTGCTAAACCAAAGCAGTGAACATAACAATGAATCACACTCTTGACAGGTGGTGTAATTAGGCTTACCGCATTCAGGTTTTATTGATTTCTTGGTCAATTATACCTAGGCTATGTTTCCTCTGTCTTACTGTCTTCATGTTTTCTCTCCTCTTTACATGTTCCTTTATATCAGGGCAGGTGCTGATAGCGCTTCTGTTTTAGGTCTCTAATCACAAATCTGAAGTACCAGCATTTAGCCCTGCAGATTGAATGTGGTAAATCTAGTAGAGGCTTGGATCATTTTGATAAGGCGGAAATTAGTTTCCCCCACATCCTGGCTGTCACCACAGTTGCACAGAAAGAAGACAGACGAGTGTGAGTTGTAAAGATAACTCATTTTAAGTTGCGTGTCTCAATGGGTTCACTTCAATATCAGTAGCTAATAATGTCGTTAAAAACATATCATAGTAGTAGGCCTACTTAGAAGTGAGTCAGCAAGGTAAGGTTAAATCCAGCACCAACCAAATCAAGTCCCACAGTTTGTCCTCACATGCTTCCTGGCAGAGCACCGCGCCCCTATTTGGTTCAGGTCATTTCACTCAGCATTACTTAGCCATGCATATCATATCCAGTATTTGAACGCCACTCTCTAGCTCCCTGACCCGATAAAACACGACTTGCTCCGAACATCTGGCAATTGGTGCAGGTCTCCTCCTGCTGCTCACACATCTTCAGTCCTTCAGCTGTTCAGAGGGAGCAAAGACAGAGACACTGGACTGCCTGGCATGTGAGGGTCCACCGAACAAACAACTGTCATGCCATGTTTAAAAATCTCCCTGACACCGACCTCCTGAGAGGAGCTTCTCAACACATTTAAGCAGTCACAGCCGCTGGGTAACTACCATCAAAGTTTTACCACTGCAGGCTATAAAATTATTCACCCGCTCTAGCAGCAGATCAGATGGCAGTTTCCTGGCTAGGGGACTTCTAAATAAATAACTTCAAAAGCAAAGAGGCATGTGCATACTGTATCCAGGATGGGCATTTTCCTCCACAGTCTGACAGCAATCAACATCTAATGCATTTTGTTCCAGCTCTCAAGAGTGGATGCAATGAGGCAGTGTTTGCTTATT
Source organism: Decapterus maruadsi (assembly GCA_030347415.2). Lineage (NCBI taxonomy): Eukaryota > Metazoa > Chordata > Actinopteri > Carangiformes > Carangidae > Decapterus > Decapterus maruadsi. The sequence continues at coordinate 17,583,997 of CM064894.1, forward strand.
TGAGAGTAATAGGCAGGAGAGTGAGAATGAGGCAGTGAACTCAGCAGGAGTCCCGAGTTATGGATCATCTCTTCTCTCTTTTCGCCAGCAGTGTGTGTTCTTTGCAATTTAAGAACCATGACGCTTTCATCAGTTACAGTAGCAGTAAAGGTGAACATTTAACATTTTACACCCACCCCTATGCAAAGTTATTAAAGAAGGATCAAAACATGACGCATCAACATGATTTGAATTATCCTGCTTTTGTTGCGACAAAACAATATTGATTGAGAGTCCGATGAAATAAACTCCAAGACATGAGCAGATTTGCAGGTGTCATTTTTTCAAAGAGGCAACGGAAGTGATGCAATGCCATTTTCAACATGGGACTTTTCTTCAGTGTTGTGTAGGCCATAATAGGAGTTTAATTTTAGAGCATTTTGGAGTTTTTGGGGAGGTTGAGACAGTAGCAGAGGCTGAAAGGCTGCTTGAGTTCAGAGATGGATGATTTAAAAGAGGTTAGACAGGAGGCTGCTTCTTACCTCAAAAGTTTCACAGGGCAATAATGTTTCTTTTCAGCGGCATGACACCACAGCTTTTAAGGTACATCGCAGAGGCAGAAAAAAAAAATCAATTACCACTTTTCAGTTGTATGCCTCTGCCTGTCAAGAAGTTTCATCCAGACTCATATAATACTGTATATGCACTGAAGAGCTTTGAGGAAAATAGTAAACAGGTTTGAGGTGTAGTAAGTTTTGGGGAATTCAGAAAGTAGTCTAGCCTCTTCACTGGTGAATTAGCATTACAACAATGGAATCACTATCATAGACAGATGTGATGAAACACACAATGATTGAACAGCTGGACTTTTACTTTGACAGTACTTTTACTGCGCAGTAGCAGCGTGTCTACTCTTAGTGTGTACTGTAAGTCTGATGAGCTCACAGCTTGGTCATTAAAGCTGATTCTGACAGAACACAAACCTGAAGGCATGACAGTAGCCAATGCTTAAAATATGGATGTTACTGCAGAAAAGGTACATATAAATTCACATCCCACCAGCGCAGAAGCTTTTTACAATCACCACAGTCTCGATGGCACCCAAATTAAACTGTCACCAATTCACTATCAGGCCAAATAGGAAACAGTCGCAATATCTCTTCCTGTTCCTGTGTTATGGTTTTGAATAATGAACCAAAAAGTGTTTTTGCTGCAGAGTATAATGATCTCTTTGTGAAACTGATATTTGACCCTTTGGTTATAAAATGTATTCACTTTTCATCCTATTAGAGATTTGAGTCAAGGTTTATAATAATCAGCATAAGTATTCTTATCACAGTGACCTTAACCTTTGACCTTTGATCACCAAATTCTAATCAGTCCATCCTTTAGTGCAGGTCGACATTTGAGCCAAATAAAGAAATTCCCTTGGGGCATTCCTGAGACATTGTGTCCAGGAGAATAGGACAGACATAATGCCCGGGGCTGTGGCTGGCTCTGGCGAGGGAGCATAAAAATTAGATCAGAGAGCTCAAACCCGAGGCCTTCATGAGCTCATGCTCTGTTCTGTCTTTTCTACAAACTAGAGGAAAACCTACGTCTTAATCTCTTCTCTAAAGCATGCTGCAAACTTTGTTCCAGGGTGATGCAGATGATCTCTGTGTTTAAGAAATACCTGTGGAAAATATTTCACATCATTTGTTACTGTGTCAGTAGCACTAGTCCACAATAAACGCTGTTCTCTGTTCCCTGTTCCCTTATTAGGTGCTTTGTGTTACTTTATTCATCCATTACATTGGGAAATATTCTATCTTTCATCACTAGTTACAATGCAAATTAGGTTTCTGCATATAATATGATAGTTTTCATTGATTAACCAGGGTTCTGAAGTAATTTTGATCTGAGAGTATATGAAGCTTGTACTTGCACTTAAAATGATGTTTCCCCAGGTAGGTCAAATTTATTCTTTAAAAGGGATAGTTCAAATTCAAATTTCACTCATTATCTACTCACCCTCATGTCAACTGAGAGCTGTGAAAATTTTCAGAGCCCTCTGTCCCAGTTACGGGGGGGTCCGTGCAGCAGTATTTGTCCATATAGTTGTCAATGGACAGCAACTTTCTTTGTCCAAAAAGACACACCAAAGAACATCCAAATACCTCCATGCTGCTCGTCTGTAATGTCCCTCTTGTATTGAAGCCCCGACATTAGAAATGGTTCCGCCGGTCAGTGCAAATCACGAGAGAATTGCACTGACACAGGAAGAGCAGTGAACTGAGACACTGGGAGCTTCTGCTACAAACAAGCTTAAAATATAGACTTATTTAATTTTTTTTTCGGAACAATTTCTCATGCAATTTCACAAGCAGTATGGAGGTATTTGGATGTTTTTTGGTGTGTCGTTATGGACGAAGAAAGTTGATGTCCATTGACAACCATTATATGGACAAATACTACTGTTCTCAACTCAGAGAGGGAACGGAGGACTCTGAAAATTCTCACAGCTCTGCACAAACACAAACATTGTTTAGGGATGACACAAGGGAAATTTGTAATATACAGTGACATTTGTAGAGCCACAAGCATGAAGGCTTAGTCTTGCTAAATTATTAAATATAGGTTTGATTGATTTTATGTGAAATATTTAAGACATTTCAAACAATATAAGAGCCAGAGATTTATTATTCAGAGCACATTAATAGTTACTGGGTGAAGCGTTGGGTACATTTAATGCCCTGGTAGATTATGTGGTGCAGGGTACACTGCATGCTAAGTCTCATTTATTTCCATTTATAGAGAAGCTGCATGCAACACAACAGAGGGCTGAGAGGTTACAGACTCATCATAACACCAACTGCAGGAAAACCTTTCAGACCAAGAAGACTTTGAAGGGCAAACAAAGCAATAAACTTTCAGGAAAATAATCATTAACAGTTGCGTAAACCACACAATTGGAACAAATATCAACACATTGACAGTATTATGTAGCATTTGAGCTTTTGTTAATATTAAAACATTTCAGAAATGTTTCCTCTGACAGAGATGTAGTTATTCCCAAGTGCTCTGCCGTGTAGTGAAATAAATTCATCCTGACTGATGGTCTCTTTAACTCCTCAGATCTGGTTGTTTTGAAGCGGATAGGAAATTTTGATTGGATGATTCCTGCACATAGCTGACATTGATTGATTGGCGGAAATACTCTCCAGAGACACACTGTGACATATATACTGAGTTTACATCATCTCAACTTGTCTTTGATGTCACTCGACATGGCAGGTCATGTGAGGGTGTATGGCAGGATAGGATTACAGTTTAGCTGTACTGCAGACTTATGTCACTCAGTACACACAAAACCTCATTGTGAGTTAAAGTACACATTACCATAAGAATTGTCTTTTCTGCAGAAAGAGGGACTTTCTTTCGTTTGACATGCCAAAGTTTTGCAGACAGCTGTAAAGACAGCGTTAAATATTTAGTAAGGAAACTAAACTGACAGGTCATCCCCATCATCGGAATTAACGCAGTTTTGACAGTTCTTCAGACTTGTGTCTTCTTCTGTAACTGATTGTCAAGGAAAGGTTGGGATTCAATGTCATCTTTCACTGCAGAGACCTCATCATAGTGATTGCCTCTGAGCTACAAAGTCCAGCACTGGCATGAAAGCACATGGAGTCAGTGCATCAATGGTCTTACTGCTAGAGAAGCTGATAAGCACAATAATAATGCATAAAAAGGCTATAATAATGAAAAAAACTATTAAGACTTCTTTTTTAAAAAAGGGTTGTAGATATATTTTGGAGTGCAATAGCAAATGGTTTATAAAAATCATTAATTTGAAAAATAGTTTGACAGAGCGTCACTAATGGAACAGCATCAGAGTTCACAGCTGCAGGATACATAAAGGTCACAGAGCAGAGCAGCTGCCTCCAAGTGAAACTATGAAGAAGAATTATCTTACTATCTTGGAGAATCCATTAACAAATTACTCCAGAGAGACATTTTGGCAAGTCTATTTGGGTATGTGCATGTCACCAAGCTAAAGAGCCAGTTAATAGAGTGACTTCAGCAACACTTTATTTTTTCATGCATGTTTATATTTCTGTTTGTGAGCACCTGAGGCATCTGGTGAGTTTATGACAGTTATCCTGCCTGCCTTTAGATACCAGGATGAGTGTTGATGTTTGCAACGGTAATGTACCAGTTTACAATAACACACAGTCAGTGCTGGTTATGTTAAGGCTCTCTGTGCTCCGCCTGCACATCAACAGTGGTTTGTTAATGGTGGAAATGATGCAGAAGAAGTAAATTAATTTGGTTTCAACTCACAGGAAACCAGATGGTGAACACTGAGCCAGAGGGCTGCAGGGAAGCTCTCTATTATTGCTTCTGAAGAAAAGACAGCATTTCTCATGTCACCACTAACTTTAACGTCTAGGGCATGCGGTTATTTCGCAAGAGACTGAATTTATTGGGTAGAATCCGTTCATTTGCGTGGACGTTTTCATAGCAATATCAGTCATGTTGAGGGAACAGGTTTGTGTTGTTGAAATCTGTTAAATGCTGCTTCAACGCTGTCACATGAGTCTTCAGTAATTCTTCCCTGTGGCTTTACCAGCCTGTTGAACTGGCACTAACAAGTGAGTGTCTAATTTGTGGTCTGTGACCGTAGGGAAGAAAATTCAAAATCTGGGAACTTCTGCTGCCACCTACTGTTTGTGTTCAGCAGTGCAACAGAAAACTTCATTGTTTCATATGAATATTTATCTGTGAGATGGGTTAATAACCCTGACTTATCTTTTATCCCTCTTGGTATATTAGCATATTGCTTTTTAAAAAAAATGTATGTTCAGTTATTTATTTTGTTGAGTAAAATAAAAAAAAGCATCTTAACCATACGGAGTGGTTAACCATGCAAGGAATTGATTGCATCAGGTTGACAATGTGACCGAAGACTGATTAACAATATATTTGTGTGCATTTATTTTGATGTAAACAGTTCACCAAGCTATCATATTGCTGATTTATGCAGTTTATTGGTTATTCAATATTTACAAAGTCAACAGCTGCAATATGACATGATTTATTAACTGGATTATGATTGTGTCTCCATCATGATAGCACCGTGATTATTGTTAATGTGTTCCAACGGGATTATTCAATGACTCAGTCATCAAACTAACATTCATGCTCAGGCTTCAAACCCACATATGGCAAACCCTTTTTTTTAGCACATGCTTAGAAATCTCAAAATGTCATGTAAAAACTGTAAGAATACTGCTGCTATTAAATCATTTGCTGCAATAATTTATAAACTCCCTTCCCTTCCATTATAGAAAATATGCAGTTCAATATGCTCAGAAAAAAAGAGAAAAGAAATAAAACAAAACAGAAAAAGCTGGTTTCACCTTGAAGGCATCAGCAGAACTGAAATGTGAAAAAAACAAACAAGGTATCAAAAGAGTGTTTTTTATAAATAAAGTATAAAGGATTAGTTATTGAGACCAAGGCCAAGGTAAGCACTTACCTTCCAGCGGTTACCACATTCATTACACAGGACAAACGTGGTCATCGGCTCATCAGCACTGCGTGTCTGCACCTAACGCACACACACACACACACAGAGGAGGTTACATAAGCAGCACACCACAGGGCAAAGACACACTTGACACAACCTAGAGAAAACACTAATAAATCTGAAACACAATAATTTACTCCTATAGTAAGTACCTAATTGAGTCTTTAGCAGCAGACAGATACAGTAATGACTCCTAATTACAGATGTGTTATAAGGGCTCCATGTCTTTTGTATAGATGGTCCTTGATATAGAAAACAGTGATGATATAATCAAAGTAAATAATAACATCGAAGCACTAAGGCAGACCTAAAGAGCCATCTGGCCTCTCAAAGTGCACTTCAATGCAGGTCTGTAACATGGTGTGTAAGAATAGAAATAACTGCTGTGTATTTTCAAACAAACTCTTCTATTATATCAGCCACCCTTTTTTAAAAAATAAATATTCAGAGGAATCAGATTGTTTCACATGGAGATCCTGAGGAAATACATAGCCTATTTTTCACGCTGCAACCTAAGTGACTCACTATTGCTTCAAATAAAATACTTTTTCATCCTCGAGTTGATTTGTCAAGCGAAACTAATGATAAACACGAAGAAGAAGAAAAAAACGGGAGAATGTGAAAATAATCTCATCACATTTGTCCAGTGTCTGTATGTGTACACATTCATTTGCACCAATACACATACCCTTGTGTCTATTTACCTGGTTATAGGTGCAGTTCTTCTTCTTGCACTTGCCGCACTGCAGCAGGTCGGTGGTGGTGCCACCAGTTTTGGCCATCTGGTGCTCCCTGATGGCCTCCTGGGTCAGAACGTTCCTCAGCTGCTTCAGCTCGTCGCTTGCCATTTCCTACATGAGAAGTCAAGTGAATATGAGATGAAAGAAAGGGTTTGGGCTATAGAAAGATTTTGATGAGTGAGTGGTCTATACCTCAGCAGACATGCTGGCAATGCGGCTCAACTCGATGTTCCCTGCCAGGACATTTCTGCGAAGCCCAGGGTTCTTGGGGTCCTTCAAGTTGCTAATTCGACTGCGGACTCTGTTCTTATACTTCATATCAGTTGCCTTTATCTCTTGGTAGATATGTGCACCCATTTAGTCAAGGAAGAATTAAATCTGCCGTGTCCTGTACAGTATGTGATCAGAGTAAGAATGCCGAATAGAGCAGGCTTATGAGGAAACTATTGAACCATTTTAAAGGATATGATCTTCAATCTCTGCTGCCATGCCGTCAATGTTCACAGTAAAATCTTTGTAGTCATCTGTGAAGACCAGGAAAAAATTATTCACATTAATCCATAAGTAACTGATCCAGTATTTCTGTCGTTTATTTCAGCCAATCCCTGTATTAAGTCTGTGTTTGGATGGATGACTTAGAGAAAGGTGTTTGCTGCTGTTGTGTATTGTAGTGAGTGATAAAGTGTAATATTAGTCTCACTATCTGTGCGCAGGGCAGCTGCCAGCATCTCGATGCACTTGTCCCTGATGGAGTCTCCAGTAGCCAGGTGAGGGGACAGGGGTCCCCCAGGAGAACTGAAGCTGGGGGACATGGGGCTGGTCGGGGTGGTGGGAGTTTTAGGAGCCTCAGTCTTTCCTTTTCTATAAAGAGGGACACATTTACACAACCACATGGTAAGATGACAAGTGTCCCGTCTGGGGTCTTGGTATTTGGACTGTTTTTTTTTAGCATAGAGCATAATTTAATGTTTTTAAACCCTAACAAGAATATTTATGTGTTAAATCGTACAGATAAAACCCTTGTTGTGATCCCAATTTAGCCCTCTTCACATTCCAGGTGAACTGTTCAAGCAGACATCTTATCAGCTTGTAAAGTGATATAAATAAAATGAAGTTGATATGACTAACATGCTGTCAAGCATTGTCTCTTATTGCATCAAACATTCATTTTGATTTGGAGGCAATGGAACTCACATTCATTTAGCTCTGTTTTTGGTCTACATCAGCCCATACGTTTGACTCATAGGTTGCTCATCACTAACTTTGCCAGGCGTCAGACAGGTGCAAAAGTATTGGGAGGTTTTATCCGCACTTTTTCACCAAAACCATCATCAAAAAAGAAAAAAAAACTGAAGATGCTTAAATTCTAAGTTGAGTTAAAGAGAAATTTGCAGTTCTCTCATATTCCAGCTAGACAGAATATATATAATAAATATTGGGCCATCAGCATAAAATACAAATGAACCTACAAAAGATTAATATTGTAATACCTTTCACCACTGTCTGTTGAGGGTTTCCTCTGAGGAGGTGCAGGCTGAGAGGTCTTAGAGCCCTGAGACTCTCTCCTATAAGACAAAGTCAAAGTCATTTGTTGTTTCTCCCCTTTTAGAAACTTGTGAAACAGTTTGGTTAAATTTTAGTTAAATCATTTACCTTTCACCTGTGAGCTTCTTCGCTGGTAGTGAGCTGCTTTTCTTTGACTCGGTGGATTCCCGTCTATGTAAAGAGACATTCTGTAAACCTAGTTTTATTGTCAGTGTCAATGTTTCTATTTTACAGTAACTGAACTAGAACAAGTGCATACAAGTCCTACCTGTCCGGTCTGGAATCGGTTGAGTGGCGTTTCACAGGCTGGCCGGGCTTCGAGTCACTGGAGTCCTTCCTGCAACAATGAAGAAAAAGAGTTGTGACACTGACACAATTACTGTTCAATGCGTCAAAAAACTAAGATACACACTGTTTGACACTGACAAGAAGCAGCACCCTGCTCCTGCAAACCTGTGTTTTTCTTTTTTAACATCCACACTGGGCTTTTTCAGAGGTGGTGCTTTTGAGTCAGAGGAATCTTTCCTGGCAAAAGGGAAGGACAGCAGAGGTGGAATAAGGAAAGCTCCTCATGCCCTGAAAGTCGACCACATGTCACACAGACAGCTTGACAAACATTTTCACACTTGCCAACCTTTCTCTCTTGACTTCATCAGAATGTTTGTTAGACACTTTGCTATCCGATGAGTCTTTCCTGCAAAGAGAACACACGTCGTACAAGAAGGGAAACTGTCTTTACTGTCTTTGATCGGCTGTCCAAGGGGCTCAATACAAATGCAACACACCAACAGGGTTAACAGTCTGAGATCAATGACAATCCTCCAGACAAAAACAGGAAACTTATTTTGAAAGAATGAATGCAGCGCAGAATAATTCCCAGACCCCGGACCTGTCTTTCTTCACGTGATCTGATGTCTTCTTCTGCAAAGGAGGTTTCGAGTCCGTCGACTCCTTCCTGCTGTGGCAAATAACACAAGGATTCAATGAAGGGAAGGATTTTTTTCCAAATGAAATTACAGGTCATTTTCTCCAAAACAATCCTCCCAGACAATTGCAGACAAGCAGTCAGACCTCTCTTTCTCCTTTTTCCCATCAAGTGAGGGACGCTTCGGAGGAGGTGGCGGGGGGTGGAGGTGAAGAGGAAGCGGAGGAAGAGGAGCGTTGGGGTCAGGGGGCTCTTTTCTAATTGAAGAGACAGGTTTGAGCTGAACCGAAACACTTTGTTAAAGTGCAAAACAATGACAGCAAATGTCAATGTGATGCAATTTTAAGCGGGCATGCAGACCCTGACCTTGGCGGAGGAGGATGAAGGTGAAAAGGAAGAGGTGGTATCGGAGCGTTTGGGTCCGGCGGAACTTTCCTGATGTGACAATCAACATTTGTGTGAGAACACTTCTTTGCACTCAAAAACCTGAACCACTAACATGCACCATAGCATGCCTGACCTCTCTTTCTTCACTTCCAGGGAAGGCCGCTTAGCCGGAGGAGAGGCGGACCGAGGAGTGTGAGGGCGAGGCTGTCGGGGGGCCGTGTCTTTAACGTCCTTCCTGAACAAATGTCACAACGGTACAGATCAGAGCGCTGCATGCCGTTCACCTCATATAGAAAACCCTTTTAGTAAAGACACACCTGAGTGAGTGATCACAGCATGCACCATGCGCAGCAGGTGTCCTGTTTGCTGGTTATAACACTGCAGGGACAAATGTCAACATGCATATGGGTGACTCAAAACCATTACACCATGCAACACCAGCAGGAGTCTTTCCTGCTCTTCAGGCCAGGCAGCGTAACAAAAAGTCCAGACCTGTCCTTTTTCCCATCCAAAGAGGGCCGTTTGATCGGGAGAGGCGGAGGAGGCCGAGCAGGGCGAGGAGGAGAGGGGAAGCGGGTGGGATACAGAATGCTGCTGTCCAAGACTCCTCTCCTGAAATGAATAATTCAGTCTGAAGCTCTGCTGGATCAGTCTGATGTGTGATTATCAGTGTTTGAGCCACCTCCTTCTCACCTTTCAAATATGGGTCTGTGAACGTCAGCAGGTTTCTCTCTCTGAGGTTCACTCGGCCTCTCCCGTTGTGGAGTGTTTACAGGCCTCTCATGTCTACCGTCTTCTCTGTGCTTGTCCTTCTTCGTGTCATCTGCTCTGCTGTGCCTCTTGGGCTCCTCGGGCTGTTTTTCCTTTTTGAGTTCTTCCACATGTCTCGTTTTTTTTTGTCCGTCTAGCGGCCTTTCTTTCCTCGGTTCTGACTTGTGTCTTTCATTCTGCAAGGTTTGCACATGCTTCTGTTTCTTGTTATCCGTCTCCAGATGGGGATCCTCCACAGCTTTTTGTTTTTTGGGTTCATCCAAATGCTTTTCCTTTCTCATTTCTTGCGTATGTTTCTCATTTTGAGCCTCGTCCAAGTGCTTCTCATCCCCAAGGTCATCTGTATGCCCCTTTTTGTTTTTGTGCTCATCATCAGGTTTCTCTTTTTTGTTTTTATCCAAGTGTTTTTTGTCAGGATCTGATTCATGTCTCGGCTTGACATCCAGTCTCCTGTGACTAACACAAACAAAGGAAGTATTGTTTTTTACCTCTGTTGAAGAGCCAGCACACATTTATGTTTTTCACTTGCATCAGATTCATTGTCAGCATGACTTCGGCCGTATCCAGACAGAATATTTAAAAAGGATGTGGGCAATAGCATAATAACATGATCTTCCCTCATTCACTCTAATGAAAGTCAGTCCAGATGGCATTTTACTCACCAGCTAATTACACCACTTGGTTTTGTAATGTTGACCATGTGTTGTGGGAAAACCATGTGATCTTCATCACCTAAAGGCCTGGGATCATTTTACCTACAACTATTTAGCTTTAGTTGAATTATTAAGATTGGCAGCTTCAATGTTGATGATGAGGCACCTTTTATGTTAGAAAGAGCCTAGAATTTATGGTATTAAACACATGAAGCTGATTTCACAGTTTGGGTATCCAGAGGTAGGCCTTGTAGTGACACAGACAACTGTAATGACATCACAACAGTCAAAGCTGATCCTCACTTTATCCAAGAACTGACATTACCAAGCATTTTATAGAATAAACATCTTCTGTCTCGACTGTTGTCATACTGTGACCAGAGCTGATGAAACAGTGAATGCAACTTAATGTAAAAGGAAAGAGACTTAGTGTGTCTTCAGGCTAGACTTAATTTACAGCGAGCTCACTATTAACAGGACCTAAGTAAGACTGTAGGTATTATTGTGGTAGAAGGTAAATAATCAGATGTGAGTGGGGCTTTAGAGGAATTTTCTCTGCCTTTGTTGAAAACTTCATGCAAAGAAACTTTGAAGGCTATCACTGCTTTCACAACTGCCATAGAAACATCCACGCAGGTACTGTACCCTGAAAACTACTTTAAAAAATAAATAAACAAATAAATAAATAAATAAATAAATAAAGCCTGGGTCATTTCAGTGTACTGAAGGATGGTCCATTGTTACGCTCACGTTGTTGCTGTAATGACTGATTCTTACATTGAAAATTCTGCTGGAAGATCTAGGATTTTTTTTTTCTGATCATAAAACCTTGTCATTGGTGCTGAATACTGACTTTGTCAGTGTTTGCCATGAGTCACAGGTTATTTTTCCAGAGTAATGTATTTTCTCTCAAAGTTCAACACTGAAAGCATAAAAGCATTGGTCCATCTGCAGCTGCACAAGGATAGGGAAACACACACAAATACATGTATATATATATATATATATATATATATGGTTGAAGTAAAGCCATTTTGTTGCTGTGGTTCAGGTGATGCAGGTATTCCAGCACGTGAACTCTAACGTCTCTTTTTCTGTGGTAACTGCATCACCTGTGCCGTTTCTGTGCGGCTTCCACGTAAGTACTGACCTGCTCTGTGTCTCTGATGGTGAGCTGTTTGGAGACACTGTGGATTTGCTGGAGTCCAGTCCATTCTTCATCTCAGCCGGTTTCTCAGAGTGACAGTGGCCAGAGTCTGCGCAAACGAATGAGATCAGAAACTATTTCACTTCTCAATAAATCATGTAAGTACCTTATGTAACATGTGAAAAAAATGTACCCAGAAGTCTTTTCCAGTCTTTGATGAGAACTTTTGCTAGGGCTATGACTTCCTCATCCGTGCAGTGCTTCCTGATCCCATTCACAGACATGCCGATCCTCGTTTCCTAAAACAAACACATATAAACTTGCAACTTTAATAATTGCATAGATTTCTTATTTATTAACTGACTGAAGAGCAATTAATGCATTAGTTAAACTTTATTCAGACACAATACACAGCTAAAAGTTATAACGGTACCTGGAGAAGTTTGAGGGTCATGTTGAAACCTTTCAGCTCTTTCAGCAGGTCCATTGCGCCCTCCTGCAACATCACTACAGTTAAAATCTGGACTTTTAACTCTCATATCTTGGATGCATTTACCATGAAATACAACAGGTTTGACAGGTTTGCAAATAGGAACATTTTGAAGACAAAGTAGTTCGTAAGCAGCAACACTTTCACTTCTGTATTTTAAAATTTTCAGATTTGTCAAAGACTTTAAGAGAAATAAACATTAGTGTGCAGAATCTAAACGACTTAATTAACTTTCTGTTATAACAATTGTTTATGTTTATTGGTCTGAGCGCCATTAAACAACGACCTGTTTGCACATTCAGTCACCACACACACACACACGCACACACACACATACACACACGACCTTGCCCACGGGCCGCGCTGTTTACTTTGTGTTGCACCAGACAAAGATCTGCACAAAACAGCCGTGGACATTTGGACAAAAAGTGCTCTGCACAGTCGAAGCTCGAAAGCGTCATGCAAAGTGAAATGTGTGCAAAGCGGCGCCAAACACCTGTCGATCATTTGTTACAGTACAGCCCGGGCTCATATTACAACTGTGCAAACTTTCCAAAAAATACACGAAATTAAACATTTCCTCCCCGTAAAATCGAAAGTAAACGTTTCATTTAGAGAAGAGGAGTTCACGGGCCTTGTGCACAGCACGCGGTGGCACACAACGCGCCACCTGTGGGTGTCAAAATATCGTCTCACCGTGTTATTTCTAGACACCATCTTGTCCAGTTTCTTTGCAATCCGGATGAGATCTTCTTCTCGCGTCATCGCTGCATTTAATCGATTTGAAGTGAAGCAACGGGGTGGATTGTGTTCAAACTCGTCAAATACGGTTAAAAAAAAACAAAAGGAAAGTTTGGATCCGCTACAGTTCGCTCTGTGCGCACGGTGCACTCCATTCAGCCCCAGAGGCGTGTCCTGCTGCAGGAGCCCAGCTGACCAACACGACACATGACAACAACTAAATTTAGGCACGTAGTAGACACATGGGACAACACAAATATCCACTATTCTGACTGATTTCATATAAAATACATGTAACTGCTAAACTTTTACATTTTCTCAGTCCCAACAGGAAATCCCACTTTATTTTATTTATTTGTTTTATTTAGTATTTGACTGATGGGCTCTATGTGTGTAGCCTACTTCTATACGCTGTTTTGGCTGCGATATATCAGCAAGTTGAGTGTCAAAGTTGGTTCTCAGCTCAAACGAGGTCACTGTCTAATGATTAATCTTTCCAAAGTGAATGCACCGTTCCCTCCACTTATCTGCACACCAGCACCAGCTGCTGCTCTGCCACACAGGGGCTTGACACTGAACCAGTTCACCACCTGTTTATAACCTCCTCCCCCCACACAAGTTCAACACTGCACTGGAGTTATTTTCAAGCTATGAGGGTAATTTGAGTTTCAAGTGTTTGCAGACTAAATTTTCACTTCAAGATTGAAAAATAAAGTTTATGCTTAAAAAAAAAATAGAAGAAGAAGAAAAAAGAAAAAAAAATTCTTCCTGGATTTATTTTATCTACATTTCATGGCCACCAGATGGGGCTGTGGTGTAGCTTTAGACTACTTCAATAACTCTACAGAGCAACAGTGATCAGATCATTTCCATGAGATTTACCTTTGCTTTTACACTGAAAACAGTGATTCGGCATTAAATGCAATGCAACTTTGCAAGAATAAAAAATGTAGTTATATTTAATTTGCAGGAACCCGTTAAGCTGAGATGCACATGTAGTTGACACACCCAGTAATGTTAACCTGGAATCATATTACAGTATTTAAAATGACGTGAGCCTGTAATTGCACATGTCTATGCCGTTCACAGTTCTCCATCCTGTGATATACAGCTGAGGCCAGTTAAACAAACATGGCAGAGAATGACTTGAGATTCCTCAACCAAATGCTTTCTGCAAGGCCTTTTGTATCCTTGTAAAAAAAAAAAACTTGTTTATATCTCAACTCTGACAACTTCTTGGAAGCAGTCACTTACAGACTGTTTTCATAGCAGATCTATTCCTGGGAGAACAGTCTCCCAGAAGTTAAAGACATGAAGGTTACTCCCACAGTCCACCAGGAGCTGAGCCCTGCTACAGTTCAGAACTGAGAGGCATCCCTGCTGCTGGATGTCTCGACAGTTGTGGGAAGCAGAGACATGTGAGTTTGGTTTTGAAGTTAGATCAAATGTCATCGGGATAAAGACTTTAATTGGTTTGCTTTTCTGTCTAGAAATGTACTCATACCCAACATTTTATATGGACACAGTTTATGTTGACAGAATGCTCTCTAACATAATTGTATGTCATTAAGAACAGTATTGGCTGGAAAAGTTCAATGTCTGCCTTAAAGGTAAAGTGTAAGTGTTTAGGATTTTTTAATGCATATATAGGCTATATAACACTGTTCAAATCCATAACCCTAAAATATAACGCATGACGCAGGTAAACTGTGACTATCTTGTTTGTGGTGCAGGGATTTGGAGATAACTGTGTTAATGATGGCAGGTGAAAGTACAGGCTAAAAGCTTGTCTTGAGCAAAGAGTATTATCTCTTTACACTGCTCTTACACAACAGGCTGAGCGTATAACCCATCCCAGCCTCCGCCTGAAGACAGCACTGTGTCTGGCAGGTAGAGATAGTGCCGACCAGCTCCAGAAGTGGGACAGTTCGCCGTGAGGTAAGAGAGGAAGGAGGCCAAGAGGAAGAACCAGAGATCAAGATCAACCCCGCAACATCCTTTAACTCGTGCACTAAACCCTTCAGCTTGGGGCTGTGGAAAGTAAAAGCAAAGGATGAATAAAAAGAGCTGCTGCCCTGCTGCAACCTCTGACCCCTTTCCCAGACGACCAGACTAAATAAACTGTCTGATCTCTTCATTCTTAAGAGAGAACTGTGCGTACACCTTATAATTGTGCTCAAACCTTGAATTAGGCTAATGCACTAAATTTTGAGATTGCCCTCAATCTGTACCACCGAGGAGCAGAAGTGAAACTAAGTGCATTTACATTCATATACATTACAAATATTACACCTGAGATGTGTATCTATTTTGTGATGGCATTACAACATAGCTGAAATTAGCATTAGTGGCTAGTAGAAGTGAACATTTCAGCACAGGTCAGCTTTAATTTTAATGTTAAGCTGCAAGGGTCAATGCAATATGATGAAAGCATAGCAATTGTTGATAACCTTTTTTTATTAAGTAAATCAAATCTATTGAGCCGGGGTCATGGAGGTCAGGAGCCAATCGTAGCTGACATAACACGTGGGCAGGGTGCACCTGGCCAGGTCACCAGTCTGTCACAGGGCCAACGTACAGTAGAGAAAAACAACCTCACACATTCACACCCACAGTCAGAGTTAGAGTTGTTCCTACTAATAATAAATTATTACATTTCTGCTAATAAGTCTGCTGCAATTTCTGATAATGATAACGGACCAGGCGGCTCAAAGGACATATTACAACCTCTTGTATTGTAAACACAACATTGACATAAACTCTTGGCAAGGCTGGTCAGTAGTTAATAAAGCTAACATTGGCTATGTAGCAGTAGCCAAAACTCACAATTAGATCCTTTATACTTTCAAACCCTTTGGTTCTGTTGTTGATGGGCACCCCAGCCAATTGAATTACAAATGTAAAATGCTACTTAACTGCATCAGTCATATTAACCCTTAAATACACAGGATCACAGGATTTCTGCATAATGATGTACTTCCTCTGCTTTTACCTGGTTTCACATTTCAACAGGTCTATTATCATACCAAGAGCTGACAGACAGACATGACAGTGGTGTCAAACATAAATGTTGTGCAGTGACATTTATAAAAGCAGGACAGTGTATTTTTGTTGATATGACTCTATTACTTCTGAGGTGACATGGTCAAGCATCTGACTATTTCTTCCACCACTGGAAAGGAAATGTATATAGTAGCCTAAACTGTATATGTGGCACATTTTCTTTCCCTGAGGCGATTGAGAAGTGTATTTTGTGGACAGGACCAGAGGTAGGTCCTTGTTTTTCTGTGCAGACAGTTGATCTCCCCTCACTCTAAATTCATGGTGGCGGGTTACATAACAGCATCCGTGTGCATTCCCATACCCTGCACTGAGGTACCCTGAGCCGATGCTGCTGGGGTTGACAGTCTATCATTAGCCTCTCGGGTCTGACCACATCAGGTCCTGTCTTGCCTTTGCTTGTCACTGCAGCAGAAAGCTGGGCGAGTTTTCCAGACGGAGGAAAGTGGTCCTGCACCACTTACTGAGCCATACGTCCCTCGTGTTGTAACAGACAAAGAGTTAACACAGATCCAGCAGGACAAATCCATAAGTATTCTTTCCTCTCTGTGCACCTCGCCCAGCGCTGGTATCTTTGCCAGTTACAGACCATAGACGCCAGGCATGGGCAATTATGGTAATTTTTGGATGACATCAGACCAGAAAATGAATGATTTCATTTAGCTGTCAATTTTTTTTTCTGGATCTAGTATAGGATGCACAGCCTGTAATAGAGCATGTCAAAATAAAACAGAGTGTGACAATTGTTTAGGCGTGAACATCTGCATTTGGCTGGAGGGCGATCCCAGCCTGGTGGAGTTGGTTTGTGTGTTAATAATGACCACTGTTCAGCACCGGCACTCTCAAAAAACACACTTAATCTCGCCAAGAGGCCGGACCACCCAAAGACTTTAAGCACATCCTTGTACCGTCAGCTGTCTCTGAGTCTCTATTTACACACACACACACCAAATCTGCCATATCCAAAATTGTTTCGGTGGTGCCACTGTTTTAGGCTACCCTTGACCAAAATAACTGGTGGTGCCACCGTTAGACAAAATCCAACCAAAATAACTAAATGACTAACCACACTAAATTTGAATTATGCACTGAGCAAGAGATGTTTAAGCCCATATTCCTGACTTCAGAAAGTACTGTTATTGTGCAGTTTGACACCTGATGATGAAGGATCGAGACTTTGAAGCTATA
Source organism: Decapterus maruadsi (assembly GCA_030347415.2). NCBI lineage: Eukaryota > Metazoa > Chordata > Actinopteri > Carangiformes > Carangidae > Decapterus > Decapterus maruadsi. The sequence goes on from CM064894.1 coordinate 17,601,198, forward strand.
GTGATGTCTCTCACTGGTAAGTTGCTTTTGATCAAATGGGTAAACGTAAATGACACAGAGAAAAGACAACAAAAAAAAAGTTGGAAAGGGAAATGTAAAATATGTACTATAACTTATCCACAACCGTCAATTACACACTGGCACACCGTACAGACACTGAGTCATTTGTATAGTGCGTCTGCAAAAAGATCTTGTGGTTCTTCCCCAGGCTGCGATTTGATCTCGGAGTTTTCTTCATTTGAGCTTCAGCTTAGGCTTTATGCTGACAAACAAGTGCATAACCCCTTTAGCCTGAGACTGAAGTGGGGAAAAAAAAAGAAACAAATGAGTCTGAATGCAACAATTTTGTGCTTTGATACCATCAACCAAGACAACCCCTCTGTGGTGGCCTCTTTGTCAAAAAACTGTAAATAAGATTTGGTAAATGTACTCATTGCTCAATCATGTAGCTGTTTACAAACAGCCCAACGCACTACAGTAACTCCCTTGGTCAAGCTGTGCTACTGTAACTGACGAAGCAGAGTTTCTATGGTAATGGGCCAAATTGTGTTAGTGTGTAAATCCCCTCTTACTCTTGTTTCCTTCTCAACCGCCTACTAATCCATTTAAGACGCCATAGTCCAAAACCTGTGAGATCTACCTTTCTTCCCTCTGTGTTAGCAGCTTTTGCAGTGCTTTATGATGGAATTAGATTCTGCACAGGTTAAATATTTATGCACAGGAACTGCAGTGATTTAAGACAAGAAGGAACTGGGCTAAGTGTTCAATGATCCAGCTAAATCAGGACAAACTAATAAGCACGAAGAGAGACAAGTTGGAAAATTAAATAACATTTATTGTGCAAACATAATCTTTTGGCGCTTAGACACCGGGGGAGTAGATCAGCGTATTGGACTGATCTAGGGAAGAGAGGCTTTGCATCTGAAAAAGACAGACACTGGTGGTGGTAAGAAGCATGGGGCCGCCTGCCAGGGAACCTCTGGTTGAAGATCCCGACGAAGCCGGCCAGTATCCTGATGGAGGTGGTGAAGGGGTGGAGGTGGGCTGAGGGCTTAGCTGAATGACAGCAGAGAGGAAGAACACTTTTAAATTTGACAGCTAATGACTGATTGGTAGAAGAGAGAAGAGATGGCAGACTGTGATTGGATGAATTAGGTGATGAGGGCAGAGCGAGAGAACTGGGAAGAGGCTTGGATGTAAGCTTAAAGAGATAATCTTCCTGTCTGAAGAGTCACTTAGCTCCATTTAGTCATGAAAACATTTAAAGCAGAAGTAAGTGATATATTTGTGTTAATATAAGTCTTAAATAGTTATATCTTCCGACAGCAATCACTTACATAGAGTGTTTGGACCAAAACACGGGTCTGTCAGTCACTCTGCTCTGCTCTGAGCCGAGGAGAAAACATTAGATCTTCCTGTTTTTATCCAATGAAGAGTCAGGGCTGTGTGTGCAGCTCCATTTAGTCATGAAAAGTTCATTTAAATCCACTGTTATAGTGACTTTCATTATTTTTGTGACTTTTATATTATTATTATTTATTTTTATTTTATATTATTATTATTATTATATATATATTATTATTTATATTTTATTTTTAGCCTGATTTAAGACTTTGTTTTATCTCCGTTTGTTTGAAATGTGTGGCCATGAATACCCAAGAGCCCAGTCAGCAATATGTTTATTGTCATTTAAACACAACAGAGTCAATAACAGTCACCAAATGGAGACCAGACTTCAGGGGAACAGGAGAAAAAATATTCCAGCATTCTTTCCAGCCATTCACAAAGGCATCCACGAAGCAAATTCACATAACAATATAACGTAAATGACGTTGGGCTGAGAGTCTTCAGTTAAGCAGCCTGGTCTTGATTATCTCAAACGATAGCCGTGCCCCACCATATGGCTTCATGATGTAGCTTCATTTTCATTTAAAGCACATGTGCCTTTTTAAAACAGACCTCCATCAGTTTTGCTTAAAATGAGTTATAACTGGCCACAGTGAGCACAGCTCAACCTGTGAAAACAGCTGTATAACATCTCCTATTAGCTCTCGAGCTTTGTCGTGTAAATTACCCTGATGATCCCATCAGGTGCCATCACAAGGAAAACACACGCCCTTGCCAGGAAAAACAGCACTATGAACTGAGGGGTATACACTCTGAAAGACATCGGCCCTTTTCATTCACTATCAGACAGAATTACACTGGTCAGGTTATGGGAATTTATATTCTGCAGCCGACACTTCCAACTTTCCAACCTGGGTGATTTGAAAACGTTTTGCATAACATATTTGTAATTTATTGACAAAACATAATAACTACAGTAACTGCTGTCGTCTAACTTTTCTGAGCCCTGGAAGACTAGGATGAGAAAAAAAAAATCCTAGACAGAAGCTGTTTCCTTTATGCACTTTGTGAACCTACCCACACATTTACCTTTGGGCTATAGCCGTGCTATGTACAATATGCAGAAGTCTAGACTACCTTTGTAGTCTCCCCATCTCTCTTCTGTTTCTATTTGTTGTTGCCTGTTACTGATTACTACTTCATTGTTTTTTTTGAGTACACATACATAGTTTCCCTGAGCTGCAGCCAGTAACCTGTTGTAACATTTACTGTAACATTTGCCTTTATACTTTTAAATCAAAAATTAGTTCAAAACATTGCACAGTAACTGTGGATAAATTTACGTGGGAACAAAACAAAAAGTGTACTCTTTCTTTTTTAGTGATATGTCTGAGCTTTGGCCAAAAATGAGACAGATGACAATATATCATTAAATGTGCATTTCTTTCCTCATCTGGATCCATGTGGGGGGAAGTGAAAATAGTGAGACTCGGCACACAACAATAATAAACATCCACAAAAGAGAGAAAATTAGCTTATGAGAAGAAAAAAGTAAGTATGGGGGCTATCCAAACATCTTTCAGCTGTGTTTGTTTCAGGTTTGTGGTGGATTTATTACTACCACATGAGACTGCAACAGCCCAAAGGAAACGGGGAATCCTGTCCAAGAGCTTCAATGAAAAAAAAAAAAAACCCTGTTGATGGTCTTGAGGGTCGCCCGAAGGTCACACAAGCAGACTTGTTAATGCATGAGTGATGTCATTGCCAAGAGGTCTCCAGTGATTATGTCAGGATATAATGCCTGTGCATGTGTGTTCGTGATGTATGCTAAGAAAAAAGAAAAAGAAAAAAAAAAGCTAAGCGTGGGTGTGTTTCTGTTTCTTTTGGAGCAGGTGGGAAAAGGATTTGTATTTGTTACTGTTTTAGTTCACTGACAGCACACAGACACCCTCTGTCAATGTGGGGTCCAGGAAGTTAAAAAGTCTCAAAGCAGAGGAGTGGTCTGCACTGAGAACAGGACATCCCTGTTTTCATCTGCTCAGATTTCCTGTAGGCAGGTCACATGACGCAAATGTATTTCCATTTTTACTGTTATAACATCAAGGTTATTTTTGTTCTGTTTATCATATCACATTTGATTTTTGACAGCTGACTTATTTTTTGAAACACACATATTGGACATCCTGTACATCTGTTTATCCTCAGGAGGAGAAAGAAAGGCAGAGGGAAAACAAAAGGATTGTGAAGAGGTGGGAAAGCAGTTTTAAAATCATTAATGTACTTGTGTCCACAGAGCTGGAGAAATCAGGTTACATCATGTGCCGTAAGCCTTTGGCTCTGTAGCACTGTCTGAAGGCAGCAGGTGTTACAGCTTCTTGATGTAAATATAGAAGACAAGTGAAGGTATTTTTGTAGTTTTGTAGTTAAACATCAGAATGAGTCAAGTAAAAAATAGACTCAAGCACTCTTGCCTTAGAGCAAAAAAGGTTCTGGGGGGTTGCATGTTCTCTCTGCCCCTGTGTGGGGTTGATGTGTGACTCTGAAGTAGCCATAAGTTTGAATGTGAATGTGAATGTGAATGTGAATGTGAATGTGAATGTGAATGTGAATGTGAATGTGAATGTGAATGTGAATGGTCATTCTCAATATGCCACTGACTGGTGATAGACGAGATTGAATCCAGCCCCATGACCCAAAAATGATCATTGGTTTAAGGCCAATGGATGAATTGATTAGTGTTGACCAAATAAATTTGACATGTAAATTTATTCATGTGTTTGCTTCAAGGTGGATATGGAACACTGGCTGATTCCCACACAAAGAGATTTACAATATTGTTAGGTCATGATGTGATAAAACCATGCAAAACCGGGCCATGCAGGTCTCCAGATCAGGTTTAATTTAATTGAATTAATGTGGAAAAAGCTACATCTAATTTCAGATTTCGGGTCCTGGAAAACTGGTTACACCACCTGGTTTTAAGGGAAAGTAAAACATCATGTTGTCAGTGGAGCATAAATGAGCCTGTGAGAAAATGAATCACGCTAATAATATGGGACGGGCTGTTGGGCACACGAAAGGAGATAATAATTTGTTTGGCAGAAACTGACAGAAATGGAAGAACTTCTTTTATTAACTTCTTTTTGATTCTGTCATTTTCAGCTACTAAATAGAAAATCTAGGGTGCTCAGTGTAAACAGGCTGTCTAAGACGAGTAGACTGGTGCAAACTAAAGCCTCATGTGCTCTGTGTCCTCACTGTAAGATGTCCAGATCTGATAAATTCATCCCTGGGAAAAGTAGAGACTTCTATCTGATGTGGGTTGACACAAGTGGATGGAGCAGGGTTTTTTTTCCAAATCCGCGCATTATGGCCTTACGCTTCCAGCTGGTCAGGATAAAAACCAGTGACTGGAAAATGCACTGACCTAAAATCAACAGACCATTCTGAAGAACTCAAATATATAATTGTGTTATTAATAAGGAAGTGCCACCTCAGCTGGCTATAATAGTTAATAATAAGGTACAGGGGATTTCACAAGAAAGAAAATGTTGTCTTTTAATCATTTTTGTCTGGGGTCATCCTGCCTACACCACGGTTTTTAAATATAAACCTCTTGGTAGGAAGATCAAATGATTTCATGAGAAGGGGAACTGCTCAGTTTTATACCTTAATGTAAATTTTTTATTTAACCTTTATTTATCCAGGAAGGATCCATTGAGATTAGACAATCTCTTTTCCAAGGATGTCCTGGTCAGGAAACAATACAAACAATCAACAGCAACAAGAGAAAGTATACAGCAAGAGCAGGGTATTAAAATGACAACGATAAATCGTACAGAATTGTGTTTTTTTTTTTTTTTTCACAATGAAAGAATGAAAGAGACCCCAAAAGTGTAATACAATATGAAAACTAAGTGTCACAAGTGCAGCTTGTGACAAATAGTTCAGAGAGGCATTTTTTGAAGCTAGAGAGTGGGATGAGAGATCCCAACCTCATCCTGACTTGCAGGTCGTTCCAGGACCAGGGCCCAAAGTAGGAGAGGGTCCTCATCCCTAACTCTGTCCTCATTAGAAAGGGATACATCAACAAACCTGCAGCACAGAATAGAAACTACACGCCCACATTTCAGTCCCTCTGACTGTTCGACAAGCATGGCTGAATTGGTGTATTTGGTGTTAATGCTATGGACCAAAAAGGTTTATTATTTGGAGTATTATTTGCCATCAGAAATAAATTTTCCAATGTTAAACATTTGGTTGAAATTTATCATCATATTATTTCTTTTAAAATGCCATCAACAGGAACAATGAGTAAGCACACCTGGAACCATTTGACATTCACTGCCAGTTATGAAATTTACTGCCAACAGTGAACATGAATGCTTTTTTATACTTCAATAAAAGATGCTGCAAAATTCCCACACAAAAAAAATACACTGTCATCAGTGTACACAATAAAGTTTCAAGATGTCTCAGCACTGAGGTTGTGTAATGTTGAATTTCACAACAGATTCACAGCCGTTTATAGTTTAAATGTGAAAAGAGGAAAAAGCACAAGTGAAAAGTCGAGGCTGCCATGGTCTTTTGGACAGATCCCTGAGAGTTGATGTTGATACCTGTTGCAGAGGGTAATGGCTTGGAGCGAGAAGCTGTTTAAGAAGTGAAAGTTACGCTGGCAAAACAAATGACGGATTTATGTGTTTTGCTGAGGCCTCATTTTCCATTAGATCTTAGTTTCAGACGGAGAAGAAATGCATTTTGAAATGTTAGTTTTGAGTGTGGAAATTGCCATCCTCAAGACTTCTACAATGACCATGGAGCAACATCAAGACGTGGAGCATTTAATGATTTCGCTCGGATTAATATCAGCGTAAAGCCATGGACTTATTAAAACCAGATCGAGCTGATGTGCTCAGTGAACTGGTAGCCAATAACCCCAGTCACTCACAGCAGGGGGCACATTGTGGGGGTTGTGCAGTTAGACAGCGGCAGCAGCGAAGCTGGAGAGCGGCTCTGAGACATGTGGAAAATTTGAAAATGTGAAACAATGCCTTTTACTGGGTACTGAGTAAACAAACCCCATCAGGCTGGGTCCAGATCCTCCCCACATGAGTCATCCGTCTCTTGAGAAGCTCACGTGTAGATCTTCAACAGTCCTCTTATCCACCAGTGTTGATGAAGAGCACAACCAAATCCTTCTCTCAGCATTTCACTTCCTGTCTGCTTTCAGGAATGCAGGAAGGGGGACACTAGTCAAAGAGGCCTTGGTGATGGGCTCCACATGACGTCCAACTGGTGAGAAAGAGCCCAGTGGAGGATTTCATATGGCAACCATCACTGGAGCCCGTCCACCTTCTGAAAAGTGCTTCAGATCAAATTTCAGTGTTTGTACTGGAAGAGAAATATACTAGCTTACTCTTGACAAAAACAATGTCACCACAAGGTCCGTTTAGTGGCTGTCCTGGAGCTTTTGATCTCCCACTGCAGATGGGATTTGCATAGTTAGACTGTTAGGTATTTGATTTTTTTTTTATATACCTCTGGAGAAATATTAAAAGCTCATCAACGCTGGAAAGAGGATCAAGAGTAAATTTTCAATCTCAGCTTCAAAGCCTTTAAAAATGGAAATTTCAACATCCCCAACTGACTGTTAGGTAAACTTCACAACGGTGGATTTGACACCTCACACACAGTAACTTTCAAAACAATGGGGTTTCAAACAAAAGATATCATTTAAAGCCCAAGCTTCCAATGTGATCTCTGACCATAACCCTGACCAATATATACAGTGTAGACGCACACACATACACATAAATGTGCTGCTGCATCCAGGGTCTACATTTTCACCACAGAACCATATTGTTCTGTCTCTAAAACACCAACACCTTGGCCTCCACTGAGTGGTTGTTCCAGTAATGATCCCACAAGACCTCTGGTCCCACAAAAAATTGAGAAATGACACAAGTTTTACTAATGACTGCAGTTAACGTTTAAGTAGAAATGCTCAGTGTTATTTGGTTTTGGTGACTGTGATGGAACAAACACTGTTCAGGGCAAGGTTTCATGACAGCTGGGTAACTCCATCTGCGAGGAAAGATCCAGCTCCACGATGATTACCTCGCAGACTTTGTGGTCTTATTGTTTTTGTTGGGATCCTGTTTCTAATTGAAAAAATGAACATTCAGCCTCTGTATTACCTCCGCCCCAGTATTACACAACAGTATGAATTATATGGCATGGTTGCAGTGTAGAGTTTATACATGTGGGCGTGTGATGGTAAAATAACAGGCAATAGTTTGATCCTTGCCACAGAGAGGATGCTGTTGAGCTGTGATGTTATCATAAAATTTCTTTTATAGTTGAACAAGGCGGATGTTATTTTGTGCTCTCAAATCTTTTTGGTCCCAGCCGACAGTACTTTGTTTTGTTTTTTGTTTTGTTTTAGAGAGACAGACATGTGCTTATGTTATCTGGCAGAATTTAAGAACATGTGTTGGTGTGTAAAACCTAAGATGAAGAAAAGGTCATCTGGTGCTGCTTGAATTGGAACAACAAACAAATGAAAATACCAAAAATAATTACTTGTTTACATCCAAACACCAAACGTTACATGATTTCCAATAAGGATCTAGTTTGCATTGGTTGTAAATGGCCTGAAATGCAGAAGCATACTCACTCAACGGTGATGATCCATGAAATGTGACAGGTCCACCTCAGACATTAAGTGTTTGGATGGGGACAGAGTGGAGGATCAGTCTGGGCACTGCCCCCCTCAGTGGGTAAACTCTACACACTGCAGCCATTCAGTTGGCCCGGCTCACTGGATAAAGTTAGGATTGTTTGTCAGCGGGCTGTAATGCCAGGAATGCTCAGCGCTGGCTCCCCCCGAGTGCGTGTGAGTGTCTCTCACACGTTATTTTGCCTCCCCAGCAGCAGTTTGGATGTGTAGTGACACCCCCACGCTCCCTGAACTCTAAGTGAAATAACAGATTCTATTTCTCTCCTGCGAGCTATTTTGGTACCCCAGCACACACACACACACACACACACACACACACACACACACACACACACACACACACACCCTCATCGAGCACCTCAAATTACCCCCTCCCTCTGCATCCCACCACCCGAGCAGAGACTGTCCTGTCTATACTCTGCCCTGGTTTTTTCTAGCATGTTCCATCCGGCCATCATGACATCACTTTCTAAATGAGAAAACACACACTCATACACACACACACACACACACAAACACGCAAACAGTTTGAGTCCAACTGGTGTCCAGCTGCCAGAGTCCTGCTGTGCTCCTCTAAAAGTCTGCTTTTTGGGGGTTTGACTAGACATTACAGTAATGTCTCCTCTCATGTTAAACTTGTATAAAATAAAATGATTATATCATTATCCACATATGTATAATAATGGATTGTTACTGGTTAAAATGGTCTAATAAAGCTTTAAAGGCCAGTAATCAACCATCCTGAAGCTTACAGTAAATAAAACTTTTGTGGGTCACACAAACTTTAAAAGAAAAGAGATTTGAGTAATTGTCTTTCCACGATCACGGATGAAGGTATTATGGAGAAGATTTATGCTGTAGCTGTTCAACGCAAAGGAAAGTCTTAGTCTAGTTTGTTCAATATAACATTGCATCTTTAAAAAAAAATAGATTATGAAATATATATAATTAAATAATTATATAATTTTTTTCATGTGTTGGTTCTAGTCAGGACGGTTTGAGCATGTGCACATGTGCTTCATTGACAGCTGCCTCACGTTTGCTGACATTCAATAAAACCACCTCACTTACACCTGGCTAAAAGTCCAGTCTGCCTGTGTGAGTTCATAGTTTATTGTAATGCAAAGTAACTGGTAGTTTTCGCTGTCAAATGAATGTAGTTGAGTAAAAAGAGAAATATTTCCCTTTCAAATATCAAAAGCAGAGTACAAGTACATCAAAATGCAGGCTACATTGTTGTTGTTTTTTAAAGCAGACAACCACTTATGAACTATGAGACCTCTTACTCAGTGGAAGAAAGATTGTGCATATCCAGACCAAAACACATTTATTACTTTGTTGCTGTCCAGATTTTGTCTCCAATGAAAACATTGTATCAAAAGTTTGGGGATTTCCATGTTTTTTGGTAATTTGAAGGATTAGGCTTTATCTTAACCTAAGCTTCTTCAGTAAGTTAACTCAGATGCTCATAAAGCCCTGAATTGGACAATATCAAAATGCCACAAAGTTGACATTTTGGAGATACAGGAGTCTCGCTGAACAACAGCAGCTAATGATTTAAGGTCCTAATTAAGGCATGACAGTTTCTTGTAAAGTATTGGTTTCCTTTTTTTTATAATACACCAAAGAGGTAGCTGCGCCACAGTTGTTTGGAGGTGTTCCCTTTGTGAAGAGGTTGTGATGAACTTTCAAGCACTGTACCCCAGCAACACACCAACACACAGACAACGACCCACACATCTCCAGCTGAAGCTGCACAGTCAGCTTGCTCCAATCATGCAGTTCAAGTGAGACATGTGTTTCCCCTTTGCACCCCGGGGATGATGTCATATCCACCAAGTCATGTGCTTGCAAAGTACAGCTTAATTTAAAACATCTCCATATCCTCAGACTCTTGTATGTGTGATCTGAATTGAGTCTTTAAAGTTGTGTCTCGTGTCTGGGGAGACAACACAGAGAGAAAGTATACACCAAACAGAGCCTCAGACTGAGAAACTCCCAGTGGATAATGGGTAAGTGGGACATTATAATCGCTCCCTTGGGTGAATAAACCCTTTTTCAGAGTGGGTAATAGCACAGACACCAGGCCAGGGTGAGTTTGATTTGTGTTGTGGCGAGAAATCGTGAAATCTCTGTCATTACAGTGTGTCTGTCCTGTCATCACCCTCCTTTCACACAGACATGTGTTGAACCTCAGCCCACACACGTACTCTTTAAATTACAGCCAAAATTAAAAGTCTAAGTTATTTCACGCTGTTATCCCTGAAATACAACTTTATCTCTCATCTAGACATAGCAGTTGATTGAAAAGCATTTTTCAGTTACTGTAATTGTGTCAGTTCAAGCTGCTGCTTGGTTTTCTATTAAATCTATTAGTGCAGAGTTTTATTTTGTGTTCAAATCATTTTTAGACCATGAAGGGCACAGGGATGCAGTCTCAGTGAAGCCTTAAATGCAACAGTTCAAAGAATTAATATATTTTTCACCTCTACTGATGTGCTGACATGTTTCCAGAGCCTTTCTCAAAACATTTATTTCCTTTGTTGCAGCATTAGCATCAGTTGTGTGTAATCATGTTCAGGAATAATAATTTAACAGATTAACGGCTAATCAATAATGATTTAAAAAACAAACAAACAAACAAGCACTTTCAGATTCCATGAACTTTATGTCACAAATGGAGATCGACATCAAATGGGCCTGTAGCATCAGTTCTCACGTGAAGTTGCAGGGTTAAAAAAAAGCAGCAAAGAAGACGACATCATCTGTATCTCAGCAGTTATCGTAAAGGCTCCTTCAAGGGTGTGTGTACTTCTGAGATTTGTGTAAGTCAACAATGAATCCTCTTCAAGCACTGACATATGCGACTGGGGACAAAAATTCGCAACAGCTTATGACCATAAACAAGACTTTTAGCGAGAGAGGCCGGAAAGCGGGCAGCTGCCCCAGGGGCCCCAGACCCCAAGGTGTTCCAACAGCCTCAGCCTCACCGCACATCACTCGCCTGTGGTATTTTTGATTAAAGGGTTTCTCCGCTAATTTTGTACTGTGCTGGCAGAGTGCAAGAAGAGGAAATCGATGTTACGAGGACTCTGATGTTTTCCATAGTATGTCTCCCAAAGCTCTCAGTCTTATTATTCCCATAATCCAAATTGATATCATAATTTATTAGACCCTGGTCATGTCTTGTAAAAACATACTTGTCATTAGGTCTACAAGCCCGAGACCTGAGGTAAAAGTTTATAAGTTAAATTTAGAAAGCTCCCTCAGACGTACAGAGAACACACACAGCATCATCTAAAATGGCCACACATTGCTTTATTGTGCCCTTGTCCAGTGAGTTGCCCTTGTATTGCTTAGGCTTCATGAACATTCCCAATAAAATTGAACAGAGATGAAGAGAGCAACGGTGAAGGGTTAATAACAGGGTCCCTAACAGGGTTAATCCAGCAAGACAATAAAGAAGAAAAGAAGAAAGTGGAAGAATTTCCCATCAGAAAAATCACATGGTCTAGGTTTCTTTGTATTGGCTCCAGTTCTCTGCCTGTTCCCTGTAAACTGACTCTGTGGCCACCACCAGTAACCCCCTATTTAACTGATTTCTGAAACGATAAGGCAGGGATATATGTAGTCTTCAGTAATACCACAGTTCACACAGTCATATTTCAACATCTTCAACTGTTTTAATATCTACTGGGAGTGCAGTGTGGCATGTGGGGGAATGGACGGGTCTGAGCCAGATTTTGACTTGATTTTTGACTGTTTTGGTTAGTGGATGTACATGTTGGCCCAAATGTGACGAGCATGGTGACGATCCAAAATCTGTTAATAATTTACTTTATCGTCTTCACTATCTCAGCTTTACCGCTCTCCCTGTAGCTACCCGTAAAGATTTTTGATTTTGACTCGGGACAAAATGACATGGATATGGTATCAGTCAAGCAAACGGGGCTTGGTTTCCATTGGTAACATGGGCGGGAGAACAGGCCAGCCTTTGTTAAAAAGCTTTAGTATCACAGAAGAGAGAGAGGCCATTGTGCTTTAGAAAAGCCTCCTTATAGTTCATGTCCTCGGATTGTAATGGATCCTCAGCCCCAGTTTAACAAATCCAACTCACTCCAGCCGACAGTATATGCATCTCAATGGGCCTGGTTACCAGAAATGAACAGTCTTGTTGTCATCATCTTATGTTGTATATAACAATCAATCCCTCCATCCATCAAACCAAAGGAGAGGAGGATAAAAGTCTGAGTCATGTGAGAATATGCATCTTAACTGTGTGGATGGTGAAGTAGTTTGGACAATGGCCGGCCTGCAGCCCCCAGACCTAAAGACTCAAATGTCAGCAATAGACCAAAGTTCAAATGCAATAACCACAAACACAAAAAAAATCTTTTTCCTCTTTTTTTTTTAATCTCACAAAAATGAATGCTTCCGTTCCTGAAAAGGTAAACAGAGTAATCTAGAAAACACTGAATGCACAGTTCTCACTTTACAGATGTTTTTAGAACATTTCACGGTTCATTTTAGGCACTTGGAATCATAACAACATTCCCTTTCTGAAAAACAAATACATCTTTGGTCCGGTTTGTAATTTTAAAAAAATAAAGCCAGAGTATGAAAATTACACCAGCTTCAATGTTTGTTTCCTCAAAAATGTATTTCTGACATACACTATATAAAGCTTCATAAAGACTTTTTTTCAATACTTAAATAAGATATTATCGCTACATCTCAGAAATGACCAGCAATCTTACAGATGTTTTGCAAGAGCAAAGTGAGAGAAAATAATGCGTCGGCTCAATCAGATGTACAGCAGTACAGGATTGTTTTAGTCAAGTCACATTTGGCAAACATGGGTTTCCTTTTTTTGTGTGTGTATTTTCAGTCCACTTCCTTTGAAACATAAAGAGCGATGGAGACACATCCACCTCTGTCCGTCTCACAGCCGGTTCAGCTACAGGGCAGCCACGTCTGATACGAGTGACTGCATGGCGAGATCTGCGGCGGCTGCACGTGCGCAATATAGTAATTACTGAAGTTGATGTCCTGTACGTATGGAGCTGGCTGGTAGTAACACGTGACGTTCGTCACAGTGGGGATGGCGTTCTGCTCAGCCAGCACCTTCAGCGCCAGCATGGAGATGAGGCTGAGCGTCTGGCGGCGCTCGTGGCCCATCAGACACACGGTGCTCTCGTTCACGACTTGGTGCAGAGTCATCAGGCACTCGTACCGTTTGTGCTCCATCCCGGCAAAGTGGTTTTGTAGGTAGGCCTCCAGCTTCCTCTGCTGCTCGCCTATGTCGGAGAAGTCAATGAAGAAGCGTGAGCACATGTAGCGCTGCATCTGCTTCATGTCTGATTCCGAGGAGGGCCTGAACCCCCGCACCAGCAGGTGGCAGTACTTCAATAAACCGCCCCCTCTGATTTCTTCTGGGCTGCGTGTAGCTATGGTCCTCTGGCACAGGTGATCCATGGCCTCCTTGAAATCCCCATACACGCTCTCCCCGATCACGGTGGGGTGAAAGCTCTCGGACATGGGCGTCTCTGAGCAGCGGTCGAATAAGAGCAGGGAGTCGAGGCAAATCTGGAAGGAGTCCACGCTGAATTCAAACTGCCGCCGCAAAGAGTCCACAAATTTAAGCTCCACATTCTTGCCCGTGTTGTTGGACAGCGAGATGAGGCTCCAGCGGTCTGTGTCATTACAGACTTTCACCAGTTTCTGCACGTAGGCCTCTTTGAGCGTGAGTGCTGTGATGCGCTCCTTAGAGACCCCGACTGGCAAGAAGTCCAACAGGCAGTCCAGCACGACGTCCTTCACCAGACGGAAGGCCTGGTCGTCTTTCAGCGACACGCCAAAGATCAGGTCTAGGTCTTTGTAGCCCAGTCCGGTGTCCTGATGGAGCACATGGCTGGCAGCAGATCCATTCAGCCTCACGTCTTTAACACACACGCCTCTCTCCTCCAGCCTCGCCCGCACAACCTACACAGGAACCAGACAGAAAAGGAGCGTGTTATTAGTGAGAAAATGAAAGTTAAAAAAAAGTCTTTTTAGTTTCAGAAGTGATGAAAGAAACACACACTAAAAAGACTCAAGTTAAACTCTTGAAATATGTCCAAATGAGCTCCACATGGGCCTAGTGGAAATCAATATTTTGCGAGGGCGGGATCAATACCCCTGGTCTCAAAAGTCCATTTCATCACCATCAGCCTCAGTCTGAATGAAATCTAAGGAGTCCAAACAAAGAGCAGAGGCAGAGCTGGCGAGTCTGTGTCTGTGCTGCAGGTCCATCTCCCTCTGGGTCAGCTCCTCTCATTTTATCACAGAAACAGCGATAAGTCATTTATAATGCTGAGCTGTAACCAAGAGGGGATGAACACCAGCAGGGTAGACCAACAGAGTCCAATAACAAAAAACAAAACAAAAACAAATCTGCTTTAGGCTAAATGTCACAATGTCAGGTCATTAGGGATCAGCGGCATTTCCTTTCCTCTGTCCCAGTGACCTGTAGGATGCTTTAACAAAGTGCAGATACATCTGAGGAGCAGCTGGAAAATGCATGCCCGACATCATTTCTAGCAAACGCAAAGGGGAAGCATGTCTGAGACCTGAAGTAAGATATGAAAGGCAGACTGCCTGAGGGGAAAAGTCAAAACATTTGGAAGTGACTGAAGTTGGGAGACTAAGATCTGAATGATCTGTCAGACCGAGAGCGAGCTGCAGCTTCCGTGACCCAAGGAAGACAAGCAGAAATTTGTCACATCAGCAGCAGGACTTGATGACACTAAATGGACTGCAATAAAAACAAATGGATGCCTGACTGGCTATACTGTATGCATCACGTATTTCCTCTGAGCAAATAACAACTGCAGACGATTCAAACAGTTAAACCTGCAGTTCAAATTAGCCGTTACACACTCACACACAATCCTAAATCTCCCTACTGGCATTGACCTGTCAGATTAGTGTCTGTCAACTCTCTCTCTCTCCCATGGTGATCAGATAACAAGCTGGCTCTATTTATACACACTGGGTCAGGCTAGAGACAAACAAACAATTGAAGGCGAGTCAGCCCCTTCCTCAAAAAGAGGAGGAGGAGGAACAGAATAATATTGTCACAACTTGGTGATAATTTCATTCAGCCATAATACGTGTTGATTGGGTTCAAATTCCAATCAGGAGCCGAGGTTTTTCTTTACTTCTGTGGTCGTCCCAGTATGTCAGAGCAGGCAGAATCAAATTCAGCCTCAGGCCTCCTTTCTGCACCTTTTAGTCAAATCATATATGGTCAAGATACAGGTGAGTGGTTAAGCCCCCCCTTCCCTCCCTCGCACTCCCTCTCTTCCCTCTGTCAACACCGGTATTTCTCTGCTGTGCTGTTTTGTTTTGTTGGGTTTTTTTGTTTGTTTGCTTTTACATGAAATCCTGTCAGAAACACTTGATTTGACTGATCAAGTCTGTCTCGAAAAAAAAAGTAATTAAGCAGGGGGAAGGGGAGGGGGCCACAGAGTTGTGAGCCACAGGTCTGAGTTGTGAAGCCAGTTAAGAACAGAGGGTGTTGCCTCTTTGGACTCTAGTGCCCCACGATGCTCCGGTGCATTGTAGCAGCCTGTTGATACCCCCAACCCTGCAGCAGGACAAAGGTCCGCTCACTCCGTCACACCTCCTTTGATGTAGAACACAGAAGATACCATTTCACCATAAAAACCTAATAAATATGTACTGAAGTTACAGCAAATATTCTTGTGACAATTTGTCATGACAGGAATTCTTCTGCTGATAAGTGTTCAGGCAACCACAAGATGAATCTATGTGGCAGATGGTGGAGTTTCGACCAAATCCAGGGGGAAACATTAAGAGTCCCCACATTTGGGACTCAAACCTGTATTTTGTCTCCTCAATGGAGCATTCATTTTTCCACAACCACATGCATGAAGCTCTGGGCTTCACAGGCTTGTTGAGCTCATCTTGAATTATGTCAAAGTGAAACAGAAATGGAAAAAAAAAAGATCCTGGACCAGATTACCCGGTATGGATTTTTGTTAGGAATCAGCTATATGTTCGAAGTGAAATTCTACCAGTGCATTTACTGCTTAAATGCAAAGCCAGCTATGTAGAGACACCGCTAAGTGAGGTGAAATGTGATCCAGCCACAATGATGCTGAAATGTTGAGGCACATGTCTGTTCCATATGTTTTAAGACTTAGTAGGGGATACCACATGATGTAGGCTATACGAGTCGTATTAAATGAAGATATTTTAATTATTAGCCTATATAATTTAGTGATTTTTATAATTAAACTCAATTCATTGTCAGCAGGAGGAAAGATATCCAGGGGTCATAGTTTGCCTGTGGTTGTTTTCAACACATTTTTGAGAAGATAAGAAATTAGAAACAGTCAAAACTGTAAACTTTTCAAAATATCCTATGTAGCCTATGATAGGAAAAAGGGGTAAGCAGTGACATTCATAGTCTGATGACACCCAGAGGTTTTGACGGAGGGGTCCACTCAAATTCATTTTTAATTTTTAATTCATCAAGTGATGATTAAGTCAAAATAAGAAAATATGAGATCCACATGTTTGTTTTACATTATTCATTTATATGGATAATGCTAAATAAGGGCATAATAACATTAACTGTGTGTTTATGAGGTAATTATCTGGGACTGAGTAAAAACTGTGAGCATAAATGTATGAATGCGGGTCTGTACCTGGACAATCTGGCGAGGTTGCACGGACAGAGTGGGGAAGTTTCCTCGGCCGTGGATGGGGACAGCCTCCGCCAGGATCGAGTCCAAGCGCTGCACCTGATCCCAAGACAAGACGCAGAACCGCCGGCTCTGATCCGACGCATCACCGCAAGACATGGCGATGTGAACTTTCAACCCCGAAATTCAAAAAAAAGAAACTAATCGAAGAAAAAACAAGAAGCAGAAGAAGAACGTTTCCTTCCAAGCTCAGGTTTGTATCTTCAGGTCTTCTGAGCTGAAACACAAGACAGATATTCCTGTGAGCGCAGCGGGTCCGCTTGTTGGAGTCGAAGTGAAAAAGTTCGCCCAGTGTCTTGTGGTGGAGGTTGGAGTGGGATCAGCCGCTTCCTCCGGAGTGTGCCGCTGAAATCCGGTTAGTCTGTAAAGAACCGATTCATAAGGAAGGTCCAGAGGGTTTAAAGCTTCCTCATTAGCATGCGCCCTGTGATTGGCTGCTGTGTTTGGTCATTGATTATGGACGCCCTGTCTACAGGGAACAACCTTCATGTGACGCAGCTGACAGCCTCCCCCCTCCCCGCCTCCCGCCCCCCTTCTCTGCTCTGCTCGTGGTGCATCTTGCACGCTGACAGGGTTTTCCCTGAATGGTGTTAAAATCAGCATGGTCTCAGCTGCAGAACATGTACAAATGAGGATGTATTTAATTCTTGATCACATATAAGAACTTAAAGGGTTCACAGAGATGTGATTACAGCAGAACAAACACTATCTGCACATTTACTTCCATGATGCCTATTTCTTTATTTACCCAGAGAATGTTTGCAGAGCATGCAGGATGTTTCTGCAGTTACGCCCTGCTCACGATTATACACTCAATGATCAGACAGGCCGACAGGAACTAAGAGAATCAGGGAGAAGGCCTAGCTGGAGGAAACTTCAACAGGAGCTACATGCCCAATTGAGATAATCAAAATTTATCCTGGAAACTTTTTAACATCAGATTTTCCATCCTGAGCACCAGGCTGGGAAACTCTGACTACCACTAGGTTAAGTGATTTAAACTTTACTTTGTCCACTTTATATGATCATAAACATAATTCTACAATATTCTTTCTCACAAATATAGAAAAACTTTAACTGGATACCATTTTTCTCTAAACTATAACCCATTAGACTTGCAGAAGACTGACTACAAGGGCACAGGAAAATATCTTAAAACAAAACCTGTTGCTTCTTTAGCTTTCTTGTCCATTCACAGCAAACAAGACAGTGTGGGCAGTTGCAAAATTGACACTTATCCAATGTGGATCCCTCATGCCCTTTGCAGCCCATACGCTGGCTTTGGGCAAGCCCATTTGTGGGCCCAGTGAATGCCCATATTGCCGCTCTGTGTATAAGCCCATGTGGGGCCTACAATAGTTTTACCTATGGGGTTCATTGAAGTCCACAATTACAGTTTTTCTCGATTGCTAAGACACATTTCTCTAAAGCTTCTGTCCTTTTCTCTCAACTGTGAACACAAACCCCAATTTTCAAGCTACATCCACAAAACCTCTGACTCCTCTTGCAAAACCAAACTTTCACCTCAAAACAGTTTAATCTGTGCCCAAAACTGAACTTTGTTGTCAAATCATGCCCCGAGTCAGTCAAAATTAAAAGCACTACTGAGCAGTCACTAAACACTACCTGGAAAAATAGAAAACACAACGCTCAGGACATGAAGCTGTGGAAATAAATGTTTATTGTTCACTACAGGCTAAATGCATGTTGCAAAACAAATCACCTGTGCATTTAGCACTAGTCTCCTTCCCTTTCTTTCACCCCCCCTCCCCACATCCATTTCATCCCCTTTTCTTTCCTTCTTCTTTTTTCTTCCTAGTTCATCCCTCCCTCCCTCATCCTCTCTTCCTTCACCCCGTCGCCTTTCATCATCTTCTCTTGAAAAACAAAAAAACCTGTGCATTTAGCACAGAATAAATGTGTCTTAGCAATCGAGAAAAACTGTAAAAACAACCAACAAACAAAAAACAAGTACAAAAAATAAAAATCCTGAAATCCTGTGCATTTTGTACATACTGTACACGTAGCACTTGTACAGTACAAAAGTATTGTGCATTTAGCACTTATATACTGTAATCAAATAAAGTACAAAAATCTACAAATGACAAGTGCATACGTAACTCAGCCACAGCATTCCAGTATTTCTCCGTACTGGATCAGGCTACAGGACTTCATCCTGACCTGTAGGCTACTGGCTTATATATGTTCCCTCACATCATTGGACACAAGTGTTATCAATTTTGAGTTGTTGTGTTCAACCGGTGAAACTTGTGCTTTAGTTGTGTTTGACTTTTGCCACCTGTGCTAAGCATTCTGCAGCACAGGTGCATCACAATGAAAATGTGTTGGTAAGGTGTGTCTAAACAGGTGAAAAGTGTTTATGATTTTGCCAAAAGAGTGACTGATTCAATCAGTGGGTTCTGACAACTGAGAATTTGGTTCAGAGAACAGGGTTTAGTGTTTTAGCAATTGAGAAAAACTGTAACAGACTGTGTTAGCATTAGCTAGAGCAGTTCATTTCCCCTTTTCCTATATGACTTGTGTCTTTAGCTAAAGATAAACATAATGTAAATTGAATAAGATAATGCAAATGAATATTATCGCAGCTTGTTAATAAGAAAGTAGAGTAGGCCTAGGAATTAATGTAACTCCATAAAGCCTTCTGGAAATCCATCATCTCTCTCATTGAATCAGATGCTGCTTCTCACAAGTATTTAAACTAGCTATAGCAGGCCTTTAAAACTGGAAAATGTTCTTTGCTATTTATTTGCACATCTTGAGAGGTCCTTATAATTGTATTAGGTGCCTGTATTTAAAGTGGGAAGTCATTCTCTTTGAATTGTTTATTTTGTTTAGCAAATGGGGAAAAAAAATCAAAGCACACAAGCCACATGAACAATCATTCATTTGATTTGCTCATGATTAAGTAAGGTTTTATCAAAAGGGTCTGATAACCTGTGACTTCTATTTTCAGATAGATCTTTCCGTCAGTGCCTGTCAGATCGGCTGCCACTTCTTTTCAGCCTGCCTCTTTATCTGCAGTGTTTTTTTATTTGTTTTGGTGCAGATGCAGAGACATTCCTCTGGTCTGAACAGAACATCTGTTGGCTTTCTATGCTTAATACTGTTTATATTTGTCCACCTGCAGAGGGCTAAGTTCACATGAATACTCTAAACATAATAAATTGGAAAGCTGCGACCTATCTGATCTGTCATCTGACACTGTGCTTTAATTTTTCAGTGTGATTTTACTGAATCTTCCACTTCTTTGGGTTCCAGTTATGCTGTCATTGTCTCTGTGCCTTATCCTGTCCTGTGTGCAGCCTATTATGTGTTTAAGTAAATATCCCTTAATGAAGGACCTCACACAATAGTAGACATTACTCATAATGGCTACTCTTTCAGTGGGTGAAGGCCATAAGTTTCTTGCAGTATGTAATTAGTGAACAATAAAGGTGAAAACATCAGTAATTTCCTCTTTTGAAAATGGCTGAAATATGTCCTCATGTATAAAATCCCCTTCTTCTTACGCCTGCCGACACAGCATGTTAGTGCACCTGTAAAATGTTTACAAGAGAGTGAAGTTCATGTCATGATTGACCTGTTGTGGGTTTTTAGTGATGCGGCAATAAAACACAGACAGACGGAAACACACGCTCTTACGCACTCAGGCACGCACATCATAATGTCTTCCCAACCATATGTGTGCATGTGTGTGTGGTGTGAGTGTTTGGTTCACACACTTCATGACAACACACAGCTGGAGGTTGACAGTGTCTCCCAGGCCTCCAAGAGGTCAGGCCGTGGGCGTACCGTGGATTTTGGTCTCCACAGAAGATCGCTTCGAATCCTTGTGATGTCAACATAATCCTGTTCCCGTGGCAACAGCATCCACCGTTGTCGGGCAGCCAGGCAGAGGCGTCTCCAGCTGAGGGCCCTACCACGGGGCTGATGTGAGACATCTGCGTCATCCAACTATAAATAACTCGCCATGTGGCAGCTGTGCATCCTGGGAGCAGAGCCAGCATTTACCTGAATGCGAAACACTTGGAGACAAGAGAACAATGACAGCAGATAAATGTCAATCTCCTTAACATTCTCAGGTTCCCTCACAGACCCATGTCAGAGGGAATCAAGTCGGATGTAAACTGAAGTAATTTGCTCAGTGGAACAAAAACGTTGTGACGAGAACAAAGGAAAAATGGATAATTACTGTAATTACACTTCAGTGTTTGCTAATTCACGTCAGTATTAGTATTTCCTCTGTTTATCCCTGAGTTGACATCCTGCTGGAGCCATGACAACGAGACTGTGAGTCTTGTAGGCGCGGTGAGATAGCCAGTATTTAAACACACCTTAGACAAATGATGCATTGTGCAGCTTGTGTTTCAGGTAATGAACAAGGTCAAACAATATGAGACAGTCTGGTTCTACTTTAGTGCAAAACATAAAAGATCTTCAAATTAACATTTGTTAAAGATACATATGGGTTTTTATGACTTCATGCTCTCTGGACGTCAGATGGTTTCGCCGTGTGAACAAGAAGAGGAACAAGGAGGCTATTCTCAA
Source organism: Decapterus maruadsi (assembly GCA_030347415.2). Taxonomy (NCBI): domain Eukaryota; kingdom Metazoa; phylum Chordata; class Actinopteri; order Carangiformes; family Carangidae; genus Decapterus; species Decapterus maruadsi. Next base: position 17,622,627 of record CM064894.1, read on the forward strand.
GTGCAGGGATATGAGTGGACGTCACAGCACGTTGTAAAAATGTGGCTGAAAATCGATGTTGTCAAACAACAAGCCATGAAGTGTCACGATGATCAATAGTGTGAAGACAGATAACACTCCCTCTGCCACACTGGATGAGCTGTGAAGCTAATTTTCTTACTCCTGTCAGGGCTCCCACAATCTAAGTGAATTATTTTCCCAAAATGACTTTCTTCATTCGACACTGAGCACATTCAGTCTTGTTATACTAGAAGACAGAGCATTCGCTATTATTAGAGTGTACATCACTGGAGAGTACTGCCATAGCTAAAATAGTGATGCAGCTGCTGCGTGTCTGACTTAACATTACGTGTTTGATTTTGAAGCCAGTTTGAATTTGTGAGCAAATTAAATCTGTTTCCATCAGAGTTGCTTATTCTGGCTCACCCTGCCATGGCTGCACATTCCCTGTCCATGCTGCCAGGTTGAAGTGACCAGTCAGCCTGGACACTGTAGGGCCTATCTGTGATAAAGGGCATTAGTGATAAGAGATGTAAGTTTACTTTTCCGGATTGCTCCAGATGACAAATCTATGGGACAGTGGAACAAGGTTGCGCAAGCAGTCGTGCTGCTGACGTCAGACTGCCTCCGCTGCCTGCTTGATTGATTACAGTAGTACTTGGCAAGCCTGACCATTGCACTGTAAAATCGACTTAGTTAGCATTACTTAACAAAAGCATGCAAACCAATTTCACTTAAAAAAAAAAAAAACAAGTAAAGGAAACTAGGTATTTTAAGTTATAGTGACTAGTGCTTCCTTTGTAAAGTACACTTATAAATGAGTTTAATCAACTAAAACAATAAACTAGAGTGTACTTGACAACTTACTTTTGTACTCTCGATTTAGTAAAGACTTCTCAGAATTACTATTTTGATCTACTTGATCATTGCATGTGAAATTTACTCTGTGTTTAGTCAATATAACACACTTATCTCAATTATGCTAACTCAGCATTTCTAAGTTATATGTACTTGAACAGATACGTAAGTCAGATTGCTATCTGACTTACTTGCAAAACCATGCAAATCAATTGCCTTGAAAAAAAGATAGTGCCTCAAATATCTACACAGGGATGAAAAACAGGTTCCAATCTCCTAAAATAATCTGAATTATTATAAATCAGGGTATAACACAGTTGAAAGTTAAATTATATTGATAGTTTTTTTTAATTTTTCTTCCTTTCATATCAACTTTTTTTTTAAAGAGATTTCCTTTAATTACATCCACAAACACATTGTTAATACTGAAATATCAATAAACACAGCTGTAAGAAAAAATTTATAGACGATCCTTGGTAAAGAACCAACATGCTCAGTGCACTTTTCTGAATAATGTTTCTCAGAAATTACTAAATAAAAAGTATATATCATTACAAAAAACATGCCGACAAATCCAAAGTGGCTTAAAGCAATACTTCAACGATTAAAAACATGTCAATACTAGATTATGTGATAAAAGCCAGAGTTGCACATGGTCTTCTGTTACAGAATCAAATCCATTTTTAAACTTGTTTTCACAGATTTTAAGATGATTTCCTCCCTCTTTTATTTCTTAAATCATGAATCTGTCTCACAGTCTGCAGGTCTGTAGCTGATGGCATTATCTTTCGAGAAGAGGCCTTATTGCATAGTTCAGACGCTCTGAAGCTCAACGGTCAAATATAGGGTTTGTATTATGTAAGGCTTGGCTCACTTCACCTTCTAAACAGAAAGACTGCAAAAGGAAAAACTTTGATTCAGGCTTCAGACTGTGGGTGCTGTTATAGAAATAGAGAAAAATCAAACAGTGGACATGCATCTGGAAACACAGATCTGTAATACACCAATGTATACAGTGAGGCAAGGTAAGAAATTCCTTAAAGCCCCAGTATGTGACATTTACTCTAGGAAACAGAAGTCAGAAAAACAACCGATAACAGGATAAACAACCCTCTATGTAAAGAAATGGTCCGCCAGCACGAGGCAAAACAAAACCGGCGTACAATATGTTGTCATGGTAACACCTGGCCCAATGTGTGAGGTCAAGGTAACCTGAAATTCCTTAAGACAGTTTTAACAGAGAAATCCGCTGAGTTTCCGTGGTTAAATCAAAACATCTGGCAGAGAAGGTTCTGTTTGTTTGTAACGACTTGTAACAACTCAATCTAAAGTTACGAGAAAGCGCTCGTTTGTATGCGGGCGCGATTCCACTTCATTGAGATACGTATTTATGAAAGCGATATTTGATTTTTGTCAATATAAAGCCAGTAAAGTCCCATACTGTCCCTTTAAGAGAGAGAAATAGAAATCAAATCTGCAGTTTCTCAATGAATCCATTTCTCATGTGGAAAAAAAAAGAGCTGAGGGAGTTGTGCACACATTTTCTCCTTTATCTTCTTTCTCTTTAAATTCAAGATAAGCACATGGATATCTCAAGACATGTAACTTAGTCCTGCTTATGGTGCAGCCTGTAGCCTATAGGAGAGAGGAATGTATGGCCCATGTAATAAAACACCCTCACCTTCTTATGTAGGCGCAGGACTTCCTAACTTGGACAGCTACCTTCAGCCTCAGCTTAAATCATGTTACGCAATGACCCCCATGCCCACCCCAATAGGACATTTAGAGTCCCTGAAGCAAATTACCTTGTGAAATACTTTACAAAAAGAAAATAAACCCGCAGTTTGGTTCATTTCCCAGCTTTGGTGTCGGCAGATGAATGAGCTTCTGATTTTTCTATTTCTTTCCGACACCCAAATGCTACTAACTGCACCATGGGGAAGTAGCAGCAAGATGACAGCTGCTTACAACGTGTAGATAACTGCTGAGTCACCAGATGTAACCATAATAAATAAAAAAAATCATATAAAATAAACGTGTTCTGTCATTTTCACAACACATGTGTCTGGTGTGGACATTGCACATTAAAAGTTACCACAAAAAGAACCGGCTGCTTCCACTTTCTGGAGCATTTACCAGAAGTGAGAGGGAACCCCTATTTGGCAGCAAGCTCTAATTTCATTCCCAGAAATCAACCCCATCCAGCAGCCCAGAGAATAACTCAGCCGGAGGGGTGATCAAGAGTGTAACGCTGGAGCGTGATGGTGCCAATCCGCTGGACACCTTTGAGGTTCGGCACAGTGGGGGAGTGGAGCATCCCCCCCACGCACACAGAGACAAGGTGTCTATTAACATCCTGATCATTGACTTATGTAACTGATGCCGCTGGTCTGAAAACAGCAGCACTCAGACAGGTTAAAACCTTGGTCTTAACAAGAGACCAATAAAAAAATGTGGTCATGATCATCCAGATTTCTTCCCCCTTGAAGGATTATGGGTTTGGGCAAAAGCATATCCCAATGAATCCCATCATACCATGGATCACAGATTGGGCCAGCTGGATGTTCCAAGAGCTACAAAACCTTTTATCAAAACAAAAGAGCGACGTTAACATTTATTATGTTTATGATCATTGATTCACAGGCATTTCACATCCCAGCCAGCAGTTTGTGCACAGTGACAACGAAACAAACCTTCGAACAAAAACAAACTTGGCTTGTTTGTTGTAGTTTGGAGGATTCATGCGGGGTTTTCTGGTGACAGGCTGAGATTTATGCCGCGCTGTAACTGGAAGCAGGCAGGAGGCAGGCATGTTGCACACGTGGCCAGGAGCTGCTCTCTGATGATTGTAGTGCTATGAGCAGTGGCTGGGACTCAGACATTGCCCTCCATGCTATAAACCGTTAGACATTCACCCCAACAGTCTCTACCATTTCACTGTAAAAACCCAGTGCCCTGCGTCCCACTGAACATATTCTTATCTCTCTGTGTCTTTACGCAACTTACCTTTAAGTAACATAGGTAAACATGATAAGCAATATGGAGCATTTAACCTGGGCTTGCTTCATAAATCTGTACTGTGGTCTTGGCTACAAGTCAAACATACTGAGAATATACACTAGGTGACTCAGCACGCACTGGTCACCTCTTTTTAACTCCAACTTTATTGTAGGTGATACATGAACTTGGGACGTGCACCGAATGTGTGAAGTTCAGTCACTTTTATTAGCTGCTTGTTGCACAACCATCCTCTGCACACTGTACACCCCCCCCCCTTCCCTTCCACACACACATACACACACAAATATTATAAGTGCACTAGTCTAACCTGTGTGGGAATGCAGTCCTGTCAGGGGTCTGACAAAAAGTTGACAGCTGTTAAAAAAAAGAAGGAAAAAAAAGTAATATACATATAAAAAATTTAAAGATTGACATGGAAGAATATTTAAAGCAGAAGTAAGCGATCCGGTCGTTTTGGCTAATGCTGCGTTCCAGGCAGGCTTTTGATACGGCTTCAAGTCACGACTTACGACTTTGTGGCGTTTCAGACAACCCATAACTCGTGTTTTTCCGACCTGTTGCTTGTGAAAGTGCACTATAACGGCCACTCGTAACTTCCGACCCGTGAACTCGTACCAGATCGAACTGGTACGACTTCACAGGTCGGAAAAACACGAGTTACGGGTTGCCTTGAACGCACCATAACTTCTTGTCAGCCGATGGAGTTAGCAGGCAGCCCCCACCCTCGTCATGCATCTATTGGTCCTCGTCCCTATGTCACCACATTCACGCGCATTCCTTGGCTGCACACACAGCCCTTCATGCCGTTTTCTCTCCTCATTGGATAACACTTGTATCCCGCAAGGAAAGTTTTCTCCTCGGGTTACAGCAGAGCAGAGTGAAGGAGAGACCCGTGTTTCAGCCGAAACACTCTATGTAAGTGAAAATAGGACAATTTAGGACTTTCAGTATATTAACAAAACCATTCCGCTGACTTCTTCTTTAATACAGAGACATTTAAATGAGATAAAATGGGCTTGTAAGATTGTGATGTTTTGAATGCATGTGTTTCATTTTTTGTAGGTTGTTTTTTATATCTATGTGGGTGCCAATAAAATGTTTTCCAGAATAATCTTCTCACTGCCATTGCTGCGTCTGTGGGTGGCAGTCGTGCAGTGGTTAGCACTGTCACCTCTCAGCAAGAAGGACTACGTTTGAGAGATGGCATGTTTTTCCTGTGTCTGGGTTCTCTTTCCAGGTACTCTGGGCTTCCTCCCACAGTCCAAAGACCTAAAAGTCCTAAAATGTTGGCATGATCATGTTTGTCCTCGCATGTCAGCCCTGTGTTAGATCGGCGATGTCATTGCATTTTTTAAATGTTGTTGTGTTCTCTGATTTTTAGATTTCACTGTAGATAACTTTATTATGCCACCAGATGTTCCTTTAATGCACTCGCTGTAACTTCAGTCTCGTCTACAACCCCAGTTAATCACATTCAAAAATCCTCATGATCTGGCAGTGACAGAAACATTTCAATCATCCTTCTTCTCAATATAGTGCTTAAATTAATACAATGCAATGCAAAAGGTTTTCTGAATGTTACATAGAACCTTTAAATGTGCACCTTTCCTGCCTGTTGCAGAAGTCAGCAAACGTTTCTTCTCTGTGATAGAGTGGAGGCAACATGGAGACCAAAACCCATTAAGAGTGATTTTATTTTCAAAGTCATTCATGTTTCAAAAGTGTGCAGCCTAAAAAAATAAACTGTGGTGTTATCTTTTGAACCTGGATATTAATTGGAAAAAAAAAGATCCGCCAGCAACAAAAGCATATCAAACAGGCTGTGATAAGGTTTGACCCTGTCGTGCCTTGGTACATTAATCCAGCTCCCATGGCACATTTTCAGGTTTCCATGGCGAGATCTTTCCGCTGTGGGACACATGCCCAACATGTTTCCACTGCAAGAAATGGGCATATCTTAAGTCTTTTTATTTATTCACTTATCTGATCTGTAATCGGTACTAAATGTTGCAATGAAGCAACCGTAAAAGTTGCTGCTGAGATACAGTGGCAACCCAGTGAATAATGTAAAAACATTGAATTAAATTAATTTTTTTCTAAAAATAGAGATTCAATAACGTTTTATTAGAATAACAAGATAAAGTCTCCATCATAATCTCATCATAATCTCTGCAGAATAAGCTATAAAGATCTATAACCCTGAACTCATCAAAAGTCACTGGTCAACAAATCTATTACACAAACTCACCAAATAAATAACACTGAGCAGATCTATCATGAGCTCTGTGTAGTCAAAGGCTTTTGGCTTTAACGCACACCACCATGCCCAAACACACAGTTAATCAAATCCACCCTTGTTACACCCAGAGAAATTCCTAGAAAAGCTGTACACAAACATATGGTTAAGTGCTGTCCAAACCCCACAAACACACACACACACTTCACAGGTTGCCAGGGATGTTCCACGAAGAAAACCTTTATCTATATTACTTTAACGTCATCTAACAAGCATGAGCTGTAAAATTGGCTGTTGACCTTCGTTTGTTAGGAAGTCAAATTCCCCTCAAGTTTTATTCATACTGTAAATCTGATTTAGGAAAACACAAATATGCAACTGTTGGTTGTTTGGTTGTGTTATATAGTTTCAACCTTCAAGATTCAGAAATTTTAACCACCATGTGCAGGCTACCCACAGGATTCAGTTGTTTCATGTTTCACTGGCAGAGGCAACAAACTATGCCTGCTGGCAGCTGCAGCCCCCTGGCAGCTGGTTCGTTCTGCTCAGCACAGGGTTAATTATATCCAGCTTCACTGCCCAGCACATAGAGACACACTTTTAGCTCTCCAAAATCACACAGTGGCACTGATGCTCACAGCTGCCCTGACTGTGAGTCACCTGTTTTGTTCACAGAGGTACTTCACTTTTGCTCCAATCAGACCAGTGAGCGATGAGGAAAAGACTTGTGAGAGCGTGACACACCGCTGCACACATGACAGCAGAGCCAAAAGTGGCTCGCCGAAGAGGAACGAGCAAGGATGAATCACAGCGTGGATGACAGCCGGAGGTAAATTGGTAGTGGGCTATTTCTTTGAAGAGCTGGAATTTATTAGTTTGAAGTGAAAGAGATGGCTTTCCCTGCCGTTCAGCTGCAGCGTGTTCCTCATGTGTTACCAGAAAAAAAAAAAAGGAGAGAGAATGGGCCAAAGGAGAGTGCCACATGAGACAACGGAGTATTGTTCTGATTGATTGCGCATAATGACCACGAAAACCTGCTGAAAGGAGCAGAGTAGAGTGGAACCAGCAAAATTTCAGCCCTAATTTATCATCCACTGTCTGATCTACTGCTGTTTTTCCTCAAGTAAAACAAAGTCACACTGATCCCATTAAAGTACATCCTCTCATTTTGAAAAACCAGCAGCAAAGCAGGCCTCTCATCCACCCCCACTCCCGCCCCCCCCTGCTGACTGGGTGGCCCTCTCTGTCTCCGTGCCACACCAGGCAGGGTTAAAGAGCACGACACACTCCTGCGAGCGAATAATCACCTGCAGCCAGCAAGGATTCACATAATCCACATCTCGGTAGGCTACTGCTGACAAGCAGAGCCCGCTGCTGCACACTGGTGACCTGCCTGCTAGGTTTACTGCTGTTGTTAAATTAAACTCATCCTCAGACTTCTCCTCCACTGCCAACGCCGTTTGGTCCTCGAGGCCAGCGTGGTTGATTGTGGGTAATATGCAACACAGATGCTGAGGCAGTGATGCTCTGGCGCTTCACTCCTTTTAGGGACACCGAGCCAAAGGTCTAACCATATGTTTCACTTTAGCTCAAGATATACGGATCGCTATACCGACACGGCTCAGTGAGGAGTCTTTTGAAGTCAAATGAGGTAATAGAGACGTTACAGCATTTTAGAAAACTATTAAGGTTATTGTATTTCTAACAAGGGGCACAAGTTCACGTCTTGCATCACCTTTTCCTCCTTGTATTTCCTGCTTCGCCAAATAGCAAAACTGTAAAGATCGTGACAATCCAAAATCTGTCAAGAGAGAGTCAAAAGTGTGCTGGGATTGCCTTCAAATTTTGAAGCTACTTCACACATAATTATAAGAGACGTGTGCTAATGTATATATTTACATGCATTCAAAATCATCCTCTTTGACAGCTGAAAAACACTAGCACAGAGAAGTCACCAGCTGCTATATGCAAACACCCCCTCTAAGGAAAAAAAAGACCTGATTTTTTTGAGTGACCTTTAAGCAACATTCTCACTTTTCTGACAGCTGAAGTTCAATCACACCTCAGCATCAGTTGCCATGGTCCATCCTCGGTGATCACCGGCCCTACAGGCTATTTTTCCCCAGTTTTCAATTTGAATAATTACAGGAAAACCTACTGCTTAAAAAGTATAACCTTAGGCAAAGAACAAACAGGTTGTCTGCAATGCCAAGAAGACAAATTACCAGAGACTCTGAAAGGCGATATTCTGTTTTCTGTGGATATGTATGAGGGAGAACGGGGGAAAACCCTCAGAAGATACAACCATCTAATTCGATGGAAGTGCATCTCAGGGCAGTTGATAGAGGGGGATATATCAGATAATCATGTGTATTTACGGTCTTTTACTTTTTGCCTTCAGGTGATTGGTACTGGTATCTCAGACACTTTTTTTTTTTTACCTACAGATTTCTATTTATTCTAGCTATCTAAATCTAAATTAACCAACTCTTTATCAGAACAGACATATTGTGAAGCCATCTTTGGGTCAGCTACAACAGTTATCTGGTGAACACACGTGACGTCATACTGACACTTTTCATGACTGGATATTTGCCTGTCTGAGCACACGTGGCCAAAACGCATCTCTTCATTGTTTCCATTTAGGAGCCACCAGAATGAACCCAATAATCACTGATTTTCTGTTTATGTATGACATTTTGACATGATAGGAATTTGCAGTGAGAGCAGGGTTTGCTAAGCACTTTCACATGGACAAAAAATCTGCATTGAGTGAAACAAGAGACAAAAAACTGTCAACGATTCAACAAAAACGATCTTTTTTATTGATCTAATGTTACAGGTCCACTGTTACATCCTACAAAATGCAAACAAGTCTGTTCATACAAGCACTGCTTGTAATTGTCTCTACACAAACTATGGATCTCGATGCAGACTGATAAAGAACGACCCATTGACTATGGCAAAGTGGTTCTTCACAAACTCACAACCTATGTACAGCTTCAACGCTCAATTACAAAAAGACATAAATGAATAAATAAAACATCACAAGGCCATTTTTCTAACGGTTTTCATGTTACTAAAATTTGTTCTCTGAAAAGGCTGTGATCCTTATTCACATCCTGCCCCCTAGTGGCTCAAACTAACACCTAACTCTCACAGGAAACTGTGCCCTGCCTTCACAGACGGGGGTCAAGTTTCATGCTGTAAGAGCAGTTAAAGGTCACAGCCATGAAAATGATGGCGCGCCCTGCAAGAGAAGAGGCCTCGTCAACATTCCTAAAACATAACTCTGTTTGAAACAGTCGAGCACCAAGCCTGTGCTCTAATCACCAACACGCTCATGACAGGTTAACATACTGTCGATGTGCCTTGAGGCAAAGAAAAAAGCAGAAGGTCACTCGTACTGAAAGCGTTCCAGTAGACCACATAGATAAGCAACAGTGTTTTGGAGATGAATACTCCAGTCCACGCCCTGATAGGCAGCAGCAGCAGCAGCAGCAATAATACTTGGTTTTAACATCCAACAAAGCAACAAAGTGGACATTATACAATTGTGTGTAAATGCTACACATTTCAGTCATTAAGTATCCAGTCATATCTGAATAAATCTGAACAAAATTCAGTTTGAAGCATCAGCTTTCAATGAAGTGACGCTCCTCACGAGAAGAAATCATATTTGCCATGAAGCTTAAAAGCATCTGATGTACAATACATGCACAACTGAATAGAAAACACAGGGAGAAAAAGCTTTATATGCGTACAAATAAAAAAAAACAACTGCACCTCATCCTCTCCCTTCAAAAGGATTAGTCATGTGACACTGGATACACCCAACGACACTGGGCTGATATTGATCTAGAATGACAGGCAATGATCAGACATGACATAAAGTCTAACTCTTGAAATCTGAATCCTGAAATGGCTCACTATCCAGAGTTTGCCATTTCAGTGAAAATCTTGTTTCTGCACTTGTTGCATCCACAGTCGAAAGCTTTCTCTGATTTAAAGACCCTGTTTGCATAAGATATCAACAGGAACTTCAACACTGTGGCTGTGATGTTATGGCTTGAGGTTCTGTGGAAGGTGTGGAGGCATGTTCTGGGTATCTTGAATAAAAAGGTGTTTAAAAAAATATTTCTATATTGTGCTTACAAGTGTTACTAAGATTAACCTCCATCCTGAAGGACTGATACAGTAGGACATTGTTGATTTAACTCAGAACAGAAAAAGCCCTCTGGGTAATGCTTAATCAATTCATCACAATGACATCTTGAGAAACCAAAGGGCAACAACGCATCTTGACCACCATTGTAAAGCAGTGTCTTTGCAGTCATAAGTGATACAGAGCATTGGAATAAGTCCACTGTGACTCCTATGGTTTACTGGGTACACACTCAGGATAGTGGGATGAAGCCGATGTCGGGTGCATCGCCCAGGATCAAGCTGGCCCGGCTCAGCGACGGCGAGGGGGAAGCCAGGCGGAAGGCTGGGTTGATGGAGTGCAGAGAGTCCCTCTTGCCACTTCTGCTGAACACGGGGCAGGAAGAGTCCATGGGCTGGCGGTCGAATTGCTGCAAGCAGCCGGCGGAAGGTGAAGGCTCTGCGGAAGGTGCCGGTGTGCCGGAAGCTTCCGGGCCAAGAGGGGCGGTCTTTGGGGTGCCGGGTGGGCACAGGCCATGAAAGTCAGAGGAGTGAACCATCCTCTCCAGCACGTCCTTGGTGCTCTGAGTGCACTGTGAGAGCAAAGGAGAAAGCAGAAAACTCAGAAAAAGACGGGCCACATCATAGATTTTATGTTGTGAAAAGGCCAAGCTGCAGTGACCGAACAGTAAGACTATACATGTATAGAGAAAACTGAACTGTGATTAAAGGGGATTAGTTTTGGAATCGTCAAGCACAATGAAAGCCGTGATTGCACAAATTAGACATTGTTAAAAGAGTCATATGAAGAGGCATGGAGAAGGTGAATTAGATGCAGACAATGCAAATAGAAGAGCAACTACACTGTGTGTGTGTGTGGTGACACGACTTCTTCCTGTGTTTCTTCTGGCTTTGATCAGAATGGAAAGGGAGGTACAGTTTACAAAGACTTGTTTTGGTTTGCATCACCGTACATGCACAATAAAAGCTCCAGAAAAATGAGGGAAAATGTGTCATCTATCTACAGAGAGGACAAAGAGAAACATCATCAGCCTTCAAAACAAGAGCTCCATCCAGGACTGAGTGAGTGAGCAAATGTTAACGAGAGAACAGATGAATGGTAGTGAAGCATGCACATCAAATTAAGACAGCGCACCCATCCACAGCATCGCTACAAACCAATCACAAAATCTGACTCAACAGCATTTGGCTTTATGGAAACAAACAATCAAACAAAAAACTTGGAAAAAGAAAGATGTTAAAATGACTGCAACTCCACACCCAAACAGCTACAATGTGGAAGATGACACAGTGAATGGCGAGTGAAGAGATGTTGTGATTGGTTTAAACGTTCAACCCTACTCTTACCATCAACCGTCTACATGCAGCAGTGCCCTTCAGGCTGTGCAGGAAAAAGCAAAATCCTGACAGTTCTCCTCCTAGCAGGGTGGAATGGATACAGTACAACACTGAGTGTCAAATCGTTCATCCAGCCATTAACACAAAGGTTCACAATAAATAAATCCAACTGTTCACCAACTAATAAGGCTTGACATAAAAAATAAATCAAATTAAAAAAAAAATAAAAAAAACCCTCAGAAGATACAACTTTTTCCAAACATCTTAAAACCTGCAGTCAGGTGCATGAAGACATGACAAAATGAAAAGGCAAGTAAACTTAAAACAGAGACCAAAAAATCTTAAAATACAAAAATAATGTTTATTTAACACATAAAAAACACTCATCATGCTTTTTAGGTAAATAAAAGATGCAGATACAAATATAAGTAAAAGATTTTTAGAAAGCTAATAATATACCTAAGATATTTGATATGTTGACAATATTGAGAGAAATGCACTCAAGGCGTGTAACAAATGATCCGTGATAAAGTGCTGATAAATCCAATACAAAACATGATCTAATACCATTTGCATGTCCAAATTAAAACAGTAGATAACTCCTTTGTGTGCACACACCTTCACCACAACATACAAAACAAACTGAGGAGTACAATAACAGGGAGGTAGATACAGCAACATGATGAATTCCTATTAGTGTAAGCAAACAAACACAAGTCAAATGTCTAAAGGTGTGAAAAGAAATGTGTTCACTGTCAGCGCGGTACAAAATGACCACAACACAGCTGCAACAATCTGACAGGGTAACTCAGCAACACAGCAGTGACCTAAAGAAATGGTTAAACGTTTGGCTGTTAAAACACTCTGCCCACGTTCCTGCTTTTTAACTGCTCAGTGATGCCAAACAGAATTTCGAGTGGCTTCCAAGACATTTTGTTCTACACCTAAAAGAACGAATGACACAGCAATATTACTTCAAAATGCCATGTGGTGATAAATTACCTCTTCAGCAGCTTGAATACCAGCTATTAATAGCAATCTCAATCATTCCTACTGCAAATATCTAGCTTTATATATTAGGTCAGTGTCAGGCCATTGTAAGCTGAGACCGAGTAATGTTCAAATGCAAACACAGACCACTTGATGAGCCGTTCACTTTCACAAGTCAACTGTATTTTCTTGCCCTTTGCATAGGCAAAACATGTCAAATGTGCGACTTTCATGACACAGATGCAAAGTACTACATGTTGACAACTCTACTGGAGGTTCTGAATCTGGAGATCTGAAGGGATAAAGGAGTGGAGACACAGACTGTGGAGAAGGCACACGGGGGGTGGGGGGCAGGGGCGGGCTAACAACAACACAGGAGCTATGGGATAGTCAGGACTTGGGAGGGACCACAAGCTGGTTCATCCTACCATGTGTGCGTCATTCTTGGCTGCGAATAGTGGCAGCTCTATCTCCGAGGCAGAAGCAGCAGGGATCGCTTCATCGGGAGGCAACAAGCCTCTTCTGTCAATCAGACTGCAGAACAGAACAGAAGATTATATTACAATGTGATTAAACATGAGAGGTGCCTGCACTGTAACTGATGCTATTGTGAAGGAAATGGTTGAGTGTTTTCACCGATACTGAACAGAGAAAATGTTTTTAGAGCTGTTAATGTGATAAGTAAGAGGCAGACTGAAAAATGTGAGCGGGGATGATAAGGACTCCTGACATCTTTACCCACCTCGGGGGCATGGGGCCACATAATGTCACACAGCAGTTGGTTATAATGCTGTTGTAACTGTACGGATTCCCAGAGTCCTCTGCACCTCTTTTACTTGACCAGGAGCCCTTTATCTGCATAGTAAACAAAGAAGGTACATCAGTTAGCGGGTATGGTCTATTTTGCAACCGTGAATTCAACTGTGTCACCTGGGCATACTTACATCTTCATTTGTCGTGAGGTTGGAGGCCACTAAGTATGTATGGAAGCCTGAGAGGCCCAGTATAGACCAAATGGAGAAGAAACAAATCACCAGCTCCACCACAGTGCACGAGGAAAAGTCAAGGCATGGTAACATTGTTAGTGATGACTAAAGACAGGTGACAATTACAACAACATGATTAACATCTATGACATTACATGGAGGATTCAAATTCACAGAGATAATCAACCATATTTTGCTGGGTGTTTTCTGTGCGTCAGCTAGATGATGCCTTTATTATTATTATCATCTTATGACTAACTATAATAATTATATAATGTATTTGGTCACCTCACAGAATCAAGAATCAAGTCTAACCCTGTGCAAATATGTGCATGCCCACAAACGTCACAAGAGTGCTAATAATATAAACCTATCTTTAGAAATCATTTTTAAATATCAAAACATTAGATATAAATTGCAACAGAACTACTTACAGATATAAACTGTAATCCAGACATTAATAATATATTATGTAATCCATCACAGTGAGCACAAAGGTTATTTATAAAATTATATTACTAAGAATTATATTATAAACATTAATCAATCAATCAAATTAAATCATCTTCTCTGAGATTCACGATGGAAAAAAACAGTGTACGCAAAAAGACTCCAAACAAGTGACAAGAAGACATAATGTCATGCTTATCATGCACACCATGAGGAAATTAACTCCCCCACTGTCTGTGAATAACAACTCAAACCACTCTGTAGTCATGCTGTCTATATTTGTCTAGTCAATGACATCATCACACAAGGACATGAGACAGCAAACCGACAACAGGAAGGCCATCTGCCTAAAAGCCCTGCTTTGCTGGATGCTAACTCTCTGATCCTATTAAGCGTGGCCTTAGGCTGAGGGGTCTGAGTGGGCCATGCCTTGTCAACAGTGTAACTTTTTTGTTAGCAGTGAACAAACAACTTCAAAAGGAAATCATCCAAACAGATTGAGAATTAGCTAAATGAAAAGGATATCTGGCCGGGCTCTCTTGAATGGCTTGAACAAGGCTTTTACCTGCTTGAGAACCTGGAGAAAGAGAAAGACACATCTCAAAAAAGTGGTTCTTGATAACACGACAGGACACTGTACAGCTTTTGAGTGACACCTGTTACTTGGCAGAGCAATAATACTTACGCAGAGTAATGTGTGTGATGACACAGCCAAATATGAAAGATGTCAGAAATGACAGAGAGATGATGAAGCTGTAGAAAAAGCGGTAATTGCGTTTGCCCACGCAGTTGCCAACCCATGGACAGTGGTGATCAAATCGCTCTGAGGGTGAGAAAACAGCAAACATGGCACATTTTCTTAGTTGTAGGGAACAAGAGCAACAAATCTCAAAATCTAAATTAAACATTGTACTGCAATGTAAATTGTTTCTATCAGTGAAACTGACAGAAAGTAAGTCTACAGAACTTGGATCAGGGTGGTTCCTGGTATAACTGCGTGGTATTAGAGATGTACAGCTAAATGTGATGCAATAAAACTGTTCTACCTAAAACCATTGGTTTGCTGGATGCTAACGATTTGATCCAATTAAGGAAGGGCTGAATTCACACACTACGGACATCACCAGAAGATGAACATTTAAACTCTGTGAAGGTAGGAATTAGAATGATGAAAGCTACATGCTGAAGTCATGTGTTTTGTACAAATGTGATGTGAGTTTTGACAACAAAAGATACAATTTTATGACTGAGCTGTTGTACTGGATCCATTGGTTTATTCAGGGCATAATAAAATGGCCACAACAGCACTTCATTCAACAGTTGTCATGTTTTGTTTGTCCAAGCATTCATTCAAAACAGCTATCAGTAATGTAACTTCCTCTTGCCAACGGTAATAAGTTGTTAGGTATAATTAGAGAGGTTGGAATAAGTGGTAACTTTATAGCACTTCCTTACCCACACAGTTGTCACACAGGCTGCAGTGGGAGGTCCGAGGGGGGCGGAACATTTTACAAGTGAAGCAGTATTTGAGTTTTACCACCTGCTGGTTGATGAGGATCTCTTTGGTGCGTGGAGGGGGGCGATATGTTGAGGATCCTGAGGTATCTGGAAATGAAAAAGTACAAGAGAGACTCACTAAGACTTGCACATGCAAGTCACTACCAACACAATGCTACAATAAAGGGGACAAATAAACATATGTGTGGCTTTTGTGCTCATCAGTCATGATGGTTAGAATAAGCTGCTTAGGTGTTGGTCTGCAGTTCAAAGACAAACTCAGAGATCCCCCATATGGCAAAGCTCCTTTACCCCATCTGTCCCACAGTAAGTGTGCGATTCCAGGATATATCTTACCTATCTGCTTCTCTATGTCGGCAGCTTCATCAGGGGTGGCCCTCGGCAAGATGCCAGGGTCTGTAAAGCTGGTTCTCAACAGGGAGATGACCACAAACACAAAGAGCATCCCGCCGATCACAGGTATGAAGATGGTCAGGTGCTCCACCAGGAATGGGCAACTGTAAAAGAGAGAGATTATTAGCTCTTTTTCGGTTCAAAAAGAACTTTTTACTCCCACAGTGTACTGTCGCTATAAGAAACACCGTCAAACAAATGTTACAAAGATCCTTCAATGTTGCCTTATACAAATTAAAATCCATAATTTCTACCTAAGTTACTCACTCGAATGCAAAGAAAAGGCCACAAGTGACAACAATAAGGCCCAGTGTCAGAGGAAGGACACCGCTCTGTCTGGCCAGCATGATCCGTCCATCGCAGAAGAAACTGTTCTTCCCCGGGAACACTTCCCATTTCCTCCGCGGCCGCTGCTCTTTCTTCTCGGCGTCGTTCTGCGCCGACGAGGGCGACACCGACAGCGCCCGCGGATCGATCTGCTGGTACTCGCAGTTCTTCATTTTGTAAACAGTGTCCACACCAAACGGCTCGAGGTAGCTAAGGACACACACACGAAACTCAACTCACGCTTTCTCGACGCGCTTTTCGAGAGACAGTCTCTCTCAGGACTCAGTCATTGTACGTTTATGTTTTGCCCCTTCACCCCGGTTGGTTAGCGTTCAGTTGCCCATCCTGAAGCTAGCGGCAGCTAGCTCGCGAACCAGCAGAGGCATTCTTCTCCGTAGTTCACTTGAACGAGCTGCGGCAACACCCGAGTTGACTCAAGGTTAACTACCATCTTTGGTAGTTAAATTAAAGCCTCGTGTGAATATTGGTGCTCATTTTGGTAAATTAAGTCGCCTTTTGTTTCAGAAATCAATACAAGCGGAGTGACGAGCTTCGGGAGTTCACGTTTCCTTTTTTTCTCTCTCTCTCACACACCAACCAGTCTACGTCACGTTCTGAGCGTTGACGTTTTCGACGCTGATTTGTAACGACGTCGCCGGATGTGCGCAGGGACTCGGGAGATCAGCGGTACACAGCATAAATACATCCGTGGTACACAGCAGCGCCCACCGCCAGGGATAAAGTGTGTGTGTGCTTTTCCAGATTGTCTCAAGACAAAATATAGACAATTTATTAAAAACAAAATATTGCAAATGCATGAGCGTATGCTGTTGTTGCAGCCGTGCAAGGGGGGGAATTGGCGGTTGTGGGGGTGGGGGGGTCCAGTCTACAAATGTGGGCATTAATAGACTGACAAGAGTCTGTATTTCATAGGCCACCAGGCAATCCAAAATTCCTGAATAATTTGATTAACTCATAAATTATCCCCAGGCTTGGAGCCAGTCTAACTGGCCTATAAGATCTCCATTGCTGAGGAAAGTTGTTGTGCTTTTCATCGTTTTTGTGTCATCTAAAATTAAAAAATTGCCATCTTTTTGTTTTGTTTTGTTGTGATGTGCTTGTGGAAGCAGTTTTGCTATGATGGCATCTAGCTTTGAAATAGTAGGTTCAACAACATTTACCGGTAATATACTATGCAGAATGGCTCATGTAGTCTTTCCAAATCTGTTACAGCACTTTCAGACCTCATAAGTTGGTAAGATGTCGCAGTGTTCATCTGTTTAATTTTATAGTGGAGGAAATTATTTAACTCGGTTCATGGGATCTGAAACCATCACTACCATTCAAGAGAAAATGAGCTGTTCCAGTCCATTTTTGTCGTCATGTTCCAATAACTCTTGGGTGTAAAGTAGATGGAGCCATTGGGTCCAGTTAAAATACTGGCTGATTTTAATATGCCTCAGTAAAGTTTTAGGGGCATCAAATTGTGTCATGATTAACAGCAACCTCTACTGGTTTCAAGGAGATGCTGGCAAGTATCATGAAGAGTAACTTGAGACTTGACAAATCAGTACCAGTTACATTGCAGTAACATATCTGATTTGTAATTAAACCATTTAAGAAGACACACACGGCGTGTAGAAGGGCTAGTGTGTGTATAAAATTTGCACGCATAACATACACTTGAATTGACTTGTCATATCTAGTTTAATGTTAAGTTCACAGCTAAATTTCCAGTGCAGAAAAATGTCATAATTTTCAGATCGCTGCCTTAAGAAATACTAATCTACATGAGAGCAAAACTAAACTAAGAAATCTTTTAGGGCAACAAAGTTTTTATTCTTTAAAGTCATTCACATCCAAATGTCCCAAACAATAACTTGGAATTCATTTTCCCAAACATGCAGTGCAACATTAAACTGAGTAAACAAAATCTGAATATTTCAACAACTGATCATGAAATAAAAATTATTATTTTTTCCTTAAACACAACCATAGCCTTTCCAAGATTTACAACCCAAGTGTTCAGTAGTTTCACATGTATTGTACATTTCAGTTCATTCTCAAACAACTACAAACACATTTGACTAAGTTGTGCAAATTAGATTTGTTGACTACAACATGAATAAATCTGCCTGAAATATGTAGTCAATATGTTCTATGTAGGAGAGGGTGATGTAACCAAAATATCACACAAACCTTTTTTTTTTGGTTTTGTTTTCTCCAAAAATAAAATAGAGTACTTTTGTATTTTTGTTTAAATAAATATGACATTGAAAATCTTTGCATCTATGTACTACTTATTTTTCGTGTCAATCCCTATTGTACAGCTATACTACAATGAACAATGTAACAACTACTGCCTTAAGATGACTGTGCATGATGATCTACAGTGTGGATTCGTATTATTTGAAATATGATAAACCGCCCGGTCCTACATAGAAATATTGAATTTGAAGGTCAAGAGTAATGTCTAAAGTCAAGTCCATGGTAAGAAGTTACAATGCAGAGCGAGCCCCAGCACCCAATAAGAGACAAAATATCCCAGGATGCTCTGAGTGGTAGGTGAACAGGTTTTGAAATGAGGCAGCAGTGCAATGATAGGGTTTTGAGGTGTGTGCTTGCATCCATTTCTGGAATGCGTCTGTAGCTGTACGTTGGGGGTTGACGTTTTCCTTCGATGAAGAAGAGGTTCATTGAGGAGGAGAAGATGAGCGCTTATCCAGAACGGCACAGGAGATGAGGAGGCCATGAATCTGGTTAGAACCTAGAAATGTAGAGCAAAATGAAAGGGAATCAAAGGTTTATCACAATCAGACAGTTTAAGGGTGATTGTTAAGTATGAGTGACTAACCTGCACGTGCATGCACAATGTCCCAAACACCAGCAGCACTGTCGAATGCACAACATACACAAACACCCTGGGGTTGAAGAATCCTGGTATGGGTTTGTCAAGCCCTTTGGTTGCACTTGTCTCCCAGAGTCCAAGTCTCAGACAAAGTTCTGGGTTAGTTTGAAAATATGCATAAGCTGCCATAATGCCAAGGGTAGCCATAGGTAGAGCCAGGATAAAGTTCGGTATCTGCTTCAGCTCAAAGTAACGGAGGAAGCCCACATCCCAATACACGTCCTGGATATGAGAGTAAAGTATTGGTAGTGGTCTCATGCACCAGAGGGGTGGTGGCCCATTTTCATCTGGAACCCGGTAGCCCTTCCGTTCAGCCAGGGACAAAAGAGCTGGGGGGATCCGCTCCAGGGAGACAGACGGGGTGCAAAACGTCCTGTACCCATAGTACTGGAAAGCACAGAAGGGAAGGGCGATAATCGCAGTTCCCAAGAGAGAGGTGAGCAGGAGACGAATGACGGCCCAGATGTAGTGGAAGACTTTAATGTGGCCTTTAGTAGTCGCACGATGCACACGAATCTGAGAAATAGCGTGCAGTGATGGAAGATACAGTAGAAATCCTATGTTGACGAGTCCGTTGGATCGCGCTGCAGTGGCTATGCTGAGGGCCAAGCAGGCTCTGAGGGTGAATCCTTTCTCCAGGAGGAACAGGCCTCCGAAGGTGAGGGCGGCGAACAAGCTCTCCGAGTATCCAGCAGTCATGAACACATTGGCGGGGGTGATGCAGTAGAGGAGGGTGGAGAGCAGGGCGAGACGTCTGTCCTGCAGAATTATTCTGCTCAGCGCGTGCAAGGCCACCACACTGAGCAAGAAGAGGGCACTGTTCCCCAGGGCGACGGCCACCAGCAGACGGCCCCGCACGCTCAGCCAGGCGCTCAGGGGCCACAGCAGTGTCTCGGCCAAGCCTCGCAGGACCACGGGGTACAGGGGGAAAAAAGCAAAGTTGTGCTCGTAGAGGTATCCCCTCTCAGCGATGAAGAGGAAATGCTCTGCATCCCAGTGGGAAAGGCCGCCCAGTAACCACTCCACCGCCGAGTCCAGGTACAGAGGCTGCTCTGTCCGCGGGGGCTTGAATGCATCAGCGTCATGGTCAGGGATGGCAGCGTTCAAGACAGCCTGACGAGACAAACATCACATTATTAGAGACAGTAGCCTAATATTATCTTGTCATCATAGGCAGAGTTTTGCTGGATAGAAAAACAAACCACACAGGTGCACAGTCACTTTCTTTTACATTGAGTAGGCTACTTTTCATTGCTGCACCACAGAAATGTAATGTAATAACCTTTTATCTACAGTCTACTCAGTAATAACCAAGACGAGATTGGGTGATTTAGATATTGACAGGAAATGAAGCTTATCTGACGTTACTGCAACAAAAGAGGAGGGGGCTAGGTTAGTGTAGCCCGTCGTAGCATTGTCCCAACTTGACCTAAAACTTACCTGTAAGAACAGCGACAGGCCCCTCGTGACCGTGGCGAACTCCAGTACTGCTCTGACATCCATGGTCATTGATGTGACGGAGAAAATGTGAGAAAGCCGGTTATGACAGGCCCGAGCATTGTCGCTGTTAGGAGGCAGTCACCGCTGGGTTCGTCATCATTTCTATTAAACATAACGAGCAGAAACAAAAACATCAGGCAGGACGCGATACTGCGACTCTCGCGTTTTCATTGGTCGGATATTTTTTTTTTAGCGGAGGTCAAACTGGGCTTTGTTTCGTCGCCACCCGTCGTCTAGCAGCGTTTGTTTTCGCTCAGGTGCGATCTTTGTCCCCACATCCTCTCCTCCTCCTCCTGCAGTGGTCTGACTCGTTTTGACTGGCACCTTTCACTTCCGGTGCAGCAGCAGAATCCATTTCAAAATAAAAGCACGCCTGAGCTCAAACGGGTCAACGTTTATGCAGATTCTCCTGTATCTACACTGAAGAATAGTATTTACTTGATAATAGTTTATTCTATATCAATAGGAACCCTGGGACTATCGTTTGACTTTCTTCTTCCGTTTTTAACCTTCTGCTTTGATCCCTAGTACCGCCGTGGTATGTGTACAATGACGGTGGAGTATTTTTCCTCTCCAGCAGGCGGCGCTCCGACCTCAGGGACCGGCTTTATTACACTTCCTTTAAAAATGAAGTTTGACTGGCTTTCATTTAGGATTACTTCCAAATACACCTCGTGTGAATTTGGTTTCTTTTCATCCTCATGATCAACTGATATGTTAAATGCATATGTTCATTCAATTTGAATTAGCTTCTGAGGTTTATTGCAAGGTAAGGCAAAACGTCAAGATTTGATGTTCTGAGTTAATGAAATCATATAAAAAACAATGCTTATGCGCAGTCCTCCTCATTCAAGCTTTATGTTACAGCTGATGGCAGTGCTTTCTTAAATGTATGCAATTATTTAACTCAAACATCATGTTGCCGGATAAACCCAAGATGGGCCATGTCTCCTGACCACTGAGGTGAGGATGCTTACAAAATTCATCTTGGAACTAATTTCTAGTGATTTCTCATATTTGTTTGCTTACAAGAGGTAAGTTACTCCAGAAGAACAAAACCATCAAACAGCTTACGAAGATTTAATGTACATTTATTCTTACCACGTGGAACATATAGTATAAAGATTTCATACTGAATAAATGATATTCATTGAGCCAAAAAAGGGAAAGGGAGGAATTTACATGTTGTCTTAGCTACATAGTCTGAAATACAAATATGCAGAATTCATGACTGGAGAAAAATTGTCAATGTGTACTTCATCTAGTTTATTTTTGTTGTACCAGGAGATAACAGGTTTGAGCCGTGTCTGCCGTACTACAGAGCTGTGGAGAGACCAGAGGAGTGGGTCTAATCAGCAGGGACTGGAGGTCACAGACCAAACTCACAAGTCAGCCTCCATCCCTCACCAATAACAAGTGTGAGAATAGTGACACAGACAGAGACAGACACAGAGAAAGGAAGTGTAATGTACAACATTATATATACACCACAGCAAAGCTGTATTTGAAGTTGAAAACCAGTCCTAAGAGGTGATTTCTTTTCATAAGGGTATTCATACAATCAAGGGATAAGAGGAGGTAAGGGTGTTGTAGGTTCTTGATACTTTGGGGAAGAAAGCCATTTTCTGTTTAACACCAAACTAAAAATGACCTCAGAACTCTAGAAGAGCTGCATCATCAGCTTCTGTGTGAAACGTGTGTTACAGAATGCTTACACTCAAGAGCAGTACGGTACAGAAAATGTCCTACAATCTACTGCACACTGCACAGGCCTCCCTGGTGAAGGTGTCTATTGACAGCACTTTTTTTCTGTCGGGCTGACTGGTGAAAATCCAACTACAGCAACTATAACCAGTAGGCCACTTGTCAGTCTGCTTCACCTCTGAACGTCAATCGGTTACAGACTCATTGTGCCCTCGAGGGGAGAGCTAGGGCACACTGTGTCTCCCAAACTCACTGTAAACGAGACAGCAACTTTGGTTACAGTTTTTGTTTTTCAGCTATTTTATTAATTCATTTATTTATCTTTATTAAAAAGTACTTTCCCCCAAGTGCAGAACAGTCTCCCAACCGTGGTGCTCTGCTCTGTGTCGTCCAGTTGGCATTCATGTTGCAAGTAGTGTCACTTTGTGGGCATCTCTCT
This sequence comes from Decapterus maruadsi, assembly GCA_030347415.2. NCBI lineage: Eukaryota > Metazoa > Chordata > Actinopteri > Carangiformes > Carangidae > Decapterus > Decapterus maruadsi. The sequence goes on from CM064894.1 coordinate 17,645,459, forward strand.
GGTTTGTAATCCACCACAGCTCTGTGATTACCCTCCTCGAGCAAGGACGGCCTGGGGAGGACTCAGAGAATGGAATCTGAAGGATTTTCATAAATTAAAGACAGTCACTTGAACTTTCCTTGCCCTGTTACACACACAAGCCAGGTTACCAGGGAAGAGGGGATTGGGGATAAAACCCCCAGAAAAGTGGAGCCAAGGCTCCCTACAGCTGTCATGACTGGCCAATCAAAAAGAGTACATCACAGATAACATGAGAAACCAATGAGTTCATTAGGGGAGACACTGAGAGGTCGAGGAGTCGGGACTCGTGTAGTGTGAACTCTGAGTGGTTCTCCTCCACCTTGGCTAAGGCGTGCAGAGCCCGGGCCGCCCGCCGCATCATGTCCGGGCTTGTGGGCTCGAAGTGCATCCCCTGTAGATGTAGTAGAGAGCTCTGGCTCTGCTGAAGCTGCGTGGCGGCCAGACTGTCCTCCAAGAAGCCCAGCAAGTTGCCCACGCTGCCCTTCTGAACGGCTACTGCTCGGGCCGCCATCGTGTCGCCCTGGGCCAGGTTGGCCAGCAGGACCACGGCCATCTCCCTGCAGACTGCGACCTTCCTGTCTCCGATGAGCCGCACCAGGTTTCCGTATAGCTTCTCCAGCCGACTGAATGGCGGAGTGGCCAAGATGAGGTCCACATTGTTGTCTTGGATGCTTAATTTGCTTAGCGTCTCCAGGACCAGTCTCTGAGGTGACAAAGCACTGTGGGGGCCCAGCGTGGGGAAGGGGTCCTGGGCCTCCGCTGAGGGGCAGACGGCCCAGTGGAGGAGACCGTCCAACAGAGGCAGGCAGATGCTCTCGGGGTAGACGGAAAGGTCCAGTTGGCCTGAGATGTTCGCCAAGGTGACCAGCGTGTTCTCCCTCAGGAGCTCCAAGCAGTCCCACCACCACTCGTCCCTCTGGCCCACTCCCTCGTCCGAGTCCTCATCCTTCTCGTAGGTGAGCGGGGCCTGTTTGCGCTCGGGGTGCCTGTGGTGGAGCAGGATCAGACGGCCCAGTAGCAGCAGCAGCCCGGGGTGTTTGGACATCTCGTGGTCATTGCCTGGCACAAAGGAGAGGCTGCGGACAATGTTGGAGATACAGATGCAGCGGCGGGCTAAAGAATCCTGCCAGTTAGCCAGCGTAACGAGCGGCCCCTCGTCTTTACTGTGAGGCTCGTCCTCCAGGATGGTGCCACTCGGCTGGGCCTGCTGGGCTAACACGCTGCCGGCGGAAAGAATCGGTCTGTTATTCTCCTGGTGACTTGTGACATCTTTCTCAACCGTCTTTGTCTCCGAGTTTGTTTTCCTCTCCTCCTCGCTGGTGAGCGAGGGGCTGGCCTTCTCCGAGACTGACGCTTTGTCTGAGGAAGATGAGTCTTTTGGCCTCTCCTCTTCATCCTGATGCTTACTCTTCTCCTCCTCCATTGGAAAACAACTCTCCGGTATCTCCTCTTCGTAGACTCGCCTCTTCAGCAAAATCGGGGGCATGGGTATTCGTTCTCGAGGTTCCAAGAAGTCTTTGCGCGGTTCAAAGTGGGTCTGGATGTGTTCTGTCGAGTCTCCCCCTCCAGCGCTCCAATGAAGTAACCCACTGTCGAACTCTTGGGGTTTGCTATGATTCTTAGACTGGCCAGCCACAAACGGGTCTTTCTTTCGTACCACCTTGAGGGGAAATTTGTCGAACTTGCTCGCCTGTTTGGGTCTCTCGTGAGCGGGTAAGGATTGCGACGAGCCCGTCTGTTCGGACGAAGAACCTTTGCTCTTCTTCTCCTCATCCTCCGTCTTCTCATCCCGACCCCGAGGCTTGGAGCACTGCTCTTGCTCCTCCTCCTCTTTGATGTGAGCCGGCCCCTCGGTTTCTTGTTCCTCTTCTTCCTCGTCCTCGTCCTCCTCTTGCTCCATGTCCTCGGCCCGTGGCTCCTCGTCCTCCGTGCTGTCCCAGTCTCGTTTCAAGGCATCAGGATCAAGTAGTGTCCTCTGGCCAGGATCTCCGACCTCATACTCCCGCAGAATGCCAAAGATTTCAATTAGGCAGCGTCTGAAATACTCGACCACCAGCTCTAGTAGGCCAGGCAACTGAGGGAAGAAGGAATACAGAAAATATTAGACACGATGACCGCGCGTCACATACCGCTCTATGCTATCATGAGGGGCTCAGAGTTAAGTCTCACCGTGTTGAGATCAAAGGTGGAAATGCTGCCGTCATCATACAGGAGAATGTTGATGGTATCTAAGGCCCATGTGCTCTCAGCCAATAAACCAGACTTTAATGACATCATGACTCTCCAGGCCTCTGGTGTTCCTAAAGGTCAGGACACAAACGATTAGTACAAATATTGTCCAAGAAAAAAAAAAAAGAAGCTAATAATGCTGTTCTTAATCTGCAGCCGTACCGATATCCTTCATGGTGAGTCTCCTACGTGGTTTCAGGACAGGGTGAGAAGCTTCTATAGAGCCTGGGGGAAAAGGCATGTCTCTCCTTATTAGAGGTGACTGCACCGGAGGGGGCACTATGTGAGACGCAGGCACCGGGGGTCCGGCCTTCTGCATCTTCATGACTCCGTGCATGTAGGGAGATTTACTGGGCGACGTCCTGCTCTCCATGGGGCGGGGCATGGAGGCCGGGCTGGACACCTGTGGAATGTGGTTCTGCACGCCCTGGGGGGGCTGGGGGTAGTTGGACTGTACTGAACGAGGCATGGGCTGGCCGGGCCCCGCCGGACCGTAGGGAGGCTGCCGCGGGCCCATCTGACCGCCCCACTGGCCGTCGTGATTCATGCGCTGCTCCGATGACATCATCTCCTCTGAGCGGTTCATGCCGGGGTAACCGGGTCCCTGGGGCGGACCCCCGGGACCGCCCTGTCGACCCGGGTAGTTCTGAAAGTTCATGTCTCGTGGTCCTTGCCACATGCCTCCCTGAGGACCCTCGGGGCCCGACTGCATCATCTGAGGGGGCATGCTGGGCTGAGCGTTGGGCCCCGTCGCTCCCGGCATCCGTTCACGGCCAAAGTTGAAGGGGAACTGATTGCCCGGGCCCGGTGGACGCCGATCGGAGCCGGGGTAGGGCCCGCTGCCGCTGTACTGATATGGCTCCTGCTGTCCTGAAGAGGGTGCAGAGGCGCCTCCTTGCTGTTGCTGCTGCTGCGGTGGTGGTTGTTGTCCACCGGGGTATGGCCCACTATACTCCGCCTCATGGCGCTTCGATGGAGGGTAACCCCCTTCCACAGGACGCTTGTAACTCTGCTCATTTGAAGAAATACACACAGTTGCACAATTGTTTAATACAATTGCAATAGGAATGCTGTAAACATGGTTCGTACTGATTCACATTAACCAAATCTAATACGGTAGCCGCTCCAGGAAATAGAAGGGAAGCATACATTTGAAGAAACAGTATAAAGAAAGACACTCGCTTTTCATCCGAGTGTCCAGTGAGTGTAGTGCAGATGGATCATTTACCTGTTGTTGTGGGTACATTCCAGGCTGCTGATTTGGGTAGGAGCCAGTAGGGGGCGTTCCCTGTCCAGGATACTGATTACCATAGGAATCATGCCTGCAAACATTATGGCTCGTCAGTTTAACCATGAAAATGTTATGCATCTCTCGCTCGCTCAGCAACATGTACAGTCAGCCACACAGTATTAGCGTTTATAATGATGAGATTATATCGATAAAAAGGCCCAGTTTTTTGTTACTCCATCACCATTTTACTAGTCTTAGTTGTATTAATGTATGTTTCCCACTTTATCTATCAAAGGCAGAGGTAAATGTTGAATATAACAACCTATTCCTCTTGAAACGTACTGCTGAACAATACTACCTCCTTGAAAATGACGCAGAATTCAAAAGTGCATTTAAGTCAATGCAATGGCATGAAGATTATACCAAAGCTGCAGTATTTTTTACTCCAAATAAATAGCAACAAAGTCTAATTTTACGAGGTGAAAGGGTATTTATTGTTAACTTAGTGAATGTCATAATGATGTGAAATTAAACTGGATGAAATAGGCTATCGACTAACATCAATAAGAACCTGTAGTTCATATAGTTACAGCTTTTGGGGGTATTTATTGAACCTCCCCAGAAGTTGAATAATTCCAAATTAGGATTCACAAACGCAACATATCGCACATGAAGAATGATCAGTTTCCACTGACGGAAGCTTTAAACCTAAGACGCTTGGCAAATAAGTGCTATGTGAACTGACCGTGGCTGCTGTGGTGGGAAGCGATTTGGCGAATACATCCCCGTGTCGGCGTTGGCAGGCATCATAGGGTTTGGCTGAGGAGCACCGGATCCCATGTTGCCCTCTGGGCCCATTCCTTGCTCCGATCTGGGAAAATCAGAGCAATGTGCATGATATGTTTTTTTATTTGGCTTCTCAAAGACATAAAACTATAACAGGGCTCATTAAAAAAATAAATCAATGGGATTACGCGTGTTATGATTACAACTTCACAATACTGTGCAGTTCCTTTTTAGCCATCCCTAGTAATCCTCTGTAACTGCTCTCAAACAGACAAAATGGGCAACTACTTCTTTGATGCCCTATTTTAAACAGTGTTTGATGGTGAAATACTGACATGAGTAACTCAAGAGAATTTACCAATTTGCCAATATTGCGTTGACAAAAATAGTGCCATTTGTGGTGCTCTGGAAAAACATCACACAGGACTTTGATTGGTACGAACAAGGCATTTTCAGTGCCTCAACTAACCAAATTAAATCACCAGCTCTGAGATATTTTGAATTTTAAATATAGACTCCAAAGTCTGATTTACAACTTATCATTGCCGTTTAAGAGACACACAAATGCGCTGCACAACCCTTCTTCTATCGTTAAGACAAAATACCTGTACTGTATCCGCACGTCAGCGAGTGACAAATGAAAATGAATACCTACTGAGTGAATAATATAATGAAACAACACAGTCTTTTGTGAATTATGACCATTTCATTATTGTCATTTCATTTTCAATTTCAACAACAAGAGGTAAACGGAGCGCTCACAGGAGGGGCAGACGTGAACAAAATGACATTTGCACCACGCTCCAACCACTTTTTCCTTGATTTATTTTCTGGTGTGACTTAATATGTTTGTATTTTCATATTTGTTCACTCTATTTTGTTCTTGTTTCAGAAACCCATCATTAAAATTACTACATCTACTAACAGCACGTCACACGCCTGATGCCTGTCTCATGTTGTATTGTTATATTTTTCTAATGTTTTTGTTATTGTCTGATGTTATATTATATTGTGTTACACTTTGTAATGTTTTTTGTCATGAGAAACAAGTGTCTTGGATGCCAGAAAAATTTCAGAAGAGATTCTGACAAATTAAGTACTCAACAACAACAATCAACCAGCATAAATTGCAAAAAAAAAAAGCCTGTAAATTTCTACGCATTTCTCAAAAAACTCACTCCAATAGGTCGTTTATTGTTGTTTCTAACCTACATGGGAACTTTCAACACCACTGGTTATTAACCAGGGGAGATTGTTATGATCACACAAACTTCAGTGACCTTCCCTCCAGTAATTCTTACCTCCTGTCGTAGCCTGGTCCATAAGGATACTGTTGTCTGGGCCCCATTGGCATTGTGCCCATTGCCCCAGGTGGTCCTCTGTTGAATGGAGGCTGCTGCTGCTGCTGCTGCTGCTGTTGTGGCGGCGGCTGCTGCTGCTGCTGCTGCTGTTGCTGCTGGTCACCCACCCCGCTGTTCGGGCCCTGGTTAGCGGGTAGAAACTGCTCCCCGGCTGCAAATGCATTCAGAGTTAAAGCCCATTTAGAGGTGATTAACTGCACGCGTAATTAAAGCATTTAGGATGACACGATCCATTGGAGCTCTGGTCTATTCAGCGTGCCCACCTTTCCGCATGTTACCAAAGGGGTCCTTGTTGGGTTCGTAGGTGCCCATGCGCCCCTGAATGTCTGGCGTGTTCATGCCTGGCTGATAGGCCGAGTTGGGTGTCATGTTCTTCCTGGGGAAAGCAGGGTCATTTCCTTCAGAGAAGGGGTCCTGCAGGTTAACGCTGCTCCTAGTGGGGAAGCAAAGGTGAGGGGGAGGAGGAATTGGGGGTAATGGGGAGATGGGTACGGTAGAAAGAAATTAGTTTCTCCCATTGCAATGTAGTGAATGAAGTTGGTAAAACATCAAACAAGAGTCACCTGGACACAGGCGGCATGGGGGGCATCTGTGTGTGAGGAGTGGAGGCAGGGGTGGGAGGCTTCAAGTCTCCTCCCTCAGCCATGGAGCTGCTGGTGGACTGGGGTGTCTGAGGACCCTGCAAAGAGCCCGACCCAGCTGTGGAGCAGAGGGACGCTTCGGACAGACAAACAGAGGACAGGACTTTAATGACACTCAAAACACAAGCAGTTATGTATTTTTGTTGGTTTCTGCTGAATTGGAAGTTGCGTGGGGGGAAAAAAAGGGGGCAAGAGAACAGCTCTAACCTGGAGAGGGTGGCTGGACTTTAGCAGGTTGGTTCTTCTTGTTGTCTGTAAAGATCTCAGGAGGAGGGTCCTCACCGCGCTCAATTTTGCACTCAAAGGCATACAAACACTGGATGTACTGTTTCTTCAAAGAGCTGGCAGCACTGCTGGATGTACCCACATTCAGGGAAGTGGCCAGATCACGCCACTTCTTATTCTTATTAACCTGAAACACACACACACAACATAATTAGAACAGATAGGATAAAGAAATTGGTGAGAAACAAAACGCAACCGTATTAGGGACTAAAAGTCGTATTAACCTGCGTCATGCCTCCAATCTCTTTAACTGACATATACAGCCGGAAGAGGTCGAGGGGTTTGCGCCCTACAGCGGGCAGGTTGGTCATGCCTATGGCTTTCTCTTCGATGAAGGCCAGATAACGGTCCACCCACATCTTTCTGTCCGGCTCTGGCCCCAACTCATACAGCCGTGTTATCTTTTCACTGGTTGTAGTGGAAGAATTGGACTTCTGTTTTGTGAAAGACAAACAAGAAAAGAAGTTTTAAAACGGAGTGAAAAGTCTCAAAATGCACAGAAATCAGAGACTAAAATAATGTTGTTATAACACAGAGTAGAGAGGTCACCTTAGATTTTGTTTCCGGCTTGGGTGTAGTAGTCCCGTCTACTTTGTTATTCATCTTATTGTTCATCTCGGGGCTGGGGGCCATACCTAGAGACGATGATGAAGATGGGATTAGCTGTGAAGTTTTGTACATATAAATAGAAAGAGTTCAGGTTCAGTCGTCTCTGTACGACTTACCACTTGAGTTATTGGCCATGTTTGGCCCCATAGGATACGGAGATCCACCTTGAGTGTTCATCATTCCAGGCATGTTGTTCATGGGGGGGCCATAAGGCGGTCCCGACCCCATCATGCCGGGAGTCATGCTGGGATAACCGGGCATCCTGGATGGAGGGGAAGAAGATACATGACATTTGTAGTTTGCTAAACTGTGACAAAAAAACAAACAGATCTCTCATATTCAAGCACAAGTGAGTCATCAAACGTGTTATCGGCATTTGGTGATCCGACATGAACCAACCTGTTGTGCATGGAGTTGGTGGCAGGGTGCTGCATGGCTGCAGGGTCCTGGGGCTTCCTGTTCATGCCTGGAGGTGGGCACATTCCTGAGCCTACCTGGGGTGGCATGTTGCCCATGTTAGGAGGCATGTTGGGGCCCATGTTGGGGCCCATGTTAGGGCCCATGTTAGGGCCCATGTTGGGGCCGTAGGGACGTGCCCCCATTTGATTAGGAGGCATCCTTCCCGGAGGCATGCCGGTGTATGGTGGCCCCCCACCCTGGCCCGCCATGGGGTTCATTGGGCCCATGCCTGGCCCAGGATAGTTGGCGTTGGGCATGTTGCCATAACCAGGTTGACGGGGATAACCTAAAGGATGACATTGCAACAAACAAACAAAATTTGTTGGTGTAATCACAGGCTGTGCACTGGAAGAAAAGAAAAAAAGTCAATCACCCAGAGGTGTATTTGTGTTCAACATTAAAAGTGGTTTGTTGTAGCCATGACAAAGTCTTTTCCTAAAGAGCTGTGTGAGGCCGACTTTTTTCGCAACAGAGTGCTAGCACAGAGAGCTATGCACCCTGAGCAACAAGCCTTCGTCACAGTCTCGGCTCTACTGACAGGAGGCTCTGCTACGTCAGCTGACTCTCTGCTTCACAGCTATAAATAGCTGCAACAGAGTCAGAGGGAGGGACCAGCGGTAGCATGGTATTCTTATTAGGCAGGGAGATATACTCCATAGGTCGGTCTGATGGGAAATGTGTTCATGAAGAAACTTTTACAAATAGAAAAGTAAATAACGTGGGGAAACACAAATCAAAATATACACAAATTCAATCACTAGAGGCCATGACGATGAGCCTTTTCACAACGTATTCAAAACAAAAACGTAGCTCTTTTGAGAAATTCTGACATAAATGATTCAAAAAGTACCCACCTTGGGGGCCATACTGTCCTCCCTGCTGCCCATAGCCACCCATGGAGTTGTTCTGCTGATACGGCGCCATCCCAGGATGCATCTGTCCCCCTGAGGACTGGCGTGGCGACAGTGCAGAGGCTGACTGTGGGGAGCCGTAAGGGGGCATCTGAGGATTTCTCTGCATAAACCCTGAAAAATAAGCAAAGAGGGGGGGAGGCAGTGCTCAGACTCAGATGCTACAGCAAACATACTGCTGACATGTTAATCTCTGTGAACACTTTAGCGTTTAGATTGCAGCATACCTCTGTCCTGGGCCATGGGAGACTGGCTCATTGCAGGGTGGACGCTCCCATCTGACTGCACACTTGACGGCCTGGGAGGCATCTGGGTCCCTGAGTAATAATGTTTAACTTAAGTTAGGCTGAGCACGAGAAAAAGTACAGAGTTTCAAGCCAACATGGTTTACATGTAGCCAACATGGTTAATCTGATGGGGCTGATGGGCCATTGCCATTTTTGAACCACAAAACAAAACTGTAATCAAAATGGTTGTCGAAAAAAAGGTAAGAAAGGGAAGGAAGGAATCAGGGAAGAAAGTATCCGACCAGAGAGGCAGCAAGTTGTGAGTAGGATTTGCTTATAGACATAGACATTATAGACAAGGCTGGAAAAAAGGTTTAAAAACAATAATTTAACACAGGCTGCAAGTTTTCCCAAACTTTGTACCACTTGAGATATGAATTTACACCAACAAAACATTCAAAATCCAGCCACCATTCATTCCCAACAAATATAAATGTTTTGCAAATGAGCATTGTGCCTAAACCCCAGAATGACTGAGGAAATCCCAATATATCGGGTTAAGTTTTGAGAAAAGTGTGATTATATAGTACGTTAAATGGTAATTGCTGTAAGGTCTATATACTATTATTCAGTATTATTATACAGGTTTGCAAGGTCTGAGAGCAGGACAGAGAATAGCGCTGTCACAATATGTCAAGCAACTTTATTCAACCTTTAAAATCAAGGGTCCATAATTTGAGAATATGACTGAAGTTAGACGTAAATTGCTATGAATTAAAACCTTTTAAAATCCGAACTTGACACAAAACCATCAGTGCTTTTCTTCCATAACTGATCATAAGTTTCATTGAATGAGGGATCAGCCCACCTGGCATGTTGGCGGGTGACAGCGGTCCTGTGCGGGGCGTGCTGGCGCTGGCAGGGGAGCCAGCTGGGGAAGGCGAAGGCCCTCGGATGCCTGGCAGGTGGGGAGACGTGTGAGGAGAGAAGGGCGACTGGGCCGGGTTGCTCTGCTCGCCCTGGCTGCTCGACACGCCTGACGTGCTCACGCCGGGGCTCAGGGCGCCCTCTGCTCCCGTGGGCAGGTCGTCAATGGACCCTGACAGGTCCTGAAAACACACATAGGAGGAGCAGAGGGAGAGTCAACAACCAGGGCAGGACAGAGACTCAGGAGATTCAGCTCTTGCACATTTCAATGAACTATGTTTGTTTTTTTCTTTAAATAGATTAGTCATAACTGTTATTATTGTTATGTTTATTTCATCATGCTGGCTGAAGTAATCGCACGCTGCAATCTCGTCTCTGTTGTTAAGATACGAGTGTCACATGTACAAAAACTACACACACACAGACCCAGAGGCCTTTGTCCTTATTTATCTCTTTCAAAGAATAAAAAAAAAAGAAAGAGTGCATTAGTGCAGAGGGTTGTCATGGTTACCGAGGTTTGTAGGATGTGAGCTGAGTCAGCATGTAGCAGCAGCCTTGCCATGTGATTTGATACACAAACAAACTCTCTTGTATTCATCTCTGATCTACTCATACGCACAGCACCTTCCCTAACCACGCATGCATCGAGCACACTGCCGTCTCTCGGCGAGCGCCAACGTGCGGCGGCTCAAAACTCGTCATCGAGGGACCGACGACGCGGCACAGCACAGCGGTCGGAGTACAAGCATGCAGCAAAATGAAATGAATATGAATGTGTTCTCTGTGATACAAAAACTACATGACACGGTTCAAACATGTAACCGTCTATGGTTAACGTAAACAACTAAAGGATGGCGTGGAGGAAAAAAAAGCCTTTTCTGTTCCAGCAGTGATATAACAAAGCAGAACTGACCGGAAGGCTGGAGGGACGGCCTTGACTGTCCTCTGGGCCAGATTTAGGCTGAGAGGATGGAGGGGCGTTGGACTGAAATGAGTCCTGGGATACCTCCTAAAAGACAACACAACACATGCTCAGGTGTACTGCATACTAAGATACTGAACCACATGCATGTGAACACACACGGGAGGAATGTGATGCCACGCCGAGGGTCCGTACCTGCTGTTGCGGGGGAGGAAAGCGCTGATAAGGTGACTGTTGTGCTTGCTGCTGCTGCTGCTGCTGCTGCTGCTGCTGCTGCTGCTGCTGCGGGTTCTGTGGGTACGCTGCAGGCTGGCCCTGTGGGTGTTGGCTGTGTCCTGGTGGCTGCTGTGGAGGCTGAGACTGTGCCTGCTGTGGCTGCGAGGGGGGCTGCTGAGGCCCCTGTGTGGGTCCTGGGTAGTTGGGCTGACCCTGTGATCCGGGGGGAGCCTGGGAGCTTGGCTGCTGCGGGCCCTGACTGGGAGGACCCTGCTGCTGCTGGGCGTAGGGAGACTGGCCAGACGGCGGGGCTGAGGCTTGAGAATAAGGTGGCTGGGACTGTGGGGGCCCTTGGGACGGGCCTGGCAGTGGCCCCTGGGGCTGAGGGGGCATGTGGGGCTGCTGATAGGGTGGTCCTCCTTGGGTGTGAGGAGCAGAAGTTGGCGCAGGGTGGGGTTGCCCCGGATAAGGTGTCTGGCCAACGGGTTGTCCTGGCGCCGGCTGGGAGTAGGGGGTCTGCTGCTGGCCTGGATGAGGAGCCTGGCCGGGCTGCCCGTAGTACGGCGCCTGGCCCTGAGAGGCATAACCTCCTGGTCCCTGCTGTCCATAAGATCCCATCTATACAAACAGAGAACACAAACACATAAGAGTGTAGAAAACAATCATAGGAAACACTAATGCTGGTTTAAAAAAAACAAAAATCAAGACGTATTTAGAACTCCCGTGAAATACCTGTGGACCATATGGCATGCCACCCATGCCTCCAGGGGCACGTCCTTGCATTCCCACTGGGTATCGCTGGGGTCCCGGTGGGCCATAAGTCTGGCCAGGGTAACCAGGCCCCTGTTGTGGACCCGTGGGTGGGCCTTGTTGCGACTGCTGACCGTATGGACTGCCTGCTCCGTATAGTTGACCTCTCATTTTTCCCATCGGGTCCATAGGACCAGGTGGCTGCGCGTGGTGAGAACACGGAGGGAAAACAACTTAAGTCAACATCTCAACAACATGTAATTTTAATTACTACAACTTACATGCAACCGTCCACGCTCTTAAATAACTCGATTATGACATTACTGAGCTTGTTCAGAGTTAATAAAACACTCAGCTGTGGTGTGTAGGCTTCTGAGGATGAAACGTGTGAAAACAAACTGCAGTGAATGAGCAAATTGTGCTTCTTTCACCTTATTTCCCACGGTCATTACACAGATTTTTTTTTTCACCTCGCTTTGCCATAGTTTCGGAAGTCAACAGAGCTATATATATCTACTTTCGAAAGGAGGGCAGTCTGCCCAATCTTAAACATATCCCAGCTGTGCTCCTGTTTTGAGTCTGGTCCAAGTAGCTTTTTTTCCCCCAGAGAAGGCAGTTTGGCTCTGGATGAATGACATCAGAAATAAAGGAAGTGCTTTCACAACAGCCAGAGAGAGTGAAAAATGTACATGAGCAGACGTAGTCATTAACTCAACAGTTAGTGTAAAAACCCTTCATGTAAGAACCCGGCAACGTGTCTTAATTATCAGCATCTTCAGCTTACTGCTAAATTATGCTGGAGCCATACATTTGGGATTCAATTATGTCCTCACTTCCACCAACAGTACTTGACACTAAAAAAAAAAAAGTCAGGAATTTTATGATAATTTCAGCCAAAGAACATCTACTTGAAAATCTTAAGAAAGCCCTCACATTGGGTCAAGTGTATTCTCACATGTGCTCTTTGGTGTGAAGAGGCTCCTCGGCTGAACAACAGCCCCTTTACAAATAGTATGCAAAATACCTTACGTGACATTTTGCAGATTCAAGATAATGAAGTGAAATAAATAGGAGCAGCACATGGCTAATCTGCATAAGACAGAGAGGAAACTCCCTTGGTGGGTGAGAGATGGTGGACTGCTCTCTGATTGGCTTGGGGGGAGGATTGGGGGGAATTCTTTGCAGTCACACAGTCAAACTTGTGTGGCAGGCTACACACACACATTCACAGGCAGAGCTCAAATTAGCATTTTGATACCTTGTAAAAAAAGAAAGAAAAAAAACATTACAACATTAAAAAAACAGAACTGTCCATCAGCCTAAACGGTGTTTATCTAATAGGGAGGAGGGATATAAATCAAAAACTAGAATAAAATAGTGAGACAGCAGATATTGTCATAAGCCATTACGTTGTAAACATTGAATGGCTTTAATAGTGCTGTTAGAGGGTTTTATATGGATTACATACAAAACAACACTACCTGTCTCATACAATGCAGCATGCTGCAGCTCTAATATAAGCACACACTATACTTCAGCTATTAAGCTTCAGGTATGTGATAGGACTGGTTTTGGTGGGAGCATTTATCATGCCACATGCCTGCACGAAGACATTACTGACATTAGTCATTTTGGGGTGCATTTTTGACTTAAAAAGAAACAGAAAAAAAAATCAAACCACTAAAAATCCATATCCCAGCTTCCTCATCACTGTGTATTTTATTGTTAAAAGTGGAGCAGAGAAGAGGAGTGAAGCTGTAATACCTCTGGTGACCCTGTGATGAGTTAATGCTGTGTTTTCTTATCAGCAACTGTTGCCTTGCATCACATGTAATTATAAATGGCCATGAGCAGCGGATGAGGAGCCAATCAGATTTCAGCTAGCATGTCAACCCAAGACCAACTATCTCCTGGCTTTGACAGCAGGATTTTACCTCCACAATTCAAATCCCAGTGCAAACTGCAATCTGCAGGCTGCAGTCACTCACTCACTCCTATGGCTGAGCCGACTGTTTACAGGCAGCGTGCATGGGAAGCCCGGCGGCTTATCGGCACGGGGAAAACGCACATAATCAATATATGATGAACATGTAATAATTTAAATCCTTTGCTTAACATCTCACACGACATTTAAAGTTATTTAAAGTTGGACTTCTGCGTGGGCCATTTAACTAGCAGTGAGGGGCTGAATCGGCGTGAAAACATATTCCCTCCGTCATGGCCACAAAATTACAGTTTAGCGGGCAAAAACACAACACGTAACACCCGTGTATAAGAAACTACCATTTTCTAATACGCTTCAGAACATGTTTCCCATTACATATACGTGTCGTTTAAATATATTTATAGCACAATGCAGTGGAAATCAAACGTAATAATGCGAATAAGACAAAGCTATCGGAGAGAGGGGGGAAAAAAACGAGCCGCTGCTCTTCGGCGAGTATTTTCAAAGTCGGGGCCTTCTCGGCTCCCTGGACGTCCTTACACCGTTTCAACAACTTATATGTCCTCCAGGGCGGCACTGCTACTACCACTGTATTGTTTAATACGTTCATAGGTTTAATAAACAAGTATTAAACGGCCTGGTGTGAAGGAAAAAAACACACACACACGGGAGAGGCAGCCATTTTAGAGTCTTTGCGAACTAGTAGTGTCAGACAATGGCTGGCCTGCTGCGTTGTGAAGCAGATAGGAGGAGGGAAAGGAGACATGCTACAGCCTCAGACATGTTCCTGTAATAATGTGATTTTACCTGGTTTCTAACTAGCGGCTGCCCGGCACTTCCCGGGCTCATGGGCGAGGGGTGATGGCTTCTTTGTTGCCAGCCCGGGTTGCTCCCTCCGTACTGACCGCTACTGCCCATGTCTGCTGGTCCCTTACTAGCAGCTCCTTCCTGGCTGCTGTAGTCACTAGACGGGTAGTTTGGGTACCCCCGTGTGGAGCTGGGGGAGGTGAGGAGCTTGTTGAGGGTCGGCGTGGACGTAGGCTGGGGGTTTCCAATGTTATATCTCTGGTTACTGTAAGATCCAGCCATCGCCGTGGGTCCTCCCGCTGGTGGTGGCTGTGGCGGCTGCTGCTGCTGCTGCTTAGCTGGCTGCCCCCCAGCTGTCGGCGCCTGGCTGCTGCGAGGGGAGCTCATGGCGTACGCCTGGCCCGGGTAGGGAGTCCTGTTCGGGAACGGGTTGTAATTGTTAAACTGGTGGTTGGAAAAGCCATGATCGTGCGAATTGGGTTGATACGGGTCCATCATGTTGCTCGACTGCACGACCGGACCCGCTGCAGCTGCCATGCCAGGGCTTTGTTGTCCGCCATGTTGATGAAAAGGGGCCCGACCGTAGTGCTGACTGTATCCGTACGAAGGTGGAGGGAAAGCGGCGCCGTGGTGATGCACCAAACCCGGGTGGTTATTTCCCTCCGGTCCAACAGAGTCATTCTGGTTATTATTGTTAGCCCTGGGCGGGTTCCCATTCCCGTTCTTCATCTCAGGTTCCCCTCCTCCCCCTGCATTTCCACCGTCGGCCCCGTCCTGCAGATCCCCCCGGCCCGGCGATCCGCTGTCTAAGCCCGGCTGTTTTTTGTCTGACTGCTTCTCCCCCGGTACCGACTCCTCCTTGGGGTCTCGATCCGGTTTTTTGAGTTCGGAAGGCGGGCTAGTGTTAAGAGTGGCGGCGCTGGCGACCTGAGCGGCCATGATATTACCCCCCCCACCTCTCTCTCCCTCTCTCGGCGAGTCAGTCACAATCACAAGCTAGCATTGAATATAAATAATTGTTTATAACCATTTATCCTTGTGCCGATTCATTCCCACCCCTTATACCGGACCGAATCCGGCTGCCATCCCCCCGGTTCCGGTTCCGTAAATGGGTTAGAGAGATGATGGAGGCTCCATACAATGCGTATAAAAGCGACAGAAATTGTTGTGGGAGTTGTGTTACTGAGCCCGGGTAGAGGCAGGGAGCGAGCCCAACCAACACGAGGCTCCGCTACATACAGCCATTTTACTGAGCCGCACGGACGGCTGCAAAACACGGAACGGACCACGCTCTCCAATGTGGACCGGACTCAAAAACCCCACTGTCTTACAACCCCGTTTTTTCTTTTTTTAACATTGTCTCCCTCCCCTATAGGTGGAATATTTTCACCACACGAAGACTCAGATATTCACACAACTCATTAGTGTTGTGTTACCAACATATAAAAACATTGTACTTTTCAAACCAAATGTCTTCGAGGCTGTGCATTAGGGAGGAAGGGGAGGGGAGGGAGAAGGGGGGAAAAAAATCACATCCATGTGCGTGGTGAATCACACGAGTGCTCAGTGCAGGAGGGAAACTAATTATTTAATGAAATATATCATTTTCCAAGTGTATGTGTGTGTTTGCATGGATGTGGATGGCGCTGTTGTTTTACTGCACAAGGTGGAAATTAATTCAGTTGGATTGTGGAAACTGTTTGAAATTCAAGTTCATTTAGCCTGGCTTGCAATGCAATTATAAGTATATGTTTTGTTTTTTTAAATGAGTACTAATGGACATATTATTACATGTTCCTAATAGGCAGAAATCTACTTATGGATACTGATCTAGGCATTTCCAGGCAGTGATTGTGAGAGGTATTTAGACAAGCAAAGGCAACATACACTGGTTTTTCCAGAGCAGAAGGAGGAAGCCTTGCAGCAAACGAGACTACCAATGCACATTCCCTCTTATTCCCTCCCCTGCCTGCTGCCTGCTCTGCTCTACTCTCCTCTACCACCCCCTCTCCTCTCCTCTCTCTCTCTGTCTGTCTCTCACTCCAGCAGAAACACTCTTCTGCTGAGTGTGGGGGGATGGGCGCGCGCAGGCTCCAGCTCTCTCTCTCCCTCTCTCTCACCCTACTAACATTGAACTACGCCGTACAGAAAAACACACACACACACACGGACCTTATCTACCAGACAGAGGACGCATGAACAGTTTCAAAGTCTCCCAACAATTAGAAAAATGGGGCATTTGTCCCCCCCACCACCCCACCCTCCTCCTCCTCCTCTTATTCTCAGTCAAATGAAGCAGACATTTTTGGCATCCACAAAACGCACAGGGTGTGTGCACAGCATTGAGCAGGGGTGGGATGGTAATGAGAAGTGTGTGTGTGTGTGTGTGTGTGTGTGTGTGTGTGTGTGTGTGTGTGTGTGTGTGTGTGTGTGTGTGTGTGTGTGTGTGTGTGTGTGTGTGTGTGTGTGTGGCTGATGGAGGTAATAATAATGAAATGCAAAGACATTGTGAGGGTTATGATGCGTTTAATAGTTCGATTTAGTATTGATCACAATTCAGGTTTTGGGTCTAAGTAGGGCGAGATGCCTTTCGGTTTCTTTTTTACTCTGCGTGTGCGTACGAGCACGCGCACATACGCGCACTCCCTCTCTCTCTCTCTCTTGCGCGCGGACACACACACACGCACACACACACGCAGCTACCTCTAGGGGGCTTATAGTGGGGGGAAAAAGGCAGGAAGTACCAGTGAGAAGGCATACTTGATCACATGTACAAACATCGGAACACAATTTAACATTCAGCCTGACACACCCCCCTAATGCACGGGGAGAGCAGAGCTTTGCAGGCAAACACGCTGCTGCGCCGTCCATATCATTTCCCCCTCAAATCCACATCATCATACCGCACAGGGTTAATGTGATTTCCCACATCAGTCCGAGCTCTCAAAGTGGATCACGCTTTATTTTAGTCTCGACTACAACAAACCCAGCGTGAGAAGTGAGTGCGTGCCTCGAAGAAGCCTCATGATGAAATAGTAGCTAGTGCTTTTTGACTGTGTGTCTAGACTTTTGCTCTAGGACAGATTTTTTAAAAATGCGGATGTGAACTGGTGTAAAGATGAGAGCACAAGCAGCTTGAGACAGAGTCATCTCCTCAGAGTAAAAAAAAACAAGAGTTTTAGCTGCTTTTTTAGAAAGACAGAGGGTCTTCCATCCCAGAGACCAGACACAGGGCCAGTTGTGCAGAAACACAGATTTAATGTGGCTTCCTCTCCCCGCCTGACTTAATTTTTCTGCTCTGGCTTCTTGGGAAAGCCGGAGTGGACTTTTGAGGATCCGGGGGAAGGATTTGCAAGCACATGCACCACCTGCTGGACAAACCGGTTAAAACCACCAGACAGGACTCGTTCTTGGCCAAAGTCATTACTACTTCACGTGTTAATGTTTTTACTGAAATACTGGACATTATGCTGATGTTTATAGGCCGTATCTCTAGGTGACACACTTTTTCCATTTTACTGCATAGGTTTGCACAATCTCCCATTTTTGTGATCCTCCTGTATGCTTGACATGTTACAATACCTCATTCAAATCTGTTCTTTTAAAAAAATATAATGCATTGAAATTAAATACCTTAGTAACTATCAGTTTGTTCATGAAAGATGTAGTATTTATGTTAATATTTATCCATTCACCGTGCACACGCACTCAATCCAACTGCACTTGGACCTCTGAGGCAGTTGTCAGGTTCCATTATATTCCACTGCATATCAAGGGAAAAACCCTGTCTGTTGTCCACATCTTCCTGTCAGACGTCCCCCGCACTAATATACAGTGTGCACGTGGCAGGAGCTTATACACAAGAGAAGTACAAGTCCTGTTTAATCATCGCAATAAGGTTCTTCACTAAATCCTAAAATAATAACGATAAAGACAAAGAAACAAGACTTTTTAGACAGACTTGATTTATACGCCAATAATCTAAAAGAAGCACGAAGGAATACCAAAATGAATCTTTTTATTTCCATACCCAGAGAGCAGTCAAAAAACAAAAACTACATTCATTGCAGTAACTTTTTTAGTTTCTGAATGAATTTTATTGACTTACTCGTCATTGGAAACTCATCTGTATTTCCTAAAAAATGTCAGCATCTTAAGTATCAAACATACATCCATACAAAATGAAAAAAAGAGGGGTTTTTACATTTAACACATTTAAAAAAAAATGTACGAGCATCTCTTGAAGATGTCCTTTATTGTTGTCAAGAGAGACAACACCAGAGAAAAACACTCACACCTCTCTCATTGATAACTACAGCAAAGTTGAGCATTGATTCACGCTCTCTCTTTCTCTCTCAGTCATTGGTGTGATACTCATGATGAGTGGTGCAACCTTGAAGCATCTACAGCGACCAAATTTAGTTCTCGTTTCTCCACTGCTTTTGAAGAGAAGGCCTCTGTATTCAGGCCAACTGAGACGGATGTTGCCAAGACTCCCCTGGTATACTGATGCAAAAAAAAAGGGCGACCAGTTTAGTCCTCCTTACAGGTCCATCATTTCCTCCTCCACAGTCTTTCCACTGGGTTCAACATACCTCTCTTGCACTCCAAGAGTACTGGAGGGTCAACTGTTAAGGAAAACATGACCAAACAACACAGATTTAAGTGTCTATTGTCAGATTAAGGTTGTATTTAAAGTAACCATTTGTTCATCATTAGAAATCTGAACATTGTTCTGTTTTTTCTGCCATCTCCCGTAAATGTTAAAGCTTGATTTTAAACCAGATGAGTCACAGTGAGTCACCGCGGTGATTAGGGAAGGATACGAGTCGAACTGGAAGTCTGCCCCCACAGCAGCTGACATCATGGCCTGCAGATTCCTCTCCTCCAGGTCTCCAAAGCAGTAGCCATTTGCCTTGTCCACTGCTCGTAAGACCTGAATCATGCTTTCTTTGTCCTGGAAGCAGAAAATAGAAACATTTTTTCGAGGGGGTTTTCCCAGTACAAATTCACTGAAAACACCCACTGGCAAAATGTTTTCAGAGAAAACTCATTGAAATGTTGCTACTGAGCTGTTTGAAGACAACTGTGTTTCTGGTTTATGACTTATAAGTAGAAAATATAGTAAGTATAAAAAAGTAATTCTGTCACATCTTAAGTGTTTCATAAGTCCTAATTCTCTTTCCCTATTTTTTCTCCAACTGTCGGAGCAGCTGCATGAAGGCACCTTCCTGAAAAAGATTTTGAAACTTTCTTCGAAATGTGGCAATGAAGCCTTTCCTTCTTTCTTTTTTTTTTAAATCAAAGCTCGATGCTGACACAAAACCTC
Source organism: Decapterus maruadsi (assembly GCA_030347415.2). Classification (NCBI taxonomy): domain Eukaryota; kingdom Metazoa; phylum Chordata; class Actinopteri; order Carangiformes; family Carangidae; genus Decapterus; species Decapterus maruadsi. The sequence continues at coordinate 17,665,115 of CM064894.1, forward strand.
ACACTTCAGTGGAATCCAGTACTGAAGAGTTTAGCAACTTGATTTTCTCAAGGTAAAAGTATTTTAGACTTTTAATTTGCTGTGTTAAGTGCCACTGGTAACCAAGGTAACTGGTGGATGCTTAACTAAGAGGATGCAGAAAACCTATAAAAGTATCAAGGCTGCATTTTGCAAGTGCCAACCTGCAACTTGCATTTGTATAAATTACTAGTCCCATATGCAGTGATGGCACCATGGTCTAGACTCCTGTCTCTAGACACTCACAGGATGAAATCAGTCTTTATAAAGAAGTCAGGGAATAGACACAATGTGCAGACAGCCAACTACCTTTTCCCAGTCTAATCCATCTGCAGAAAACTGATCTGGTCTTGAAAAGAAAAGCCACTCACAACTGTGATTGAGTCATCACCAGACCCTTTTGAAAGATTTAGTTCAGCTCTTAGGCTTGCTTCAAGCGGGAAACATGATATTTGTAAAGTTAATCATAACTCTGAAGAAGCATTTACAATCTTTAACACAGTGAGCTACATGCACAAATCAAGCCTTTAAAGTCGAATTTCTGTGTGTATGACTAAGGAATATTTGATAACATTGGTCAGACTACATAAGGTTTGTGGCCTGTGGATTTACTTCAAAGCAAAAATTAAACTTTGTAATCTTTGAACAGTAACCTATTTTAGTAGGGGAGTCATGTTTTTCTTCTCCATGACAAAATTACAAACTAGCGGCAGAGAAACTAAGCTAAAACTATGTTATATACCTCCAATTACTACAAGAACAAGACCACATGTATTACAATTCGTGTATTCTGTTAATTTAAGTTCATTGGGTTGATAAATGCCATGTAGTTTCTATGCCAGCCTGAATCACTAAAGCCCTTTATAGAATCAGGAAATCCCCAGTGAAACCATTTAATTAGCTAATCTACTTAATTAACTTTATTTACTCAACCATATAGTTATTCAGCGGCTTCGTAGAAATATTAGACCCTAATGGCTCCAACATACCACCCTCATGATGAAATGTCGTGTCAGTCAGTGTAGTGTAGCTCATTAATGTTTTCAGTACACAAGAAAAAAACATCTTGAAATCGGCTGCCGTACCTGTACGTTGAGAGGCACAAAGGAGACTAGGCCATAATCTTGGATAACCTCTGCCAACTTTTCATTTAGATGGCGGAATTTTTTAAAGAAAGGATCTGCAGCCAGGTGATCAAGAAGATAGGTCAGATCCATAACTTCGGTGTAGAAGTCAAGGTTGAAGGCTGTGGATGAATACAGATGAGGGGGGTGGGTGTTACCATGGTAGATAATATTGCGTGTGAGTCATAAATTAATTAATCAATTAAGGAAAAAAAAAGATCTTAGTGGTGCATGTCCTGGAAATACAATAATCCTCTGTAACAGCTCTCACCCAGTTTGCCATACTGCTCAACCAAGTCCATCTTGGACAGGATGTTGACGTGGGGAAGCTCCACGTGCAGCATGGTGGACAGGGAGGTACACAGCACAGAGATGAACTTGGCCGGGTCGGCGCAGTAATGAGAGTCCACAAGGTGCACGGCCGTCAGCTTGAAGAGGCAAGAAAGTGATGGAGAACAACAGTAATGAGCTGCAACTGTGATCTCTTTTGAGGTTTATGATTTGGACTAACTATGTTTGGTTCCTGATAATGAGTCATTACAAAACCTACAAACAAACTTGATACATAAAAGTAAATGCTATGCATGTAATATCTGACTTGAGCTTAGGTGCAGAGCCTGAAAAAAACAAATGATAAACGGACGAAATTACAGGCTGTACTTTACTAATGCTACTGTATTTTGAACCTACATAATTTCGGTTTGCACATTAAAAGTTGACAAGCCAATCAGAGTTCATTTCAACACTTACTGCAAGATTATTTGCACAATACACTAGAAACAGTAGAGCCATATCAATTACAAACATGGTGATTACATGTATTTGTATGCAGGCTCAATGGATATGAGATTATCCCCTCACCCTGAAATTCCACTTTGCCAACTGTGAGAATATATTCTTGACTGAACTCTGGTGGGTGTAGAGCTCCACCTGTCCCGGACAGTCAAACAAGAAGTAAGAGTCAGTGTGCTGCTGCTTCAGCTTGTTCTCCAACCAGTCCAGATTGGCTTCAACGTACTCCATGCAGTAGAGCAGCCCCCCGTTGGGTCCGAGCTTCAAGCCCTCCATCACATCATCCAGAGTGACCAGCTCTGAGATATCTACACCGCAGGAATAAGGCAGTCCTTCATTGGCTGGGTCCATGTTCACCACGACCACCTTCCGACCCAGGTGAGTCAGGAACTCCTGCATCCCCTGGCAGTACGTGGTTTTACCTGAACCCGGGGGTCCGATGACCACCTGGCCAAACCGGAGAGTGGGGGTCGCTCCTGTGTGGCCGGACATGGTTTCAGTATTGGGAGAAGAGGCTGCAGAGGCTCACATTAAGGTTGGGCCAGGATGGGAGAAGAGGGGGGTATGTCAGCAGTGACTCACTCCCACCTGTCAGTGTCTACTGGAGGCAAATTGAGCTGTTAATTTCGTTTTCGCGCACTCAACAGAAGTTCACGTTTCTGATGTGAGCTGCGTTTGGCTAGCCAGTTAGCCTTGGTTAAAAGTTTCTGGTCGACAAAAGAGCACTACGATACATGCTCATGACACCTTAAATATATAGTTATAGACTTCAACTTCCAACTCAAACAAATACCGACAAATAATTACCAGGGACCGCCGTTATGATTGCATGCGTACAGCGGTGGATAGCTGGAACGCTAAACTCTCTACTGCAGAGTACTTCCGGGTTAGAGGACTATCAAAATAAAAGCTGTATTTTTCCATTTTATGTGGAGCTCGACGCGAACTTCAGGTTTATGTAACACAGTTTTTAGACACCATCCCAGTCTGACTTTTATGTTACAACATTAATTGTGTGATTCCATTTAACATTTATAAAGGAAAACACATCTCTAATGTGATGGTGATTGATGAGTCAGCAATAAACAACGTGAGATAACAAAAACATATAACAAAGTCAGCACACACTGAATGAAAGGTTTGAAATTTTTTTAATATAAAAGTCAAACAAATACGCAGCCTAGAAATATAAATATAATAACAATAATTTGTCATCTGCGAGGTCCAATGGTGCCACCTGGCTGCCAGCCTCTGTACTTCAAAGACGTGTTTGGTTGGCGTCTCAGCAAGGTGTCACCTCCATCTATGTCTTTGGGTTTATCATATACTGTAGTTATGTGGAAGTCCTTTTTCGCTTTTTTCCCAGGATTCAAAACCAGTTTCTCTCCATGATATCTGCAAAGGAAAATTTACATTGGCATGAGGGATTAAATGTATGAGAGACACAGCATACTAAATACACATAAATAATATTTGGTCAATTCTATTTTCACATCCTTACTCACCCAAAGCCCCTTTTACAGTTTGGATGTTGGCCTTCATTCTCCAGAGCTTCAGGGATTCCAGCTTGACTGTGTCCCAACCCTTCACCATCCTTCCAGCCTTGCTTCTCCATGACACGACGGCCAAAACCCTACCCAAGAGAAATATCAGTCAGTCTTGTTGAGACTGTAGGAGACATTCTGGGAAGATAAATATCTACGATGAGAAAGTCTTACCTTAGTGAACCTCTCAAAGCTGCCAATTGACTGACTGGATCCAGATCTATCTTCAAGACCCTCCCTCAGTCTCTTTTCATACCGCATTCGGACATAATCTCGGGCATCCATGTCACCTCCATCTATGAACAAAAGAAATGGGTCAAAGAAAATCAGATTGTGCTGGGATAATTTAGTTTGGTTACATTCCTCAGTCAAGGTCAGTGGAACAATCTTAAGATACCTTTATCATAATAGATGCTCATGTCAACATCCCAGTCGTCCGCTGTTTGTTCATCAAAATCTAAAACAACAAGGACAAAATGATATACATGTAAATGTCATCAAGCAAATACACTAGCAGTGAAATTATTAAAAGTAGTATTAGCATTTCAATCCAATAACATTATTAGGTGAGGCTGGAAAATGAATGAATCCTTCTAAGTTCCATGATTAACCCATTTTCTGCATACCTCCTTCTTCTTCCTGCCAGTACTGGGCATCGGTGTAGAAAACCAGGCCTGAGCCGCCCTTTTCCCACTTCAGCTCTATCTCCTCTTCATAGAGCCTCTCTTTACTTCGCTCTTGGCTCGTTACATCCTCATGTAAAGCCTCATGGCGCTCCCACTCCTCACAGCAGTCATCATCCTGCAGTCAACGACATGAATAAATCTCATGGCAAACCTCAGTTAAGGGATGATAATGATGATGACTGAGGCAGTACTGCTAATAACAACAACAATGTGTAACATACAGTATTTGGTACAATGACAGGTATTGACGGATTTAAATTTGTACCCACATCATCTGCATTTGACTGCACATCCTCGTCCTCTTTCTGCAGCTCATCAGTCTCCATTGCTGTTTTTGTCCTGTCAGTCCGCTGCTTTGAGCCCGAAGGCCGAGCAGTAAAAACACCTGGTCCTGATACTTCATGACCAGCAGCAGTTAATACAGTCTCCTCCGTGGCAGGAAGTGTCCAACTGTCATAATACTGAAAAGGTACATTGCCGTAGCGGCGGTTGGAGCTCGTTTTGGGGAAAGTTAGGCCCAACTTCCGGATGAGACGTGGAGGCAGTCGGCAGGACTGGATGAGTTGAAGAAACACTTTCACTGGCGTGCCCACATTCCCGTTCTGCATCAAAGCAGGTGGATTCATCTCAGATAAACTCTTGAGGTCGGCCTCTGTGAAACACTCCGTTAACGAAACACGGTGCCGCTGCTCATACTTTGTTTTATAGGGGAAGGATCCATCATCTGTAAGAATTGAAAAAAAAAGTTTAGATGTGCACAATGATAACAATCTGTGACACATTTAACAGAAGGCAAAAGACAATTAACTTCCAGTAATAAACAACGATTAACACAGATTGATTGATTATGCAATTCCTGCAAGTAGTGCTTTAAAAGTCCTTTATAAATCTATGAATGTTAGTTGTGTATTTGAAATTACTTATCATGCCAATGGAAACAAATGATCAAATGAACAAATACAGAACGTAGGCCAGATGTGTGATAATCAAGTTCACAGCTGTAAGACAATAATTAGAGCTCTCATAATGTATTGTTGAAGGCTGGACAAAAAATACAATAATGATCCCAATCGAAGTACTTCCTGACTGTCCCTAAATGGGTCACAATTCCCATAATGGGACCAACTCTAACCTTAGTTGTATCAAAGACGGTTTGCTTGTATTAGTGCGTGCTTTATGTTTGACGTGCAGTCTCAAACTATCTACCCAGATAACTCAAACTGAGTGGGTCTTATCTCTCTCACTACTCACGCCGGGTCGACTACAGTGACTTTTAAAGACAGGACCAGTCTGAGGAGAACAAGGTCAACACCTCACCAACCTTTGTCAGCTGTAACTTTTATTCTTTTGATAACACATCGTCTGGACAGCCACGACCCCTTCGAGTCGATCCAGTGATTCCCCGCGTACATCCTGAAGAACCTGTCGGCGTCTTTACCGTGAACCGAGACGACGCAGCAGCACGACCGGGCCGCCTGCGTCTTCCCCGGGCTGATTTCAGTAACCTGCTCGGTCTCCGTAACCTGCTCGGTCTCCGTAGAGACGGAACTGGACTCCCCATTGTCCCCACGCACTGTGTTTTCGGTGCCCACGGACTCTCTGAGTACCTCCGGTCGGTGACGGTAGTGGAAACAGTGAAACCCACCGCTTTCTATGAACTGACTGAAATAATTTCTCAGGTCCGCTGAGCGAAAAGCTACGGGAATGTTGCTAATGGCGAAATACACTGGAGTTGCCCCTTCGGAGTCCGCCATGATTGTTTATCACCAGACACCCCCTGACGTCATCGAAACGACTCCGAGAATACGTCACATCCGCTTCCTAGACGTAAAAAGAAAAAAGAAAAAGCACAACATATAATATAATATAATATAATATAACATAACATAACGATTGTAACATTTTACTTCAAGATTACAATTAATAAGTAAACTGTATTCATCATGACATTATTTAATGAAACATTGTAATGTAAGTAGATAGGCTCATTAACTTTTCCTATCACATTTCATTACCAATTATTTTACTGTTTTTCAATGCACTCAGCTGCCTCCACAGCCCCACAAAAGAAAAGAGAAATAACACCAGAGATTCTCACATCAACCATTCAATTCAGCTTCTACATTTTTACACATCTATTGCAACCGTCTTTTCTCTCTTTCATTCTTAATCACTTTTCATTTATCTGCTGTCTACTGCTGTACTTCAGAGCAAAAAGAAAATAAGGAGGAAGTTCCATAATAACACACAGACAAATTATCTACTACCTTCACCTTCAAAGATACTAGTGTGATTCCTTCTACATCTATCTGTCTGTCATGACAGTATGTCATCTCTAGTTAGACCAACAATCATGTCCTTGACCTTAAATAGAAATAGAGTTTTGATATCCAATGAACATAGAAACAATAGATAGTGACAGTAATACCATTTAGTGACAACACTTTATCCAATACATTCTCCTTGATTCCTGACTCTGACTTTAACAGCCCTCTTCAGTGGTGCCAGACTGAACTAAGATTCTCCTTTTTGCACATCTAGCCTACATTTTACCAAATAAATTAATACAGGAGCCAACAGCCCACTCACCACGCAGATCATGATTTGCTATTCTGTACTTTTCATTGCATTTACAATTCAAATGAAAATGGTTCAAAGGAAGAATTAAACCATGATGTGACTTGAAGTGACAGTTGTAGGCCTACAAGAATTTCACATATTTACTTTTGATTAAAACAACAAAAAAAGCAACAAGGCAAGTCTAACACTGTTTAACCCCACACAATGGGACAAAAAACAAAAAAAATAAATGTAGGCTAATATTCACGTCTCTCATGATTTTTTTTTTTTTAAACTAGACATGTTCATTCAGAGTTCATTGACCCAGAGGCTAGAACTGCAGCCTTCACCTCAGCTTTTATCATTGTGTTTTGATAGTAATAGGCAGTAAAACCAGACCTACTGTAGGTGTCTGGACCCTGACATCATTTACGCACCATATTACACACTTTCGGTGCATTAGTCATAGCCGCCCTGGCTTGCAGAAGTGCACACTAATCCTCAAGAATGTGAAAAGGCAAAAAATAGTCTTAGATTTATAATCTCAACAGATCAGTGCTTGTACTGAAACATTCTATGCAAATCATCCAACCTCTCACAAATACACTGTATTCGAAAAGTATTTAGACCTCCTCTTTTTTTTCACATTTTGTTTAATTCGATTAATTTTACAACAACAGGACTCTTCCTAGGGCTGCCCCCCCCCAAGCCAAACTAAATAAGCGAGGTGACATTTGCTCAAAAAAGACACTGTTATGAGTTGTCTAGTCTTGTCATTTGTCTAGAGTTTTAGGCCTCTGGAACTAAATAAGCATAATATAGTTTCACAGTTTAACTGTAGGCCTTAGCTCCATGTATGTAGTCCACGTGTATTAGGCCTATACGCTTATTATCATTGCCAGTTAAACAATATTTTTATAATAGGGACTTTGTCTTTATAAACCCCTATATTCGTGGGTCCAGGTTACTGCACATGGATTTGTGGTGTTGTCCTTGTAAAACACATCAGCCTCCTACCAGACAGAACTACATGTGGATTGATTTTGAACAATTTGAACTCCTGGGTAATCAAATGATTTCCCCAGAGGATTGAAACGATCCCACGGTGAAGGAATAGCTGTCACCTTTGGGTCAATGAACCGCCACTGTATGTGCAGTAGGTCAAGGTCAAGTGTCATGTTCCCGACATGGTGTCCATCACGCACACACAGACATGGAGAAGTCACACTGAGAGGTCAATGACCTGGGGAAATTTAAACCAGAGAAAACACTAAAGTCAATATCTGAGAGAAAAAGAGCAATTCTCTGTGTCAATTGATAACAGATGTGTTGACACAGTTCACTCAAAATGATCTAATCAATTAATATGATACTGTTAACGTTGTAATGTTTCACAGTCTCCTGCCAACCGCACTGCAGGTTTCAGCCATTACATCATGCTTCATCATACCTGGACTGTTATTAATTTCCTTGTCAGAGTGAAGCTGTTGTTCCCTTTATAGAATGAAGGACATCTTATTTTTACTGTCTTTTTGGCGATAAGTGTCTGTCCTCTGTGTCCGTCTCTGCCTGCTCCCAAGCTCTATAAACACGAGCCTTATCACAGGCATTTACAACTGTCAGCATGGCCCATGAAGCCAGAGGGCTGCAGGGTGCATTATAGTTCACGTTGCATGGAGTACTACATTCTCCGAGATAACGTAATGTGTTTTATTATGTATTTAAAGCTGGGGTCCATTTTGATTTAGCTTCTGTGAGTATGGACAAGTCACGTCTCACATGAACAGTCACTGTGTATCAAAATGAGATCACCCCAGGAAAGATAATGAGGCCATAGATATTCTAGAGAATTCTTTGAAAGATTGAGTAAAGAGGATGATGGAGTAAAACAAACATTTGGTGACTGGTGCTGCCAGTTGTGTCTGGCGCGTAATCTCTTTATTGCAGTCATTCACTTCATGACCTGACCTTGACTCCACTGCTCTGTAGTTCAGGTAATTCCTCTGGCACTTGCATCCTGTGATGGGTTCAGGCTTCTTTGGCTTGTGCATCAAATGTCCTGCCAAAAATCAAAAAGACCATAAATGTTTTTCTTAAACTGTGTCACTTGTCACTGTGTCATATATAATGTGATAAATGTTTTAGTGAGTACATTTTGCTAAATGTCCAGGTCAAATAGGTGAAAATGTGCTGTTTGTTTATTTGTGACAGTAATAAAGTAATTTGCTTATCGCTCTCAAACCTCTGTGCCAGGCACGAGGAAGATAAAGAATTAGAGTAAACTCAGTTTAATGACGACAAGTTATAGACAAGAATTAACTGAAATTCAGTTTTTTCCATTGTAAAAAAAACTGTCTTACACAATCACACCAAAGCTCTGTGACATAAATAGACAGTTTGAGGTCATTATATATGACTTTAAAAGAGTCAATATACAGATTTAATGTCAGCCTCATGACCAAATTATAAGAAAGTAAAAAAAATTGAGTTTGATAAAACTGTAGCTAAATGCAAATGTGAACTAGAGGAATGTAAAAGCACAGACCTCCACCATGGAAAAACATAAACCAGAGAGACAAGTGTGTATTTACTGTAAATTATCTGGTCCTCCCACAACCCCTAAATCTGGTCCAATTGTTTCAGTAGGCGTTTTGTGTAATCCTGTTGAAGGACAAACCAACATGGGCCGAAATATAACCACATAGCCTTCCTAATAAAATTGTTTAGGGGTTAAGGTTTGTTCATTTGGCTTCAACCAAAATTAGCATAAAAGCACAAAAGGGTTTGCAATAGAAAATGACCTCCAACGGATGAGTTAATAACAGAGAAAGTAAAATCACCAAGGACTTTCACAGTATGCTATCAAAGTAATGTATGTCTCAGCAAAATTAGTTGTCATTATGAATTATTATATTTTGAGCTCTAATGAGCTGAAGGTATATGGATACTATCAAGGACACTGAGGTCAAATCCTGCATCTCCTTTTTGTAACTGTTTCAGGAGCAAGGACCAATGAAGGGACATGTCGCTCCACCACTTTTGTCCAGAAATATCCCAACAATACAGACATTCATGATCCCCAGAGGTGGGATCCTGATGCACTTCTGCGATCTGCTTGTTTTTCCTCTACTTAATTGTAATAACTTTGATATTATAGTTTAATCTCTCAGTTTAGTGTGATCATCAGACGCTGACTAGCTTGAAGCTAGAATGGCGTGTGCGTGACAAATCAAATGGTGACCATTTTGAAAGCTGCAGTTCTTTAACAAATTTATGACCAAACATTTACAAGCTAATGGCATTCCCATCAGCCACAGTTGGAGTTTGATTCTTAGTGACATTCATTTTCTTAGGGTCAGGAGCACTTAAAGCATGCTAACTGTTGCAGTGCATGTAAGCATAGCTAGTGTTCTCCTATTAAACTCCACTCTATCAGTTTTATTGGTGTAAGTTTACTAAAAGGCCTACTTTATTGAATAGGCTATTTTCCAAACATGACAAATTTTGGTTAGTCAGATGACCTCAATGTTATTTAGAGCAACAGATTTGTAAAGCTCTTGCAACATAGGCTGTTTTGAAAGAATAATCAATATTAGAGGCAATCATGTGAAAATAGGTATGGCTGGGCACTTTAATGGTAACAATAAGACCTGCAGGTAGCCTACAACCATTGAAAACTGGCTTTTCAAAATACAATGCCATTGTAGGCTTATAGTCAAAAAGAATAAAAGGAAAAAACCAGGTCCTAACTCTCAGGTCAATGCTCCCTCTCAGTGTTGGCGTCCTTCCAGCTATCCAGGTGTGAGCTGGCAGTGTACAGGGACATAGTTTGGGGCTGATTACCTCTGCAGTCCTTGGTAGCTTGGTACTGCCTGGGTTAATGACACTGGTGACCAGATAAGGCCCAACCCTCTTGATATCCAGGCGTTACTCCACCAGCTCCCTTTCATTGAGAAAAGCTTATCTGTTTCCCAGGGTTATTCCATCCGTCACCTGGCAGAGCAGACGGTTGTTTTTCACAGACTATATTGACAAGTCAAGGTCCACTAAGCAGGGTGGGTTGGCCTTATAAATACAGGGACTCTTGAGGTAGCAGCAGTAGCCTACTCGCAAGCTCGCAAGGACACTTACTCTAGACTACATAGATCTCTACAGCCTACAGAATGGATAACGGATGTCACTGTTCGCCAAGCAGCGACAGGCTCTCGAACCCTATTCTCTACAACATACTGAGTCAAATGGATAACAGCAGAACAAGTCAAAACAACTTCAACTATAAGTCAGTACCTCATAGATGCAACTGTGAGCTGCGGCGGACAGTGTGCCTGAAAAGGCCAGCTGAGATTTGCAAGGAAGCTTCAGCCGTTCTGGTTAAAACCATCCATTTCATGAAGAGCTTACCAGCTTTTAACCAACTGCCGGCAAAGGACCAGCTCTCACTTCTCAAAAGCTGCTGGGCACCACTCTTTATTTTGGGCCTGGCCCAGGAGCATTTAGACTTTGAGGTGATGAACACGCCTGCTGACAGCATGCTGAAAAAGATTCTCCTGAACCATCAGGAGAGCACCCAGATGGAGAGAGAGCAGCCCACTATGGCTGGTGTCAGCAAACTCAAGTCCTGCCTAAAAAAGTTTTGGAGTTTGGATTTGTGTCCAAAGGAGTATGCATACCTCAAAGGGACCACAATATTTAATCCAGGTTTGTTTTCCTCTATAATGCATCTAAAAAATATATGGTTAAATTTTCATTCAGTGCAAAAACTAGATCTCAAGTCTGTAACACTAACTTCCTATGTTTCCGACCAACAGATGTACCAGATTTAAAGGCAGCTCTTTTCGTTGAAGGCTTGCAACAGGAAGCCCAGCACGCCCTCAGCGAGGTCGTCCAGCTCACTCAGCCCGGACACCAGGAGCGCTTTGCTCGAATCCTCCTCACAGCCTCCACGCTGCAGAGCATCACACCAAGCCTCATCACTGAACTCTTCTTCCGGCCCGTGATAGGTCAGGCTGATCTGCTGGAGCTGCTAGTTGACATGCTCTTCTGCAGATAGAGGATAATAGAGTTGATGTAACTGTCCTGGAGAAAGTTGAATTTTGTTGCAGAACATTTTTGTTGACTAACCTGAGTAATTTTGGAGAGGGGGGAGAAAAGCACAAACAAAAACAACACGAACTAGAGACTATGAATTTCTTATATTTACATTGAAGCTGAGGTCACTTTAACACAGTCTGAAAAGATTTTAACGGCTGAAGAGGAAAGATTTCACTTTCCACATCGACTGAACCCACTGATCTTATATTGTATCTTATACTAGAGCTTGTGTTTGCTTCACTGTAAATATGTTTTATGTGAATTTACAGAACATTTCAAATAAATATATTTTTGTACACAAAATATTCTAGTGAAGTTCTCTCTTGGTCTTGGGTTGTGCAGCGTAGTATTGCTCAAAGCCATTTATTTTAATTTTAGGTGACTATGATGAGGAATGAGCCCCCTCTTCATGTGTGTATTTCTTGCAGTACTTTGTCTCCCTCTCATGGACGTTACTTGAAATGCTGGGCTTATAAATTTCATTAGCCTACCACACACAAATATTTAACAAAATAAGCGCCCTACACAAAGGAATTGTGACCACAGAAGTCAAGTTGGGGAGATATCAGAGTGCTCAGTCAAGAGTCCTAACAATCTGAAGTTGCTGTTGATAAGTCTTCAGGCTGGATTTGATACTGAACTAGATTTGTCCTGGCCTGTGGTATGTTAGTTGTGAAATACTGAGCATTTACATGACACCTCATACAGGTAAAACAGGAATGTGCTGGTGGGGGCAGAGAGCCAGAGGAAATGGGGTTACACAGGCCAACTCAACACAAACAGAAAAGAAATTCATGACTTCAACATTTTGCTCAGAATGACACAGCTCATTCGCTCATTTCGTTTGTCTTGAAGGCTTTGTTATTGACTTCACAAAATAAGTAGAAAATCTTCTCACCTATTCTCATCACAAATCACAGTTTCAAAAATGCTTTGGAATAATTTCTTGATGCTCCGTCTGTCTTGTTACGTCCTGTGGCTAAATTCTGAGCACAAGTTTTGAAGTTGACAATGAGGCTTACTGTGACAGCACAAAACCCAGATAGCAGGATAGCACTGTAATTAGCACAACTGAAAGTATGTACGTGGACCATAAGTATGTCATCGCCGCTCGTATGCGTACCACATTTTTGGTTGGCAGCCATAACAATGGATCACTTGAAAGCTTAATGAGCTATATCTTAAAACGTATATTTTGGTAAACACAGTTCAGTTCATTCAATCCCAAGGACTTCAAGACAGGTTCCTGAAATCAGGCTGATTTTCTGCACTGCTTCTTCCCCTTCACAAAGACAAACCCCGGGATTTTATTTCCTTTTTGCCAGAACCAGCCAAACAAGTTCCTCCTATTGCTGAGGGCGGAAAAAGCCTGTCTGGTACAACACAGTGACTGCAGGGAGATGAGCTTGACAACAATAATCCAGTAGATAAAGAGGAAAAGTAGGCTAAAGCCACAGCAGCAGAAAAACCATGTGAAGCAAAGACTTGTTGATATACGAGCGCATAATTTGTTGCTGAACAAACAGAAGCCCACTCATTGAAATTAGACAAAATGTTTTCATGGCTTGTGTAGAAAGAGAAAACAAAAGTTGACACAAAGCAGTGTGAGCAGGACGAAGCGAATCTGTAAAGGGAAAATCAGAAATAAACGTCAATCCTGATTTCTACGCAAATAATTTACTCTTTGAGCAATACACACAAAGGCGTTACCAAGCACGAGGATTTTTATTCTATTAAAAACAGGACTTATCTGCAGGTAAAAAAAAGAAAGAAGTGTGAACAAATGCCACAAATGGTTTAACAACCCAGAAAGTAACATTGACTTAAAAATATATACATCAATATATGGCTTAACAATACAGTTTTTCAGATCAAATTGTGCCTCTAATGACTCTAAATGGCAGGAGACACTAAACCCACACATACTGAACAAGCACACCAGCCTGCATAAACAATCACACTGACAAGAATGAGGACGGTTACGTTAAACATCAGTCTGTCTTATGGCCTGACTGCTACAACCACATGGAGTGTAACCACATCTCTTTTTCTGAGAACAACTTTAAAAAAAACACTGCATACTAATACATAAACACCTGCTTTGTCTTTACCTGTGTGTAAAAAAAAAAAGGTGTCCTCAATGTTCATTTGCTGGAAAGAAAATTAAAAAATTGTCCTTGAATTTAAATGACACTCCAACATCAAACATAAGCCGGACCACGAAAAGGAGAAGTACAACCGCCCAAAACAGGTGCTCCACTCAGTAACAGCATAAATGATAGGAGAGGGATCAAGGTGTCCATCTAGTTGGCTACATCGCTTGTCGACACAGGAAGTTTTGTGTCAGTGTTGCCCTTCAGAGAAGCAAAGGGGCGCCTGAAGAGTCTGTTTCAGTGTCATGATGGTAGGGTGAGTAGGCCGTGGTAGTGCTGGAGGAGTACGCTGCGAGAAGGAAAGACAAACTTCATTGTAAAAAACAAAACAAAACCACATTATAGAAAAAGTTAAAGGTCCAGTGTGTAAAATGGGGGGAAAACCTGTGATATCGATTGTTCAGATTTTAGTTTGCAGCGCTCACTCACTCGCACTCACCCCTCTTGTCGGCAGAGGGATGGTGGCCTCCGAGGACAAAAAAACTTGTTTACCGCAACTGGGACGACTTTAAGTATTATGGTTTATTTATGAAACGTGTGATCTCTGGCTGGCTGGATTTTCCGTTCGGGCTGCCACACAAATATGGCAGCGCAGGATGCCGACGCTCTCTAAATAAAGACCCTCGCTAATATGTAAATATAAGGCTACGAAAACTAAACAAATCTGATTTTATAGTGATTATACACTTTAACAAATATATTCATGGGTAGTATATTCAGATTTTTCCAATAAACCATGCCAATTATTACACACTGAACCTTTAATATAGTATATAAATCTTATGCACACAAGGTGTTCAGTTCAATCCAGGATGTGAAAGTACAATGTGGTGTACCCTCATTCAAAGACATGTAACAGGACACCCCCCCTCTTTGCAGAGCAGCAACAACACAAAAAAAGAGAGGCTGCTATGCGGTAATCCATCTGTAACCCAAGTGGCATGCTAAAATGACATAATAAACCAGGGGACATGATGTGGCGTATATTTAATGTGACTTGATCTGCTGCTTTGGCAGGTGGTGTAGCATGACCTCCTGAGCTGGGAGGGAGAATGAGGCAGATTGATGGGTGGGTGTAAGGTGGCAGATGAGGGGGGAGAAGAGGCGGCTCATGAGCAAGGGATTGTAATATGCAGAGAAAAGAGCAGGAATGTAGAGTTTTCACAGCTTAAAGAGTGGTATGTATGCAGGAGGTGAGAAAATGCCTGCAGCTGCAGCAGGTACAATGGATTGCAAAGACTGAGCCCCACACACACACAGACTTAGTAATTATACCTCAATGACCAGGGAAATAAAGACTGTAGCTCTATCAGTACAATGAACACAATCAAGGTTATGACGTGCAATATGTATAACCTCTAATCACACTCTGGAACTGAATGATTCTGGATCTAATTCAGCTCTTACTCCCTCATTCAAGCTTTTTCTTCCAACACAAAAGACGACAGAAGAAGAATTGGTGCCATGGATGTGGAAAATTCCCACATGTACTTACTCTTTCCGCTGTAATGTCTCATTTTCCTCGCCAGCTCATCTGATGGCGTCTGCTCTGACACTTTCACCTCAGGAACTGGAGCAGGGGACACACAAAAAAAACAAAAAGACCAAAGTGAAGACATGCAGATGAGGAGCTGCGACACACATGAACACACTGTCATTTTTTTTACAATTAATCCGGTCATCCCTTTCATTGTGAAATGTGCTTTAGAAGACACTGTGTACCTGCATCAGCTTGACTCAGATTTACCAAACGTTATTAGGTCATTGTCTGTGAAATACCTGGCATATCAGGATTTAAAACTAGAGGCCAGACAAAGGAGCTTCAGCAGCGCTCCAACGGACATTTAGCCAAGTCATTACAGGAAGACTGTTTAGGTGATCAGCTCACTTGGTATGTTGCAGCCGCGGGTTGTTTTGTGGTATTTCATAAACATCTATTTCACAACAATCATTAATGTTATCTGGTTTAAATGATACTGCATGGCATTCTTACAGTCACTGCTCATGAAGGTGTTGGTCATGGTCTCGTTGCCACTGTCAGGGAGAGTCCCGTCACTCCTCCCATTGGGACGCTGTCCTGTAGACTGGTGGCTCTTGTTCCTCTTGCCCTTTCGGGTGCTGATGCGGATGACTCCGTGCACCAGCTTGCACTCAGCCTCTTGCGCCTCCAGGTTGTAATCCTGAGCGATGCTGTAGATGAGGTCGCTGATCTCGTTGGTCTTGCGGGAGAAAGACGAGTCAGAGGTGCACTTGGCCAGCTGGTCGATCTGGTGCAGGGCGTAAAGCTCCAGCAGCTTCTTGGTGATGAGAGAGTCAATGTCTGTGCCCGTGTCGCTCAGGTCATCCAAGTCGTAGTCCTCCCGGGATAACAGGCTGGTGTTGCTGACCGGCCGTTCGGTCTCCACTTTGCCCGGTGCACGGGTCCGTTTGGGGGCAGTGACCGGGTACCTGACCGTCTGGCCTGCTATACGTACATCAGGGTAGCGAAAGCTGTCACTGGTGGGCAGCTTAGAGGGCTTGGTGGCCTTGCTGGCCTCCAGAGGGATACCACAGGTGGGGTTGGTCACGGCCATGCCATTAGGAGGGTGAGGCTCGCTGCCTGCTTTAGGGGGGTGGTCTGTGGAGCTCTCGTTAACTGGCAGACAGGGCTCTCTGCTGCCATAAAATCCACAGGTCAGTACACAGCAGATAAGAGCCTTACAGCTGCTCCAGCCCACTGAGGCGCAGGAGCCACAGGCATGTCTGCTGGTAGGCGTGTTGTCTGCCGACCCAGGGATAAATCCTATAGTCTCCGAGCCCCTCGACGTGCCATTTCGCGGGTGGCCTCTGCCGCTGCGACTGTACCTGTTCTCTGAATACCGGGAGTGGTCAGTGCGGTATTCATGATGATCTCCGTGAGGATCCTTGTAGGAATCCTGGCTGGTCGTGCTCTCCCTGGATATCGTCCGGCTTTGCCTGTACTTTTCTGACCTGGAGCTGGAGCTGTGGTGTTTGTTGTTGTGGTGGTTGTGATGGTGGTTGTGGTGGTGGTGACGGGACGCCTGGGGAGCCCCTGTGCTGTGGCCAGGCATGGCTCAAAATGCCTGGGACCTGGTGTGGGAGAGGCATGTTTAGAAATAATAACCAGGTGTAAACCTCCCCCTTTTGTTGCCACACAAGAGTTTGCAGCCCTTGAACGCAGCACAGCGCAGTAAAACAGCCTGTATTTGAGATTCCTACTGGAAACACCTCCCTCCCTCTGTGGTAACTTCCCCGGTAGCTCTCAACATGTAAATAAAGTGTTTGTATTGATCAGTGGCCTGATAACGACTTGGCCCTATTTCGTAGCGCTCGAGCCTTGTTTGGCCCACAGCTCGAGAGCAGGGAAACAATTATCCAGACCAAATCGCATTCAACATAGGACCGTTTCTAATTTTACTTACAAAACACTCACTTACCGCATAAGAGGAAACAGTTGTGGGTGTCTTCTTTATCCCAGGTAACTTGCTCACCGAGCAGACCGCGGAAGTCTCAGGAAGGAAACTTTGCTGTGCTCGCGTTTCAAACAGAGTGAGAGAGAGAGAGAAAAAGTCCCTGTTTTACCGCCCAGAAAACTTCCAGGTGAGTCCACCTCCGCGAAAACTACGACGGTGAGGCGTCTCGACCGCAGCGCCGCTCAGCCTCGCGTCGTCTTTCTGTCGGTAAAAATATATAGCTATTAAAAAAAACTCCGACTCACTGTGTTGTGTTGCCGAGCGTCTCCCAATGTTTGGCTATTACCTGCGGCTACAGCTAATCCCAGATCCTACACCCACCCACAGGTGATTCGTGACGTCACGCGAGGCGGATATAAAAGTAGAAAGACTGGAAAAAATAGCACAAGTCAACAAAAACAGGCTGAAACATGAATTAAGGTATTTATATTAAAAAAAACAAAAAAAAAACAAAGTTGAAAAAAAAAACGATTAAAAAAAGCTGGCTATATGTGCTTCCAGCTGGTGGTGAATTTCTGCATAATAGCAAACAGGCTGAATAAAATCATGCAGTGGACACACTAGGCTAGGTGCACAGCTGCTGAACCAGCAGGTGTGTTTTTACATATTTGTCATTCTGCCCCGTTTTCCTTTGTGGAAACACTTCATCACACACACACACAGAGAGAGAGAGGCTTGAAATAGAAGAGCCTCCTCACCTGGACAGAAATCAGAACAGCATGTTGTCTCTAGTTGCAATCAAACAGATGAACAAGCACATTAAGTAGGCCTACACCAAAATGTGAGGCTACTTTATTTATCCTTAATGTAAATACATGTTTCACATTATACAGTGTTTTTATATCTACTCATTTTACTAGCCTATAGATATTGAATGATACTCATCAACATAACATAATTCAGGAATTTACATTTTTTTAGTTGAGTCCTAGTTCTAATTTAATAAACACTTGTCTACCATTAGACATGAGGTGACAATGGATTACAGTCTCATTTTCCATGCTCTACCATACATCATTTATTTATCTGAAATCAAAGATAATTTATCAATGAAAATAAAACGTAACAGTAGGCCTTGTTAACAATATTTTCCATCTAGATTCATTTTATGTTCTTAGAAAATGAATGACAAACAAACAATATTCATGTAATTTCAGATATACAATAGGCTACTCCAGTGCCTCAAAAAGGCACTTTTAGGGTAAGATTTTTCAGTTATACCTGCAGTATGTACAAAAACATCAAACCAACTAAATGTACTGGCCTAAGCTATTCATATCTACATCAACTCATATTTTGTGAAATTATTCTAGCTTCAGTAAGAGATCATAGGTTCATAGGTGGGGAGGTTGTCACCTGTTTGACCTGTGTGTCTGTGGGAACCGGGACAATGCAGGTGTCATTTGGCAGCTGCTGTGACAGAGCTAATCTTAAATGCACTTGTCCCCTGCTGCCACCCTTATTAGATGAGATGTTCCCCAGCCGGGGGTCCGAATCAATCTCATATCGGTAGTGATATCCCTCCATAACGTCTCGACATGCATCTCTCATGTCATCGATCCACTTCTTCATGCCATTGCGGTTAAGGTAGAGCACAAAAAGAAAGACCATCCCCACAAACCCCAGCACCACGCCTAGGAAAACATAGGAAGTCTGCAGGGTGAGGTCAGCCACCACTGCCTGGACTGGAACAACACACCCAAGGGTCTTGACACTGAGCCCTCTCAGCCGTGCATCAATTAACGCTCCTGGTGCAGCACATCTCAAAGCATCCACATCTAGCAGAGCTTTTGATTCATTCAGCCAAGCGACAAATTGATGGATTTCACAAGAGCACGTGTAGGGGTTTTTACCAAGATGGATGCGGATGTTCCCGAGCTTCTCCAGCTCTTGGAGAGCATCTTCCCTAAATATTCTGAAGGCATTTTGCGTCAGGTCCAGCATTTCGAGATGGTTCATACCGGAGAAGGTCCCACTGTAGATGGCTACCAGAGAGTTGTTGGTGAGGAAGAGCTGCTGCAGATTGGGCAGGTGAGAGAACATGCCCGGGGGAAGCAGGGCGAGGTGGTTCCCGGAGAGGTCGAGGCGGAGGAGACCCCCGAGGCCCCCCCAGCGAAGAGCCGTGGTGAGGTCTGTCGGCACGGTGAAGTTGTACAGCGAGCGGCTCAGGTTGAGCTCCTGCAGGGGGCTGCCTGGTATGCTGAGAGCCTCTGGATGGATGAGCGCCAGCTGGTTCCCGCTCAGGTCCAGGAAGCGCAGGTTGGTGAGGGCGGAAAAGCTGTGGGATGCCATCTCTGTAATTCTGTGAAAATGACTAACACTGTGACACCTGTCCTCAGACATGCTCAGATACAACTTATTTATATCACTGTGCTGTCAAAGTAAATGAAATAAAACAACACATTCAGAGAAAAAAAATGTTTATTAGTTATATACACATCAACAAAGTTATGCATATTATCCAAATATGGCTTAATATACATGAATGAAACAAAAAGCAAAAACACTGACATTCTCACCTATTATTGCTCAAAATGATGTTGGTGACATTCTCCATCTCTGTAAACGAATCAGCTGCAATCTGGTGTATATTATTCCCAGTGATCACGACAGTCCTTGCAAATCCTGGGACACTTTGTGGCACCGTGGGCAGATCCTTGGAAACACATTTCACTGTGCGAGTGACAGCAAAACACTCACAGCCAACAGGACACTCCAAGCACAGGTGTGGTGCACAAAGAAGAATTCCCAAAAACACACGGAAAGCCAAAACACACATCTTTAAATTATAGCCAAAGGAAGGGAAAAATGATTTTTAAAAATGAAAACACAAACTGTAGCAGGAAAAATCTTGATTCCACGTGAATGAATTAGTCAAAAGATGAATTTTATCGTAAGCTTTTGTTCTGACAAAAAACAAACAAAAGAGGCGGCAAAGACTGCTCACTCCAGCATCAGTCCCTCCTCATCTGCTCCACTCTGGGAATAAAGGTTCCCGTGTATTGATGAAAAAGGTGCGTGGTTCCCTTAAAGGTACAGAGGACGATTAGGGCGTCCACAGTCTGTGACCTACACCACAGTCAGGAGCTGTGAAAAATGCCTACAGCACAGCACATCCAAAGTTACAAAAACACAAACACTTACATGATGAAGATAATACAATAATAAATAATACTCTTGTAGGTTACAAACAAATCAATAAAGTAAATCAAAGGTAATACCATAATGTTATATTGCTCATAATTTGTATAAATTAGCAGACTTATGACATTCAAGAATGAAGATGATAATGATATGAAAGCATTCAGTCTCTGTCTGAAGAATTAAACATTAAAGAAAAAAAATACACACAATGGAGGGAGGAGGACACTTTACAGAATAATCACTATTTTTCACAAGTGAGTCGTACATCATTTTATCTTTGGTAGTGTATCATGTCTCTCAGACAAATAACTGATGAATGCATTTCAGCATTACGATTTCGTGGTCCACTTTGAGCCCATTCATCACTGAATGTACATTAGCCGGCCTTGAAACACATTCATCATTTCCATCCATGGAAAATAAATCACTGGAACTCACCAGGATTTCTGTTGTAGTGAACTCTTCCTTCAAATTCAGTTAATAAACTAAACAAAAACATAGAGCCCACTGTGTGAAAAATAGTGTTACATTTTGAGGGGGTTATTGTCAATACCATTACACTTGTTACTCATACATAAATACATAAATAACAAAAAAGTTTGTTCTTTTTTAATTTAACAAATATTAGATTTTTGTCTTTAGTTACCATCCTAGAGACTAGATCACTACAGACGATGGAGTCCTTCATTTTGTCTTTTTCTTTTTTTTTCAAAAAATGTCCCATGTCACATCATTCACGTCAATGATAATGTATAACCAACCAAGTCCATGAGTGCTCCCATGTGCAGCTTGCTCCATTACTGTAGGTTGAATGTTAGGATGAAGGTGGCAAGGACGCCGCACAACATGAGGAACGGGAGCCAGGTCTTGAGGAAAGCTGCCCAGCTGAAGGATAAAAAGAGGGTAACGCATCGTATGGTCATCACCAAAACCTGGATACTGAGTGTATGTATGTGTGTTTGTGTGTATGTGCGCTTGTGCACAAGACACAAACACACTCCTGTATATTTTGGACAGAAAATGGCACATTAGGTGTACTAAAGTATAACATGGTTCAGTCTCTTTACTCCCACAGGCCCACAGCTCCCCCTCCCTGGCTGCACCCCAGCCTATGTCCTACTGTCCTTTCCACCCAGTCGGCGCAGGGAGCCCCAGCAGCGAGGTGACCTCCAATGGTGACACAGAGGGGAGCGCGGCTGTCAGTGATGAATTACACGACTCGGCTTCTGTTTAAAAGACTCCTGTGTCGTGGGAGTATATGTGCAGAGGCAGCACAAACTGTGACGCCAGCGCTCTCTATGTGGGTCAGCAGAGAATAATGAGGGAGGCTCTCTGAGCCATATGTCTCTTAATGCTCAAGAGCATCCAGCAGCAGAGCAATTTAACAGTTTCTACATGATGCTTCAGGTTCTCTCCACTGCCAAATAAACCACACCTATCGTACACTTGTGTGTCCCGGAAAAAAAGGTCACCCTCCCTGTCTGCTCCCTTTTTCCTGTTTCATTGTTTGTTTGTTTTTCCATGTATAAATCATTGGTCTAAGGACAGATGATATGTTGTACATATCAGAAAGATGATCAGAAAGAAAATCCAGAACATGCAAGCAAGTGTCCTGTTCACAATCAAGTATGCAAATTGCTGCTGTTTCAAGTAAAGAATAAAACTGAAGTCAAAATAGATCTGCGAAATGAAATTAATGTAATATACATGTTAAAATGCAAATTAGCCACTGTTTTATTTGGTAAAATTATGTTTGATGTTAAAATATTACTGGCCAGTACTGTAGTACAGAAGAGGATGAGCTGTTTCGTGTTTGAAGAAAAAATATTAAGTACTTCTATGCCAAAGGTCTTGGGTAACTAGAGGACTATGGAAACTATGGAAAAGGTGCCAGGTAGGGCTTTTACATTCATTATTCAATGGCAGCAAGACGTTAAAACACTTACCTCACGTGTTTTCCATTAATGAACGACAGCACACACAGGTTCACCATGTTCCAAGATGTGCTGTTGTCGTAGCGCATAAGGTTGAGGGCCATGGCGACATGGGAATGGCAGTTGTCGAAGCATAGATTGTGCTTCAACGATACAGAAAGAGTAGATATCATTACATGAAGATTAATATGGAAATATCCTCAGTAGCCTAACGATAGCAAACACTGTCTTACCGGCCTACATTTGTACTCCTCTGATGCATCGCTCACTGCTTTGTCCCATGTAGCAACTCCGTTACCACAGACTTTGTCCACATCAAGCTTCCAATACCTGCGTTATATGGTATCTATCAGTCTGTGTATTCATCTCAGCTACTTATTGCAATACCATATCCATTTCCAATTCAGTATTTTGATTAATAAACTTACTTTGTTGGTCGACCAAAGCCCATGTTGTCCTCCTGTGAAAAAGTTGAAACATTTAATGTAGAAAGACATTAATATACTAAAACTTTATCAAGATAATCCATAGTTTGGTCAATTTGACATATGTTTGACTTTAATTTCATCTTTGAAAATATTCCATCTTGATTTATTGTATGCTTTTAGTTTTTGTTTACATTTGTAAAACCAGAAGACGACGCTCTGTGGTGTCTTGTAGTCCCATGTGTGATGGGCCAGACTGGCACGGCACAGAAATTAAATTACTTGCGTTATTGTGAGATCCAGATCTGGGGGGTTTATCATTACTGTGTTTAAATTACAATATAAATAGGCTGATGGATGGGCCACATAGCCTATGATGAGCAATGATTGAACAACCACTACTCCTATTCATGAGTTCAACAGAACAGCCCCATAAATCTCAGATTAAAGGTTTGCATCTAAATCTATTTCCATTGCAACTAATAGATCATTGACTTGAACAAAAGTGACACTCACCGAGACAAAGTAGGATCCTGCAAAATCTCGTATGACTCCAGAGGAGGTGCATATACCCATGTGACCAATGAAGGGAAGCACCCACCTGCAGGATGCACCCAACAGAAAACAACACAGTGGTGTGATGACTGTGTGCTGTTTATTATGCAGCAGGTTGATTCATTATTATGTAAGAGAACACACACACATAAAATGAAATATTATCGTAGCAGTGAATTCACATAAATCTTTTATTTCATCTAACGTCTGCATAACAATAACAACCTGTCGAGCAGGCGGTATATAAGCTCTTCTCACGTCTAACGCTAAGCTAACAAGACCTGGACAACAGCGAGTGTTAGCTTCTTACGATAAAATAGGAATGGGTGTCCAGACAACGCAGAAGGGGTAGCGGCTGCTTTTCCTGTCGCTTTTTATGAAATCACCGTGGTAGTTCATCTTCAAATCGACATCCTCCGTCTCCGCCATCACTGCACGGAGTTCAAGCTAGACAGACGACGACAGTGACGCACGGACGGCGCCAGGCGGCGTGGAAGCGTAAACACGCCGCGCGCAGCCGTCGCTTCCCCCGCGGGTGAACCAAGGGTCGGCCTATGAACGCAACACCGTTTCACATATGTGTTTCTATCGGTTTAATTAGGACTGCTGTGTCAAGGTTACACAAACTGTCAACCAAACCAACAATATTACATGTCATTTGTAATGATGTGTGAGCTCTGTTCGTTTCATTATGGGATTATTGGGGAAGTCACAGAGGTGTCTCATCCCTGATGATGGATGGATGAGATGCCTCATTTGAGACAAATGAGAATATGCACAGGCTTGTCTCATTTGATGTTTTTCTTCTTTGTGTCAATCATACAAGAAACAGTTTTGACAAACATGTACCCTAAAGGATATTTTTCTCGTTTGGGGACTTTTATTAAATCTCCTATTTATCAACCACAATCACAGGCTTTAGTAAACACTGAGCTTTATCAATGTAACCTTCGCTGCTCCCAAAAGCTGGGTCACCTCATTACTGCAAATGTATGAGCCATGAAACACTACCCTAACTACTCATGCTTGTGATGTACTGTGCTCACATTTGTTGCCTAATAGTCAGCAAAAGCAGAGAAGTGCAGACACTGATGGATGAGCAGGATACTGGAAAGTTCATAGCCTCGCCTGCAGTACATCTTCACAACCTAGTTAGCATTGCATCATTACTGCTGCAGCTGTTGGGTAATCATTACACTAAGAGGACAAACAGTTCATTAGTTGTTGTTTTTTGTTTTGACCTCTAATGGAACAAAAAGTACAAGAATACAGAAAACGTGGTGTTCAATATTTTTTTTAATTTTTTACTTTGTTTGCAACAAAAGTTATTATAGGATTCCTCAAAGAAAAAACAAAGTATCTCAAATTAATGAACAAAGTAAAACATATGAAAGCCTAGTGTTGCATGTTGTTGAGGACTCATTTCTTAACATTCGCCCTATTAGAGGGTGAAGAAGACCTAATGAGCTGCTCAGATGGGATGGCTCTGTCCTTTTCATTGTCCACAACAATGGTCAGAGAAGCCTCATGCAAGCAGGACTGAACACCTGACTGCAGCAGAGGCGTAGTGCTAGAGCCACGCAGCTAGTAGGCAGGAACCCTATTGCCACCAAATACGTAGCACCTAGTTGGCATATACCATAAAATTAGCATCTGTGTCCCACATACACCCAACAGAAGTTTCACGCTGACATTTCATGCCAAATGACATTTACCCATCGATGGGACTTAATTTAAAACAAAAATGGTATTAGAACTTTTTTCTTTTCTTTTCTTTTTTTTTTACAAATATTTCTTTGTCAATATCTTGTTGATCTTGTCAACAATCTATTGTGGTAAAACCTCTCAACCTAAAGGAGCACAGTATGCCAAAAAATATGGGTCAGTGTAACAGAAAACAAACATTAATCCTTGGCCGCTTAAATCATAGATGACAACCTTTGGCAGAAGAAACCCATTTTTTTTCTGAGAGGTGAGAACTAAACAAAGCTTGTAAATACATTTCATTGGAGCAACTTCACCAGCAACTTCCACAACTTGGAGATCTGAATTATATCTAGGCTTGTGTGACCAAAACTCCAACTGAAAATATGATCAAGTCGAACTCAGAATCGATGACTTGGGTGTGCAGCCTTTCTGAGATGAGCGGGCACTGTGACTCTTTTGCTCCGACTGTGGAGCAGACAGGAGATGCGACAAAGCACCATCTTCTGGTCTGTGATCTGATCCTCCATGGAGGACGCTGTGACTGTGAGGCCACTTGGACCTGAAAATAGGTCGCCCGACCGTAGGCTTCTCCTCCAACATAAACCTGAGGAGGGATAAGTGCTGAACTCCTCCTTCTGCATGAGAAACTGGGGGAGTGACGTTGAAGGTGCTCTCCTCAAAGGTGCCCCCGCCCCTGCCGTCACAGGGCGGAGGGAGAGGGCTGAGGTGTTGTTGGTGCTTTGAAGGGGGGCGAGATGGATGTTGTCTCCACCCTCCATGAATTCCTCTCCCCAAAAGTGGTCTCCACCTGTCCTGTCTCAGGACAGGGGAGGGCGATGCATAGTGCAGAGATGTGACATGACATTCACTCAATGTTTCTGTCAGATAGAGGGGGAAATTAAGATTCAAACAGGAGCTGCGAGAGTGCTTTGCTTCCTACGTCCATTCTGCAGAATGGATGACAGTTTGCTTAGCTTGGCCTGCACTGCACTTGTCCCTCTGAGCTGTCTTCGTCATCTGAGCCTTCAGGGCCAACGCCACGCAGGCCTGTGATGCGATAGCCCATGTTGAGCAGCATAACCTCGAGTGGATCCGCGTTCATACGCCGCTGGTTCGCTTGAGCGGCACTCTCCATGTCCTCCACCACACGCCCGTTCTCACACTCCATCTGGATCATGAGAGAGCATAGAAAAGGGTCATGGAAAATCTGGTAAAACATATCATAACATGCACGTACTGTACACCAGTGCATCTCAATAAATTAGAGTATCATGGAAGAGTTTATTTATGTTAGCAATTCTATTCAAACAAACAAATACATTATATAGATTAATTACACAGAATAAAACATTTCATGTCTTTTCATTTAATCTGGTTTAATTGTAATGATTATGGCTTAATGCAGACCTAAAATTCAGCATCCCCCCAAAATTTGAATATTACAAAAAACCCATTTAAAAAAGCATTTCTAACATGGAAAGGTTGCCCTTCTGAAAAGTATGTCCATCTATATCCAAACAATACTTGGTCGTGGTTATTTGACTTGAACCACTGAAATTGACTTTTGCATGATATTCTAAGTTATTGAGATGCGCCTGTATATAAAAACACAGATTCTGAATTGTTTACCTCTGGTCTCGGGTTCCATAATCGAACTACAGGGTCGATACCGCTTGTAGCCAGGAAGCAGTAGCTGGGGTGGGGCTGCAGACAATTGACTATGGACTCGTCTCCTTGCAGGATCCGCACCAGATTAGTCGTCTCCTTTTCCCAGATAAAGAAGGAGCCGTCGTCTGAACCACTGACAATGTACTGTCCTTTGCTGAGGAGAAAAGGAATTACTAGGAATTAGATGATTGTTCTACATTAAACCCCTTTCACAGAACAGTTGTTTAATTCAACACACACAGGCGTGTAATCGGGACTTCCCCACGTCTTCCAGGAAAAATGTTTCATCATCGATACACTCATGTAAAAAGAAGACTGAGGTTTGTGTCAATGTGCTATATTACAGTCCAGTGGCTTTAGTTATTAGGCCTTTGAATGAATATCCTAATGTGAAACCAGGTGACGTTAGGGAAGAAAAACCTTCCTGTTAAACAACAGTAATGTGTAGTTTTTCATGCATCATGAAACACATACATGTACTGTACAGTAATCTGACCAGTACAGTATGAAAGACCAAGTCTTGTTGTTTAGTGTCAGAAGTGGTAAAGTCTGTATCACAATGACATGGCGTTATCTGGAACACTAAACTAAAACTATACAGTGTCATGAGGTTCATCAGAGTACATTTTAAAATGTGGAGCAAACAATCCTGTCTTGTATGCAATGTGCTCATGTTAAGTTTTCCCTGTACTGAAACATTATGACTATTGGACATTTTAAACTTTACTGGTAGATATAGTCCTAGCAGAGCAAATTAGTGAATGAAATCAGCTTTTCAATCCTCCCAATTGTGGTTCTCTTCCTTGAGTTGCAGAGCTTTGGACAGCTCCCAGAGCGACACCTCCGCAAGGTGGGAGTGGGATTTCCTCACCTTCCGAAGAAGTTGGCCTCCTTGATGTCGGTGGTGGTGTTGCAGTGGCCGCAGTATCTGTGCTTGTAGTCGAAGCTGCGCTCCCTCAGCACCAACTCATCCTCCGGGATCGACTCTTTCCGACTGAATGAGTGGAATCTGATGGAGCTGTTGGCTTTTTTATCGTCAGCTAACAAAGAAAGAAATTAAACGTACAACCACTGAATATATACAACGTATACAGGAATGCTAACATATCACTCAAGTTTCAATGTATGAAAGAAAACTGATTTGTTTTAGCTTCTATGAAACTCTCCATTTCCCTATTGTACCAGTGTATACTTTATGAGTATCACTTTAGGGTGGTGGCAGCAGTGTGGTTTGCATGTTTCCAGATCCAACTGTATAGACACTTGTCTAAGAAGCGGGAGCTACTGCCATGTCTTGTGATCTTCTCTTTCATACCTGATTCTGTCTTGGAGAAGAGAGCAGCTTTGATGTCTTTATCCAAGGCGTCGCAGGCACTGCTGTGAGCCTGCTCCGGAAACTTTCCTTTGAAATCATCCAAACACTCCAGAGCCTCAGTCACGTACTTCAGCTCAAACAGACACCGTGCCAGTCTGAAATGTGCTTTCAGGTGGCCGGGGTTTAAAGTCAGAGCCTTCAGACAGTCCCTGAGGGCGTCATAATGGTCTCCATCCCTGTGAATCACACACGTACACACGTATTAATTACTTTAATGGCCTTCAGGAAAAAAAAACGATGAGCTGTCTGATCTGTAGTGGTACTGTGGTGGCCTACCATTTGCGTTTCATGTAGGCCGCGGCCCGGTTCCCGTACAGCATGGCGTTGCAGCTGGCCTGATGAATGCCTAAACTGTACAGCTGGATGGCCTGTGTCCACTGCTGCTGTGCAAATGCATCATTAGCTTGTTGCTTTATCTTCTCCAGGTGAGGAGGGAGTTCAGTAGAACTAAAATAAAGACAGTGAAAGGGACAGCTCAAATATGTGCTCTCTCAAACTTTTAAACACTATCGCTGATAGTATTAAAGAGAAGTACCTGGAGCGCATCTTGCTTCCGGCGAAGCGAATATGGCTGGTTGGGAGGTGAATACCGTTGGAGACGCCATTGGTTGTCTTTCCATTTTGCACATCTCCTGAGAAGCGAACATACCATCAAAATTATTTTTATATTCTATGCATCTCTATTGGGCCAAACTCATTTTTCAAGGATTGTATAAACCAACCTGTTGATGACTGGCACTTTTTTGGAAGCAAGAATGTGTATGGCCTCTGTTTAAACGTCAAGTCAAACAGATACACCTGGAAGAAGCATCGACATAAACAGATAAAACAAACATTACAGCACAGACCAGAGGCACATACTCCTCTATCCATCCCTTGTTTGTTTTAAGAAGCGTTACCTGTTCCCCACCCATGTTAACAAGCAGCTCTGTGCCATCTGGACTGAAGGTGACATAGGTGGCCACCAGGACCCTTAGGCGGTTATTGTAGTCTGGGAGTTTTACTGGCAGGTGCCCTGAAGAATTCAAATAAAATGTGATATCATTCAACATCCTTTAAGTCACCTTCCTGATGCGATTTCTCCATAAAAATGGTAATGTAGCCATTATACAAATCTGATATAAGCAATTCAGCCATATATGCACCTGCAACATAATACTGCCCAGCTCCGTCTGGAATTGGCTTCTGCCTATCACAGAATGTGTGCACGGCTGCTGATGTGCCCTGACTCATGGATTTCCTGTTGAAGAAAGAGAACAATTTAGTCAGAACCCAGTTGAACAGGTGTGTTTCAAAACAGCACACATTAGTGGTTGATTAATAATTAATAGTACAGGCTGACTTATAGAAAAAAAATCAACCAACCTGTAGTTGTGAATCATTCTGATGTCATAGAGGCGTACAAAGGGACCATTGGCTCCCACAGCCAGGTAGTTGTTGTCCCGTGGGTTGACAGCCAGACACTTGGCCTCGACCAGCTGACCACAAAACTCTGTCAGGTCGATCAGAACCTCAGAGCGTTTACTGCTCTCCCGCAAGTCATACTGTCTGTAGTAGACAAGGAGAAAGTGAACGCATTAACATGTAGCAAAATTGGACACGCCGCATCTCTGAATTTGCCCAGTTCAAGTTAATTCAATCCATGTCGATCTCTGGCCTCTGACCTGATGATACCGTCCTCTGCGGCACTCCAGAAGGTGTTGGGCCACATGGGCGCCGTGGCGATACGTTTGACCCTGTTAGTGTGATCAGAAAACATATGGATGGTTTCCTTCGCCGTCAGGTCGTGTACGTGGACCTTTGTGTCGGCTGCGCCCGTTACCAAAATTCTGTCCCCAGAGTGAGGCAGGAACTGTATGGACGGACAAACAGACAATAATGATCTGATGAGCACACATAAAATGTCTTGTGGTGGTTTTACCAAGCATAAAATAAACAAGTTATTGCCAAGAAGAACCAAAGATGAGGACCTTCACACTATGTGACATTTTCCTCTTTCCACTAAATAGCCAACAGTGCCACCTAATGTCCAGGAAGTGAACTTGTAACAGAGATGACTTTTTTTTTAATGACAACAGACAGGGTGAAGTAAGGTAGATAAGAGAGCAAGTGTTTGCATGGGATAGATCCAGATATTGAAATGAATCACTGTGTCCAACTAAGATGTATGTGTTTAAATAGATAAAATACACTTTCAGTTAGACTAACATGGGAGTTATTTGTCTAATCTTTCTCCATCTGTACACAAAACCCAGCAAGGTGGGCTCCACCGTCGCCGTAAATAACACTGAGTAGATGATTTCTGTGTGAGCGTTTGTACTAGGCGCTGTGAATGAGTTCCCATCTAATATTCAATTCACCCACCTTCCCATTAGTCCTCCTTACCTTAACAGAGAAAATGTTTGCTGCATGACCTGTGTGCATAGTTGTGAGCTTCTTGTGTCGGAACGGATCCCAGATGATGGCATGTTGATCATCTGAACCTGAGGCCAGTAGACTAAACACAAAGTAAAATAATCAGGGCAAGTGGAGTAATTTTTGTACAGGCTCTTCCTGACTATTGCCATGTGAAACCTTTCAACATACTGATCTTGTCACAACGCAGCCAAACGTTAAAGGCCTGCTGTATGATTTTGATAATTGTTGGTGCAAGCAGCAACATTCAGAGCTGAAACTCCAACAGAAAAGATAGTCATTTAATTTTGACGTATAGCCACAGTTATATTAGGTCTTCACAATACATACAAGACTTGTGTCATAGTTGTATGGTGTTGCAACCCAACCAGTGATCCCGGTCAGAGATTGCATTTTATAAAGTAGGTAATATTTTAAGATTTGAAGACTTACTCTCCTCGCTCATTCCACTCCAAACAGTTCACACAGCCAGTGTGGCCCTGTTGACATGGACAGTGCATACGGTCAGAGGAAGATATAAGTACACAGTAGTATCCCACCAGTCTCCTTTCTTTTATACAGCTCTTTCACCAGGACACACAGTGTCACTGACCTGAAGCTCAGCCTCCAGACCAAGTCTCTTGATGAAGGGGTCGGTCACATGGTAGAATCTTTGGAAGCCTGGTGCTTTCTTGTCCTGAAGTGTCATGAGGTTCATTAAAACAATTTTAGATTTAACATGATGTAATATGTATATTATAGTGTCACCTGTTGGAATAAACAAAACAATGACACGAACCACACGCACTGTCACACACTTCTGCACACATCTATTTGGGTTGGCTCAACCAAAATCAGCTCATAATACAGTACGTTAGAATATCCGTTTACTCACCCTGATCTGCCTATGCAGGATATCTCTGGTGATGTTGACAGCCGTCATGGCCTCACCACAAAACATAAATTAGGGTCTTGGCTGGAGGATCCAGGGGTCAGAGCTCAGATGACATTTATTCTGTATTTCTTGAGAATAGGCTGCACATGCGTCAAAAACAACAACAACACAAAGACAGAGAATCCATCAATCACACGGCACCGATAAACGAGTAAAAGGTAAAGACAAACCTAGACATTTAAATCATCAACACATTATGGGATCTTTAAAAATAGCTAAAACATACAACGTTAACTTTGCTCACTCCAGTGCCAAACACTGGGTCAGCTCCCGTCACTGAGCACCAACAAGGCGAGTTCAGCTGCTAACTAACGTTAGCTAATACTGCAGCTATGCAGCTCTGTCACTGTAATAATCGGAGGACAATGTCGCGAAAACATTGAGCATTATGTAAACACCAAAGCGCTGTTAGCCTGTCTGAATCGTTAGCCACCTGTATAGCGGGCCTTTAAGAGACCTGTCGTTCACCGAGTAGCTGGCGTTAGCGAATCTGCGTTTACCTTTTGCTAGCTAAACAAAACGTCCACATCATGTAACGTCAACATTTGCAACGCTTCCATTTCAATTTTCGGCTGCTTCATAAATCTCACCGCTTTCCTCGAACTAAAAAGGCTTCTGTCACGAAATGTCCATTAAATAAACGTAATAAATCATACTCTATGTGAGTTTGTTGACAGGATTCTCGCTAATACCTTCTCTGACTTGAACACAACCCTCCTCCCACTGGCACATCACGCAACTTTGTTCCGCCTGCTGAAGCACAACAAACACTTCCGGTCTAAGTTCATTTCAAAATAAAAGCCTTAACCGCACCAAATTGAAGCTGGTATTTGCAAACATTTCATACTACAGAACAAAAAAAAGCAAAACGACTAGTCTATCTATACAGTGTTTTGTGTATAATAAATAAGGGTTTTCTCTGGCTAATTTCAGGTGGAATGTTGACACAACAGGACAGAGGCTAAAGCTAGAGACAAAAAAAGTAGGGGCATTTTTTTATTCTATCTTGAGGAATAAAGTGATACAGTCAGCTTTCTGCTGATGGAGGAATGGTAAATGCTAGGATGTGGTTCAAAGGTCACAGCTTAGTGGGAGTTTTACAGGGTGTGAAATTACTTGAATTTGTTCAGTAAATCATAGCACAAGTCTAAATTATATGTGACTGATAGACAGATAGAGAATTGTATGGTATGTTAGACGATCAAGTGTATCATAACAGTGAGGTGAAAAAAGTGCTACATTATTTTTTGCTTTTGTTGTGATTTGCTGTATGTGATGTATCTTAGACCCAATGGGTATGTATGAGAAAAAGCTAAACGTAAATATTAATGGAACAATTTATTTTTTAAACATATATCACAACACATCCACTGTTATGGCATGCTTATTTGGCCAATGTATGAGACTGCTTATGATGTGTTGTTAATGGTATATTGTCTTTTGGATAGACAGATCAAACTTGGCCCTTAAATTTGGGTAAGTTTAGTGTTTTGTAATTGTCTTTTGTTTTGCTTTTTATCTCTGCACTAAAGACTGGATGAATGCATAATTTAACATTTAGTGGGATATTCTTATGATAGGCACAAGAAAAAACAAGAAAGGAAATCTCAACAGTGACTGTAAGCTGTATGCCCTATATTAGATAGTGATATAGTGATATTCATACATGGATATTCAGCAGGCTACAATAGCCTAAGAGAAGACAGAAAATGTGTAGGTGTTCTCGTGGTAATGTCGCATAACATAAAAGGCCTTATGTTTTATCTTCAGTGTCTTGATACTATTTTCAGACTGGAAGTAAATTCTCTTAAAAAATAAAACAGCTGTTCTGTGTATGAGCCAATTCTGTGTATGAGCCAATAGCGTCACTCAAAGTGAAAAGCGGAAGTGTTTGAATTGATGCCAATGGAGTCAATGCAGGTTTTTTAAAAATGTAAACGGTGAGACAAATAGATTAGGAATACAGGTATGTAGACTGAGTGTGTTCCTTATAGTCCACTGCTGTACAATGCTTTGCCTAAATATAACAATGACATTGTATTTACTTATCAATTATATCTCAATGCCACTTATTGTTCTGTGGCCTAATTAAATATGTGTTAAGACCATAGACTGTGGTTAAGACTGTAATTGGGTTGGAACACCTCTGAAGCTTTATTTTCTAGGTTATTCCAGTCATCTCAACGCATCTTGCTTAGGTTGGTTCGTTTTGTGTTACAGCGCTGATATCTGGTCATATGATAGAAAACGAACCAGGTCGGCTTTCGGTAACATAGGCTGCTTTGAAAACTATACTACGCCAGTTTTTCGCTTGCAGTTTGCGGATGTAACCTTTGTATATTTGCCAACTCCCCCCGGCAGGCAGGATAACCTCAAACGGTGTCCGGAGACAACAAGCCGTGGGTGTTATTGACCGGGCGGTGCTGTGCAGTTAAACGAGCGTCCACCACCGTCGTGTCTCATTGGGGTTCTGTGCCAGCGGAGAGGATCCGTTGGCTACAGGCGGAACAACAGCAGCAGCAGCAGCGGATGGTTCAGATTCAGCTCCGGTTACCAGGCTGAAACCGAGATTTGTTACTCTATTCTGAGTTCATGTGGAAACAAAAGGTAAAGTAAACCTTAATAATATCAGCGCCTGTGGGGTATGTTAGCTACACCACTGTAAACACGAAGCCTTTTTAGAAAATCGTTACGTTTAGTCAAGATGAGCAAACGGCACGGCACTGTGTTAGCTTAGCTGTGAGCTAGCTTGTTAGACGGAAACGGATTTGTCATGGATTAGCTCAATGATTAACGGCGCAATGCATCGCAGTACAACAAACGTGAACGTCAAAGAGGACAAAATCACATTTTAAAAAAACAACACAATCTTGTTTGAAAGTCGCATTTAGCTAATATCGTAAAATTCCTTTTAAATTTAATTTGGGCCATTAGTCACGTTTAGCTGCTTTAGCTCGCCTCGGCTCGTTAGCGAGTCATTTCCTTTACGAATTAGCTGGGGAAGGGATTAGTTTGTTATAGTGTCCAGGCTGCATCTCAAGCTGTATGCTTGCCTTTGTAATCGGGATATGCGCCTGCCAAAACGATGTACAACTTCCTGTAGCCTCTTTGGGACATAAATGTTTGTGTAACAGATTATGTAACGCTAGGACATGTGCTCATGTTGTTATTTTCGTTGGTGCTCAGAAAAGTCCGGGGAGTTTGTTGTTGGCAGGCTGAGGGGGAGCAGAAGAGTTTGATAGGCGAACAGATCAGTCATTAGTTAACAGCTGTCGAGTCCGGTAAGCTCTGGATGTTCAGGTCGTAACATACAGTGTGTGATAGGGGCGCCTTTGTTCAGTGGACATCTTAGTCTCTGGGTCATCATGAAAGCCTACCAGCCTCCTTCAGTGTTTTCTCAGCCAACTAAAAGAATGGGTAAGAACAGGCTGTCACATTGTCAATAGTTCCTGTTCAAGTTGCAAGAGTGAACGTCAACCTAAACGTCATTGGAATATCTTATTATTGTCTGCACTGCATCTGATTGTAATTTTCTCCCATCTGTCACAGGTTACATTGTCTCGTATGGAATGACAACCTCACAGAGATATATTGACTCCAAACCAGCGGGTAAGTTGGCTGGGAAAAAATGCATAAACTTGTGTCTGTGTGTGAGTTCAGCAATGATGTGTGTGTTGATGTGTGCTCTTCTGTTGCTGTTGTCCTGTTTCACAAATATACATTAGCTCGGTTTGCTGACATGGAGTGGCAAACACCAGCTGTGTCAGAGAAGTTCCAGAGCCGTTTTGGCCGCCGTCCTGGAACATCGGACAGTGGGGACACTGGTCTTGGCACCTCAGCATCTGACAGCACAGAAGGTGATGACTTTTGCTTGTTCTTTCCCTGCCCATATTGTGTAACAGTGTTTTTGAAGGCTGGCAAGTCCCCGCTTGCATTCACAGCCGGAGGTTGAGTGCTTGTAATGCTGGTTGAGGTTATTAATTTACTGCATTCATGCATTTGATAGCATATCTGTTTTTAAACATGGTTCTTTGTCACTGGGTCTCAATGCTTTTTGTTGATTTGAACATTGAGATCAATCATATAATGAAAGGAGAAGCCACACACTCAGCCCCAGCCTCTTTTTTTGTGCTGAGGGTGGAAAGACTGTCTTCAAGTTTGAGCTGTTGTTTCTTAAGCTATTTATAGAGTTTAAAATGTTCATGATCCACTCTGTCTGCTTGGGAGATTTGTAGAGGTAGATTAGAGTCTTAGCCAGAAGTGCCCTGGGGCTCTTGTGCACCCCGCTGGTGTTATGGCTAATTGGGCGGATGGGGTGTTGGGATACTAGGACTGGACAGCTAAGTGAAAACTGGATCCATGCCGAAACAGGAATATCCCATTGGAGAAATTGAGAAATCCTAGTGGACATGGTTTGTGTATGTGCTATATTTAAAGGACTACACACACACACACGTGACTGGAAAAAATAACAGATGCTAGTATCAGGATGGTTCCATGTTATGGTAGACCAGATGGGATGGGTGGTCTCCTGAACAACAGGAAACACTGCAAAAATATTGAACTGAAAAATCCAAGGTGAACCAACAACTCAGTTGAGGTTGAGCTTCACAAAGATGACATTCATGCCCTCGCTGCCAGTTGGAAACATTTCGTAACGGCTGCAAACAGGTCACTATTTTTTGTTTCTTGTGTTGGCTTTAATGAAAAGAAATCCTCAGTCCTAAGAATTCCTTTTCATACTGGTACTCATTTTCTATTAATAGTGAATGTACACTAGTAATCTCCTGTGCATCGGCAGTATCCAGTAATCCTTATAAACCATGTGCCAGTAAAGATTTAAAGGTTGTTTTATAGGAGCTTGTACAAATGTTGGCCAGATGATGCCGACCCAGTACGCTATACATAATCTGCTGAATGTATTTAATGCTTTCCTTATCAGACAATCTGGCCTCCTGTCAAATGTCCAGTCTCTAGAGATAAACCCTACGTCTTAAAGAGAAGGTGTGGAGAATATTAGTGTTGCAGATTCATATTTTCTTTTAGAAAACTGAAACCACTTCTTCTTGCTGTGTCCAGTTGTGTCCAACCTGCCCTTAACACTATAATCACACACCCCAGGTCTTGTAAATCAACACTCTTGGTATATGTTCAGTTTGCAGCATTTTGTCCAAGCCCATGCACGCCTCTGTTGTGTGTGTCGGGGTCAGTGGATACACTATGGTTACTAGCTGTTGTCTTCATGTAGGAATGAATGTGCCCTCTTCTAGCAGGCCTCACTTGTTTAGTTAATCGTTGCCCAAGCTACCGTTGCTGCTACGTCTTTGTCCAAACACTTAAACTGACAGCAGCGCCTAGCAACATGACAATTAACCCCACTTTTAGCCTCAGTAATGACCGGTCGTAGGCAATACTGTGTAACACACAATTAAACAGGTTCAGTTTCAGTTGTTTGTTATTAATCAGCTCATTTTTAAAGTTTTAAAACTTCAGGTAATCATCATCATTTTACTTTGCAAACACAGGAATGTCTGTTGAGCAAACATCAATCAAAGGTTATTGCATAGTAGTTTAGACTTGTTCTAGCCGGTCATGAACTAGTAGAGCCCGGGGGCCGCTATTATATCTGATGTTTTTTTACCTTCCTGAAAGATTGATGGCATTTCCACAGTATTCTTACCGTTCTTCTAAATATTATCTCTCTCTGTGATCAAACAGAGTTTCTTGTTTTTTGGGAAGGGGTGGATTTAAATTAGCAGAGAAAACATTTCTCATTCAGCCCTTGACTTTGGGTGTACACGTGCATGTTGTCTGTTACAGTGGGAGGAGGCAAGGTGCTTAAATAAGCGGCACCCACAGATCACTCTGTAACATGAGAGGTGGGCTATAAATACCCCTAACCTTTCCTGTGTACGCGTGTTTGTATGTGTTAGCTCAGAGGTTGGTACAGGCTGGTTTGGCTGTCCGAGGACAATACGGCTTTGGGCGCAGGGCTCGACTTGCTGCACGGTTGTTGTCGGTCTCAGCTTCAGGAGGTTGCACCCAGAAAATGCAGAGGACGGACTTTTGTTGTGACTTGAAGTATTCTGCAGCTCCGCTCACCTCAGTTCAGCTTTAGAGAAAATGCCACAGCTAATAACATGTTTGTTGCCATCCAGTGAGTGCAGAGTTTCCAGACTTCACCAGGTCTACCAGGTTTGTAACACCATTGAAATCCGAGTTATGTAACTTCAGATTGCGTCGAGGCTTGTGGTGATGTCTGTAGGCTGCTCGCACAGATTTCGCTGTGTTCTGAAAATTCTTTGTGAGCATGCTGCTTCAAAAGGTCTCCAAATAAAGACAGTTTAAGAGCAGTTGGGCATGTTGAAGGCTGTGGTTTGGGTGTGTACTGTAAAACAATCTGAGGGTGCTTATCTCAGAGTGTTGTTAAGATAATTACAAAAAATGTAACAGGAAGACTCTTAATTCAGCAGACTGTTGCAGTGAATTAAAATGGTATTCTATCTAAATTTAGAGATGTAGCAGGTTATAGCAGCTGTATTAGTGATATATTTTAGACTTTATTTTATATCGTTTAACACAAAGCTTTTACCCTGCTTATTGGTTTAAGTCTATTATAAGCCTTTTCCCTGGGCTGAATCAGTCAGAGCCAGTTAATTCTTTCAGTGGTGACACCTCATCATCAAAGTAGGCCACCCATAAACCCTGCTGCATCTACTTTACATCACTGCCTGAAAATAGGGAAAACTGCCTGCAGTAGCGCTCCAAATACTCAGCACTGATTTTAACAAGGTGCGTCTGTACAGTGAATCGTGCGACTTCCACTGTTTGTAATTACGTTTTCTTGTTTTACTCCTGAAAGATTTCTGCAGTTCCAGCAGCAGCCCCTCTTTCCAGCCCATCCGCAGTCAGATCCCCATTCCCACTGCACATGTCATGCCATCCACGGCCGGATCCCCGGCCTCGAAGCCCCAGTCCTGTGTCCAGGAGGACGGCCTGTCCTCACTTGAGGGTCACAGGTCTTCGTCTGCCTCCAGAACTCCAAGCGGCTCCACCTCGAAGTCTTCCTCTCTCTCCAAATCAGCATCTTCACCCAACTTGGATGCTCAGACCGGCGTGGGAGGCGACCCCACGGGGCCAAAACCAGACTGCCTGAGCCGCTACCGCAGCCTTGTAAATGGGCTGGACCATTCACTCTTCCCCTCAGATCACACACGGTTAGATGAGGGCCAGAGGTTTGACACTCCTGCTGTGGAGCCTACTCTAAATCAGTCAGCCCTGCTGGGGGGGCTATGCCCTGATGTCAGACTCCGATTACAGGCGAGCGGGATTAGAGACAACCCAGACTGTGTGTCTGACGCCTACAGGGGAGGCATGGAGCACAGCTATAAGGTTCTGCCCGAGGCGAGGCCCGGAGTTCCCGGCACAGCAGAAACCTCTAATCAGAGGGGCAGTCAGCCCGGTGCAGCTGGATCCACTGGAGTTTATGCGAGCCCTCTCAGCCTGCAGACACAGGCTCTGCTGAGGGAGCATTCGGGCTCCATGGGTTACGAGCCACTGCGGCAGGACAGATGTAGTGATATATCCAGCTGGCAGCAACAACAGCAACACAAGCAGCAACTGGAGAGTTTACGCTTGCAAGTGGAACAAATGCAGGTAAGCATTCATCCTGCACAGAAAAAAAATGCTTAGGAAAACAACCTGAGTTTTTGTTATTTTTCATTTATATAACTGTCACTGGCGTTTTGGGCTCATGGTTTAAAGGAAAGACATTCATGTCAGACGATACCTCTGCTGGGCGGCCAAACAAATTCTTCTTTGCTATAATGATCAGGTGGACTCCCTGGCAAAATGTTGATAAAAGTTAAAGCCCATGTTATTCAGCATGTGGGGTGAATGTTATTGGTTGACATTGTAATCTGGCCAGAAATGCAGTGTGTGAGATATATATATATATATGTAGGTCAACATAGGAAATATAACGTTGAACCAAATTTAAGCCTGAAGGCATACAGACGCCTTGCCCTATTTCCATCAACCAAATTGAAATCACAAGAACAACATAAGACTTTCTGGTCTCTCTTGTTGGCTTTATTAAAATAGTTCTATCTTATGTGTGTAATTCAGAAAATCCTGTGCTTCTTTTTTGACAGTTTCTAAAAGATTGCAAAACTGAAGCAGCATAGTAGAAAAAACCATGACATGACATTTCAGCACCGTTTTGAGTGTTCATTTCCTCTGTGGCAGTTGCTGAGTGAGTGACTGCTGGCACTTCCGCACAGTCGCACACTGCCTGCTGACTCATTTACACTTCATCACTTCAACAGTACTATAAGAATTATAACTTCATGAATGCTCATGAAGCTGTGATTTGTGTGTTGTATGTATTCATTCATCTGTTGTGCTGGATGTGTTCCAGTTAGCTTTACCATGTGTTAGAAGAAAAATTGTATTCACACAGAAGTATCAATTACTGTCAGGTGGTTTTGCTATAAAAACGGTGTGACCTTGTGTCAGGGTAACCGAGGCAAGCGGTAGTCTCCGAGCTGTTTGCATTTTGTTTGGTGCAAATATTGAGTTGAGTTTGTGTCAACATCTGTTTTGCTGGATGTCAGGTGTCACCACCTTTGCATATTTCAACACGATGCAGCTCTAATCGTCACATGCATCTTCATCTTTTTGTTGCAGTTAATGAGTGCTGGAGTGGGTCAGTACCCACCTCTGTACTCAAACCCTGTTCACGCAGAGTCTGGCAAGTGGGACGCTCTAGTCAAAGCCAGTGAGAGTCTGTTGAAGGAGAAGGAGCTCATCATAGAGAGGCAAGTGATTTTAGTAATTATGCAATTTAATTTGGGACATTTCATTGAGTAATTCTCTGATGATAATGAAGATTAGTTTTCTCTTTCCTAATTTTGGTACCATAAATGTCAGAGTTGACTGTTTTATAATACTGGCTATTTTCTGATACAGACAAAAGCAGCACATGGCCCAGCTGGAGCAGCGTCTGAGGGAAAGCGAGCTGCAGGTCCATGGAGCTCTACTGGGCCGAGGGGCTTCTTATGGTGATATGTGCATGCTGAGGCTACAGGTTGGTGAAAAGACACTGTGTCTCCTCTCCTAAAAACAAACCCCTCGGGGTTACACTTTGTAATACTGTCAGCACCCTTACAAAAACAGTCTACCCCCAAAGAACTTTCACCGACACATATCACATGGTGACCTTACAGGAGGCCCAGAGAGAGAACGCCTTCCTAAGGGCGCAGTTCACCGAGCGGACAGACTGTGCCGCCTTGGAGAAAGCGGAGGCAGAGCGCAGACTGGGAGCAGTCGAAGCAGAGACACGTCGACTAACTGACAGTTTGAAGGAGACTTGTGAACGACACGCAGAGGAGATGAAGAAACAGGAAGAGAGGGTTTGTCCTTGCCTAATACTACTTCCTTAACGTACAAAAACCATTCACGTTGGCTGTAATTAACCTCAATTATGTGTGCAGACGTTTCTGTACATTAGTCATGTGGGTGATGAAAGGAGGCTGTTAAATTCTCAGATTTCCCAACAGCTGCTGTTATAGAACATTAAAATAAGACCCAAGATTCACCGTACAGGAAACTTTTCACCCCCACAGGAACAGAGATGCTTTAAAATCACAGTACATGAGTAGATCTTGTGTTGTACTTCTAACTGTCAGCTTTAACAAGTTCCTTGTAGAGTTGTTTTACAGAGGAAATTTTGTGAAAGCAGTTTCTCTGAGGCTAACGTATGGCTGTGTTTGCCGAGCAGTTTCTCACAAGTTTTCTCGCTCATTATGCCAGCAACACCTATAACAGTCAAGGCAAGTTATCCCACTCACCACATGCTGCTTATGTATGCAGATCCGCAGTCGAGACAAACACATCAACAACCTGAAGAAGAAGTGTCAGAAGGAGGCGGAGCTGAAGAGAGAGAACCAGCAGCGTATCGAGACTCTGGAGCGCTACCTAGCTGACTTGCCCACCTTGGAAGACTACCAGAGCCAGAACAAGCAGGTACTTCATTTCATCTCTTAATCATTCCCGTCTGCTCTGACTCACTTGGTTTAAAGCGTTGAATTCATCTGATGTGAACATGTGTTTTTTCTTTTTTAAATAACAGCTCCTGGAGGCTGAACAGCAGGCAGCCCAGCTACAGGAGAAGGTGAAAGAACTGGAGGTCTGTGTGGAGACAACACAGTCACAGCTGCGGGAAAAAGATGCACAGCTGGAGGAGCAGAAACGCAGGGAGAGAGACCTGCTGACCACCATCACAGAGTACGTACAGTCACATGTCCGATCACAGTGAACAGTCTGCCCAGTGGGCATGTTTGTTCTCTTCACACAGTGAACACAGACTCTTCATAATGCGTCCTGTGTTTTTATTTTCATCCCTTCCAGTATGCAGCAGCGGGTGCAGCAGGGCCTCGAGGACGGAGCCCGACTGCCTTCTCTGGATATCGATAAGCTCAGAGTAGAGAACAACGCTTTGAGGGAGGAACAACAAAGACTCAAAAAGGTCTGTTGTTCTTTATAGGTTCTGAGTGTCCTCTCTGAAAAAGGTTGTCTGTGTACACCTGATATTGAACGCTCCAAGATTAAAAAAAAAAAAAAAAAGAGTGCAAGTTGGAGAGGTTTAAATTACAGCTCCCAAATTTGAATGCACAAATTGTTCATACTGTGCCATTTAACAGTTACTGATATTCTTGACCGCAAATTACTTCAGCTGCAGAAACCTTCATGTGACAGAGTGAGCCTGGAGGAAATGGGTGTTCAGTCAAATTTGAATTAACAAGAAGACTGTTTATTTATCTGGAAGTACGTCTCTGTCTCTGTGTATTGCGGTTAGAGTTTGCAGCAGCAACAGTTCATCAAAGGGTAGAACATTTTCATCTCCACTTAACACATTCTCTGTAGCGTGTACGATGCTTCAGCTGCGAAGCACACAACGCCTCCACACTATTCACACAAAGCCTCAGGGCGCAACCTACAGAAGAGTGAGACGTAACTTGATATTAAAACGAAAGGAATGGGAGTCAATACGATGGGTGTCAGTTTAGCTCTGGAAACCTTGGGTGCATTTCCTTGATGGGATCTGATTTTATTTCCCAACACAACACTGTGATTGACTGCAAACCACACAAGTATAGATCCTGAGCTGTGGAGTTAAGATTTGCAGCAAATGTGGCACAATAAGGTTTATAAGTTGTCATTGTGCTGCTCTACATAGGAAGTAGTTGTTTTAAAACTCGATTCTTCTTTTGGCAGGTCATTGAGAAGCAACACCGAATGATGGAACAGCTTGGCTCCCAAATCCAGGTGCTTACATTATGTTGCATGCATGTAATTACTGCTCTGTTTACAGTCTCAGCATTTGTGAGTCATTAATTGTTTGTTCTCAGGCTTTGGAGGAGCAGATTTCTCAGGAAGAGAGCAGCTCTCAGGCACTCAGAGAAGAGGTGTTGGCCAAAGAGCAGAGTGTGTTGGAGCTCCACACAGCCATGAAGGAGGTGAGTCAGACCAAACCATGAAAGTGTTGAGTTGAGATTACTTTATTTATCCCATAGGGCAATTCTGTTTCTACAGCTGACCACCGCTGTAGTGTGCAGAGGACATGGATTGCTCCTCGACTGGACTGCTCCTAATTAACTTTGATGCTGACTCCTGCGTTTC
Source organism: Decapterus maruadsi (assembly GCA_030347415.2). NCBI lineage: Eukaryota > Metazoa > Chordata > Actinopteri > Carangiformes > Carangidae > Decapterus > Decapterus maruadsi. The sequence continues at coordinate 17,708,394 of CM064894.1, forward strand.
AGCTGTCAGCCCAGAACCAGGAACTGATGGAGCAGAATCTGACCCTGCAGGAGCAGATGAGCGATCCAGAGCAGAGGAGCAGTAACCAGGCTTCCTCTGCCCTGCAGCCAGCCGGGGCTCGTCTCACGCAGAGGCTCCACGCAGAGATCGCCTCCTGCCTCAGCGACCTGCGCTCACTGTGCAGCATCCTGACTCAGCGAGCCCAAGGACAAGACCCCAACCTCTCACTGTTGCTCGGTCTCACATGTGAGCATTTATTTTTTTTAACATTTTCTCGTGTTGGCACAATGCTGTGCTGCAGGGGTGTCAAACATGTGGCCCATGGGCCAAAACTGGCCCGTCAGAGGGTCCAATCCAAGTGTTTCAAGTGTGAAAATGATATAATAGACAGGAGAGGCATAATTTGAAATTGCACATATTTTTATCAAGAAATTTCAAATTGTTCACATTATGTTTGGAAACATGTTGATAATGTGCTTCTTTGCACTAAAACAAAGGGAAAAGTTTGGAGTTCTCATTATTTATAGGTTATGCTATTATTTTCCCAGTCTGGCCCACTCAGATCAGATTGCGCTGTATGTGGTGCCTGAACTAAAATAAGTTTGACACTCCTTAGAAAAGTTGCAGGACATGAAGCATCAGACCCTTGTTTTTGTTTTTCCAGCACCACCACCAGTGGCGGAGCAGCATGAGGACTGGATGAGCCCAGAGGTGCTGCAGAAGAAGCTCGTCGAAGCTCAACAGCTCCGCCGGGACGTGGAAGAACTGCGTAATGTAATACTGGACCGTTATGCACAGGACATGGGGGAAAACTGCATCACACAATAACTTGTCACCCGCCCAGATGATGGAGGAGTCCCATTTCATCTCAGAAGCTTCTAAAACGGGCCTGTCTTTCATGCCCAGTGACTGAATGTCAGACAGAGGACTGGATTTTAATTTTCTTAAAATGAGGACAGAGGAAAGCCCAAATGGTTTAGCTTCTGCTTCTCTCGACTGACTGAACGGTGAGTCTCATGCCTGCCTGTAGCTCAGAACCCAACCATCCCCCCGGTGAGTTCATCTATTTCTGTCCAAGGGCTAACAGAAAATAACTTACCTCTAATACTTGATCCTTAAAGCATTGTGTGTGCGTTTGTGTGTGTGTGTTTATTTTTATTTTTTTTGTTGATGACATGTTACTGTCAGTTACCAAACAGTCTTATACTTTTTGTTCCACTCCAGTGGAAATCTATTTGTGTAGAAGTCCCACATATGTAATTTATTTAAATCTTTCATTTCCCTCCCGAGGGGAATTATCCAAGAAATGGTTGACAATCAACTGAAAATGTTTTAACCTGTGCTTTTAACTGAATTCACAAGGAAATGTTACTAACATGGTCATTATTTAAAATGGCGAGCACTGTAACATTAGACTCAGCTGTGAGATATCAGACTTAACAACTGAACGGTTCAATACCAAATCAGCTTCTCACACCAACAGGCCTACATCAGTTTTACTACCAAAGAAAACTCTGGTCGGGGCAGTTGTGCAAGTCTAAGGATGTTTGTTGGTGAATGCTCCTCTCTGCTGCAGGCCTCATTCTGAATGAAAACCAACACGTGCCTTTCTGTAAGTTTGCAAACCACAATGCTAATTCATTTTTAGACCAACCACAAAGGGCTGTTTGCAGCAGACTCTTCCAATATGACCTTTTCTCTCAGTGTGTCAACCAGTAGGATAGTCAATACATTCCCTGACTCTGAATGTAGCAGATATAAACTGTGGGCCGCGTCACAGAGTTCGTGGAAGCCCCCTACACTGTTTTTGTTCCTGGTAGATGAATGAAGCTAAGTACAACTCATTAGTCGGGGTGATCTTAGTTGCGTCTGCTCTGTGTAGATGAATACCGTCACAGTATACTGTACATTTCGGTTGGTAACGGCTTCGAGAGAGTGGTTTAAGTGTTTGATAAATGCCTGAGAAACAGTGTTAATGATCTTCAGTATTATTTATTTTTTTGTTTGCATTGACAACTCCGTGTGAAAGCGTTTTGGGTCCTCTTAATGCGTTGCTGTAATAATGTGCTAATGTTGTTCTAGCAAACAACAACAATGTGTAAAGGTCCCATGAAGTGGCTTTTAGATTGTAATTTTCTTCTGTGGTGTTTGGGATGAAATAGGGCCGGGCCATAGTCAGTCAGGCAGCAGTCACTGAGGATAATAAGCTTTCTTCAGGGGAAAGAGGTTACATGTTTTAATCCCATGGCAGTGATGATGGGAGGGGCTGGCTGGATCACCCCGAAATCACTGACCACATTGAATTTGATGGAATTTTATATTTGCCGTGTGCAGGATAAGCCATTGAAAAAGAAGTTGGCACTTTACACGAAGAGTAAGGAATTTTAATTAAAGAATATGCAACAATGACTTCTTGACAAATTATACAGAACAATACACCCAGGGACACACAAGCCATTTTTCATTTCATGGGACCTTTAAACTCTAATAGCACAAGATTTATCTTTGGAAAGTCAGGTTCCGCATGCCTTAACATCTCAAATGTTTTGCGAAAGGGAAAAAGATGTTTATATTTTCATACCTTTGTCCTTGTTTGTATTTGCATATTTTAGAAATAAAGATTTTCAACATTTTGTTTCATTTTAAGTCGTTTTTAGATTTTATTTCATTGTATTTAACTATGTGTAACTGTTACTTTCATTCTCTCTGTACAGAAAACCAAGACTAGCAGCCTTCTGTAGCTAGGAATGTACTGATTCAGTACACTGGATCCGCAGGGGCCCTGGTACTTAGGCAGATCAGGTGTCAACCTTGAAATAATCGATCCACAAAAAAACCCTCTATTCTTTTCGTCAGTAATGTGAAGCATCATGTTTCATACCACAAACGACCTCTCATACCACAAACGACCTCTGCAGCAAAGATTTACAGATTTTACTTTTGAAAGAAAGTATTTGAAGGGAAAGTTTGATCAGTGTTTATTGTTTGTTTATCCTTGGATCCTCATTAGTTGTCAAAATGGTGTTTGTGAGTCCACAAGACAAACAAACCAAAAAGTGCATTTTAAATTTACAGTTAACAAAAAAGTAAAAGCATCAGTTTCTGATCAAATAAATGTCAAAATCACTTCAAGGTAAAACTTTTTTTTTTTTTAACCCAAAACATTTTTTAAGCCTCCTCTACAAATGATAATCATTACTATTTAGTATTAGATAATCTGGACATCTATTCCAGTTTGCAGTTGCTCTATAATAAAGTTTTTTTCAGTGCCTAGATCTGGGTTGAGTTAATAAAAATCAACATGAAATCATGTGTGACACCGGTGGCAACCGGTATCCACACCTGGGATTATAACAGGGTTTTCTGTCACTCCAGTGTTGGGGGGCCTTCTTGACAAATGCCATGTTGACAGAGGTAATAATGGGGTGAATAAGTTTGACAGCTGGGTCCTGATGTCATCAGTGGCATCAGCCATTATTAATGTTCTGGCTATGAAAAAATGTATCACAAGTCATGATGTTTCTAAAGGTTTATTTGACTCCAGTCAAAGGATGAGGGTTGTGTCTCTTATGCAGCAGCAGAGTAGCGTTCTGCACGAGTCCGCATGATTGAAGAGTCCTGCAGTCGTCATCGTATCGGCGCTGTGGGTAAGCGCTGATGACGTCATAACCAGGGAGCCTAACGCCTCTGGAATATAAAAAAAAATGCATGCAACCAGTGAGAAATTGTTGGCAGACAGCATAAAGATAACTTTGGACAGGAAGACGCCGTCTCACCTGTGTTTGTCCAGGTACTGTCGCAGGTGACCGATTGTCTCCAAGGAGAACATTTTCAAGACGTAAGTATGATTCCCATCCTCAGACTTCACCTTCAGTGTGATGACATCACGAGGTGACGGTGGTCGGTCAGAGGTGGACGTCTGCAGTCTGAATGTAAAAGTGACAAGAACACTAAAGCTGTCAGATGACATAAAAACTTCCTGTATACAAAATCTTACCCCTTAAAAATCAAACACCCTTTATGTAACTACATCGTTAACGGCTCTTGGACTCCTCAAGGAGGTCACACATCTGAATTCTGGACTCCATCCCAAACGAAGGAGCGCTGGCTGTCCGTGGTGACCTGCCCTATTTTTCAGACCAGTGCATACAGTAATCTCCACAATCTAGACTGACAGTCATCGTTGCCAAAAAGGGATTTTAATCAGCCTTTACATCACACAGTGTGTAGCCCTACTTGGATTTAGGTCCTTTTAACCCTTTACACTACAACACACTGAAAAATGATTTGCATGTTTTCCTTAACCCTATCTTGTAGCTGGATAAACCACACATACAGTATATATACAGTATATAGTGAGTTACAACCCAGCATGTTTTCCGATGGTTGTGCCTTTTTCATAGGTACGATCAGTGCTTGTCCGCACAATGTGATCTCCCACGCTAAAATACATGATCATGATTCATGGTATTAAAAAAAGAAATAAGAATGATTATGTAATGAATGATGATATTTCTGAGTACCTCTCCTTCATCGCCTGCAGTGCTGCTGTGTCTATGAGGACCACTGAGTCGCTGGTGTGAACATCAGGTGACCCCTAGACAAAGAGCTTATTAGATGATGAGCATCACATTCAGCACAACTAGTGATCATCTGTAAGAGTGTACCTACACACACACAAACAGGGCTTATGGTTACTATAATTGTGCTATTGAAATATTCTGCTTTCTCACCTGCAGGGTTGCTCTCAGCGAGCCCCTGATGTCAATCACTCGACCAGCCTTGACCACCACCTTGGGCAGCCGGTTCAGGAACTGATCCACAGTCAGCTTCTTGCCTGTGTGAGAGACAGAAGACAATGTGAGAATAAAAACAATGAGGATAAAAGATTTCCTTCAAATTGTCTTGATTCTTTTTCTGCAAGACAGACCAGGTATGTGAGAGACAGTTGGGGGGACACTTGATGACTCGTCTTTCTCCCAGGGTAGCCTGAAGATGAATTCCTCCTCTCGTCTGTCATGAACCTGCACAGTACGATTTTTTTTAGATTAGTTATGTGCACATCCGTCGACAGGCAAATGGAGAAAAAACGGGAGACTCGCCTCGAAAGGAACGCCGTCTGGAAATCTCTCCTGAAGCTCGGATGGAAAATACCCGTCCATCAGATCTTGCATGCACTGCTGCACAGACCAAAGAAAAGACGATATGAACCATCATCAAAGACTCTAGTTTGAAGTGTTGAAGGTATTTCTGCTCTTGTGCAGTTTAAGTTTGCAAACCTGGGTGCTGTGTTCCTGATAAGAGCGGAAAGGACCATCAAACATGACGATGCCGTTGCTGTAGAGCCTCAGTTGGATGGGTTCCTTCGTTGCTAGCTGTGCCCCCGTGGATGTGGATTTTACAAAAGACTCCCCCTCCCCTGCAAGGACGTTCAGCTCCGCAATCCTCTGCAGCACGTGGTCGAAGTTCATGCGGAAAGGCCTGACCACGGAGCCGCCTGCAGAGGAACGATGTACAACATGTTAGGGATCATTTAAATCAGAATGGCGACCCTGCATGTGAGGCCGATGTTTGTTAGAAAGGCTTAGGGCTGATGGAGACGACGGTACCTGAGCTTTGTGTCTGCTCACACTCTGAGTCGTTGGTCTCCCCTTCTCCCACCCAGATCAAACCGTAGTCATTCAGAAAGCTCTGCAGGGCAGGGACCATCACTCTTCAGTATGTTGTGACCACAGGAGGAAGACATGAATGAAATCACTCAACTCAACTTGCCTCCATTTCGTGCACTCTGTTCTGCAGCTGTTGGCACCTTCTTTCAAGATCATCCTTGCTGCCCGGATTGTTGGCATCGTCTAAATCCACACAGACAAAATCATCCCACGTCTGTCATGTCATCAAACTCAGTCGTGTACACTATGAAGACGATTACCTGTTTCTTTCCGGGCCTTCAGCTTCTTCTCCAAAACTGAGATCTTTTTATTCTTTAGAACAAAAAATGAAGTACATATAAATTGAAGGCGTGACAGGTGTGTTTTACTGTCATTTCATTATTCATCTGCAGGTGTGTGTGTTCACCTTGCTCTCTATCTCCTGTGCTTGGCTCCTCATTTTTTTCTCCAGCAGGGTCACCCTCCGCATCATGGCAGACATCAGCTCAAAGTCGCTTGGTGGCACAGCTGATTATCAGACCTGGGGTTATATTTCTTACATTTCTATTAACAACAGATTAAAAAATAAAATATGGAATGAAAGTATGAAGTTGCACCTTTCTTCAAAGGAGCTTTGGACTTTGAAGTGGAGGCGTCACTGGCTGCAGAGGGAGAGGACTTGTGAGGATTTGATTCGGATGAATCATCTTCATTGCCATCAACCAATGCTCCCTCAAATTCTGAAAAATTAAATACATAATTCAACAATACAACTTTTTAAATCTATATTTTTTCATACTAAACATATGAGAAGCTTAGAAAATGATGATGTTTTGTCACAGGGTAAATGATCAAGCACAATATTGGATTATTGCAGAAATCAATCAAATCTATCAAGTTCACATTCACTGAGAAACCATTAAGTTCAGTCTTTTTTTTTATATAGTAAATAGATTTTCTTCTTCTCTTTCGTCATTATTTCAATCTTTTCATTTATTTGAACAATAGTTAAAAAAGAAAGTTAATTGTTAATGATGCATGATGCAATGTATTTTGGTGACTTTACTGATTGACCTGAGCAGCCTTACCTTTCATCAGACTCTTCCTGAAAGGCACCTGAGCTCTGGCCCTGCAGATCACACAAATAAATAAAAGCAAAGTTTAAGATAAACATTGAATACTCCTGTACTTTTTTCTGGTATGGATGACGAAACTATTTCACATTCGTTTTATCATTGTTCTATCTACACAAAAATGTTTGGTGAAAAACCGGAAGGACACTCAATCCAGCTGCAAGAGAAGGACTTTTTTCTGTCCTTTTTTTATTTTTATTTTTTTACTTGAAGACAACAGAAAGGAAAATGACTTTTTTTGTATAACTTGTTTTGGTGTAAAAAAAAAAAAAAAAAAAAACCTAACCCATGACCAAGTGACCGCTGAGCTCTGTCGACTACCTGTGTGCCCTCTCACCTGTGCTCGTCCACGGGGCCCTGCAGCGGAGCGCGCCTCGTTTTCTTCAGCATCGACAAAGGTGAGCTCATTTTACCCGAGACAGGACGGGGACACTGCGGGTTTAACTCGACCCGATGTCCCGGACTCACTCAAGACTCAAAGCACGGACCGTCTGTTTGTTTGGAGACCGTTACTACTGGCAACGAGGGAGCGGATACAGGAGGTTCCTGCGTCGGCGGCCACACGAGGGCGCTGGCCCCTCTCTCTGAGACACTTTTGGCAGATGTAAATATGGCCTAATGTGCTGTTTTGTTGCTTGTATTTGAAACAAGTTTTAGTTTATGACTGTTTTGTGCCAGCAAACAGAAGAGGTAGAAGAAGCTAAAAAAAAAAACTCACTAACTGATTAAAGAAAAAGATTGTTTGTTATTGTTTTTTGTTGCTTTTGAATAACAATAATAGGCTATTATTGTTAAAAACAGACCGTAATTGGGTGTAATCAGCCACCACCACCACGCTGTCCTGCCCTCCGGTGATGGCTCTCACTGTCATGATGACACAGTCGCCACTAGTGGGCCAGGCCCGGTGCAGCCACACCGCCTCAGCCTGTCTGTCCGGAGCAGCAGCCAGCAGGCGGGCACACGGAGAGGATGCTGAGGCCTGTCAGTCCCGCTGCTCATCCCTCCCTGACCCGGAGCTGTTAGGCCGGTCCGGGCTATGGCCGCACCGATCGCACATTTCGACGACGACTGGCCGCGCCTGGGGGATTTGAACATGGTATCAGAGCAGGAGCTGCTGCCGGGGAAAGGCCGAGCTGCAGCAGCCGCCGCCGCCGCCTCGGGGGAAGCCGCGGCGGTGGCAGCGGCGGCGCAGCTCCTCCTGGATGATGATGAGCTGCAGGATAACAGCTTCTCCCCGGGGGAACCCGGTGCTTTCCGGTCCATGGAGGACCTGGTGCACGATTTCGATGAGAAGTTATCCGCGTGTTTCCAGAATTTCAACGCTGAGACGGACAGGATCGCTCCCGTGAGAGTCATCAACGAGGACACGCTGCTGGAGAAAGACGAGTGAGTGTGTGTGTGTTGTTGTTGGTTTGTTTATTTGTGGCTTGTTGTTTTATTTCAGTGGTGTGTGGATGTGGAGGCAATTCACCTCAGCACCACTCACTGTTTTGATCATCATCAAAGCTTGTACAGCGGGACGAGGTCAGATGAGGCAGCATCTACGAGGGCTATTACCAATCAATGATGTGACAGCCATGTTTGGTCGGTCACTACATCCCAGAATGTAGGTCTGCTTAGTCTGTGATAGTGGACATGTAAACAACAGCTTCTACAGAGTCATTCAGACAAACAGACTGATGTGGACAGGATCTGCCTTTAAACTGCTTGCAACTAATATTGGCCGATATGAGTGGACAATATTGTTGATTTACAGCTATTTGTGAGACCAGTTTTATTGCACATGTTTCATATTTAATCATAGTCATAATGACCTGACCAGTGGGAGGATGTGGTTCTAATAGCCTAAAATGCTATTTCAAAGATTTTTGTGTTTAGTGGACAATCAGTGGGTTTACTAGCTATAGTTAGTTTTAAATAGTCATTAAATCACTATAGCAGATATAAATACATTAGGCCTACACTGGCATGTGTTGTTCCAAAAAAAATGAAGAAGAAGAAGAAAAAGCACCATCCTGCAGATTTGGACAAAAATTTAATCATGGGGCCTTTTCACCTTGATAGGATTCAATGTTAGGGATTACAGGAGTGTGTCATATTTGACCTCCACACAAACACTGTTTAGTCTGACTGTGATACATTTGTGGACAGGACAATTTTTAGGTTTGTGTCATCTTCTAACATTCACATCCCCCCTGAAGGAACAAGAAAAGTGTAGTGTCAGGGCAGAGTTGTTAATGGTAACGGGATGCGATTTGTAATTCTAATGATGATGATGATGACGATGATGATAGTTATATTAGGTGTCAGTTTAGCATTTTTCTCTGAAAGGTCTGTTGAGGCGTGTTGTGTCTTCTCCCCACAGGATCTGGAACGCCTTAACCAGTAACTACGGGCAGGTGATGCCGGTCGACTGGAAACAGTCTCGAACGTGCTCCCTCCATGTCCCCTCATTCAACCTGAAGGAGAAAACTGTGAGTGATCCCACCCCTCCCATCCCCACCCCTGTCCCACTTTCCCTCCCTCCCTCCCTCCCTTCCCCCCACGCCAAATCTCTCCTCTGTTCATCTCACAAATCTCAAAAATTCATTGTGCCGGGGGGTTTAGCGCTTTGATTAAATTCCCTCCCCCCTGTCCTGTTCCTGGCCAGAGGAAGAGTGATGTCGCGGCCGAGCTGTCGGACGACGAGGAGCTGAGGGAGCAGCTGGACATGCACTCCATCATCGTCTCCTGCCTGGCGGAGGAGCCCCTCTTCACAGCAGAGCAGGTAGGTTTACTTTGCACATAAACATAAACAGCGGCCTGGCCTGTTATCAGTCGCACTGTGTCAAGCCTTCAAATGCAGAGCAGCAGCTTAACATGGCTGAAATCCCTGATTTAATAACTGATGTTCAATGAGGTATTTCAGTGCTTATCTCTCTCTCCTCTCCCTCTCTCTCTCTGTTCATGCTCTCTCAGGTTATCGAGGAGATAGAGGAGATGATGCAGGACTCGCCTGACATGGAGGCGCAGCACAACCCCTCTCAGTCGGACCTCTCCATGCTTTCACTGGATGTCCAGCGGTCCACCAGCAGCCCCAGCTATGAGCAGAGTGAGTATCCTCCCATCAGGACAACATAATCAGTGTTATTACACGTGTGATATGTAATCAATGTAAAGGTATCAATGTATCGTGATGTCTTGCTGCAGCACTAAATGATGATGTGTGATTTGTTATTCATACATCAGCCTCATATCAAAATCAGTGATGTGTTTTTGATATTTTGTTTTTCTAACTCTGAGAATACATAAAACATAAATATCATGAACAGTGAGTTCTTACCATAAAGAGCTGATAATAGCTTATTCTTCTTGTGGCATAGAGCTCATTTTGTCCAAAACCATTAAAAACAGACCATTGAGTCACGCTCACATTCTGCTGCCTGTTAATCCTCAGATAAAAATAGTCCCAAGGAAATGCACCAGTTACTCCTATTAGAGTAACATCTGCTAAAGAGAAAGCAAACAGTGTCCAGCTGTTTCAGGTCATTATTTAGTCTGTTTAAAAAAAAAGAAAGAAAAAATATATATATTTGTGGTGCGTTTTTAAAGATTTGCAGCTGCAGCTGGGGCTGAGAGCCAGAGATATTGACCAAGGGATTGTTGGTTTGGGGATTTTCATGGGATTTATTGATAGTAAGAAAAACACAAACCTGAAAACGCACAGACCTTTGTCAAAGCAATTTTCAAAGATCATACACAAGACTATCTCTGGGCAACAAACTGGACTTGTATTTGTCTAGGAACAAGTCCGGGACCTCTTCTCATTACGATAACGATGACCTGGATGAATGAGAATATTCACAGACACATACCCAAATTAAATTGGGTTCCTCCCTGATCTGTGCCTGTTCTTTTTGTAATAAATGTAACACAAACTTTGCACCAAAGTTTCATCATTTTACACTGAACTTGAACTTAGAGAAGCATTTTTACATCAACATGTCTTTGTGCGGTTTGCGGCGCAGGGGTGAGGGCCCTCAGTGTCGCCGAGCTGAACGAACGTCTGGAGGAGATGGAGACGAACATCAGGAGGTTCTCGGAGGAGCTGGTGCAGCAGCTGGCTCTCAGGGACGAGCTGGACTTTGAAAAAGAGGTGAAGAACAGTTTCATCTCAGCGCTCATCGATGTCCAAAACCGACAGAAGGAGCAACGCGAACTCCTGAAGAAAAAGAAGAAGCTCAAAGCCGGCGCTGCGACGTCACAGGGCCACGCTGAGAAGACACTCGGATCAGTTAGTACCTTCATCCCTAGAGTCAGCTTGTGATGATGACACATTACCAGTCTGGTTATGTGACATCTTCAGATCTTTCTTTTCCCGCATTTCTTGCTGCATTTGTCACGTCATTCCCCTGCAAACTGCATTTTCCCGAAATTCTTTGATTTACTCTCTCTTCTTCTGTTTCTCTGCTTCACTTCCTTCCTCCTCAGCGCTTCAGCATGGAGGGACTTTCCTCCGTTATTCAAAACAGCTTCCGGCAAACTTTTGGGAGTGGGTGCAGTGAAAGACAGGTTACTTCTCCTTTTCTCTCTCTTTACTATCTGCTTTCTGGACTGAAAATATACTCTTTGATGGGAATACCATCCCTCAGAAACACTTACTTTATCTCGGCTATCTCCCTCCTCAAAGCAGTTAACCAGATCTGACACTTCAGCAAAGTAAAGCATTAGATGTTGTACCTTTTATTTCTCTCTCTGACTGACTTTGTCACAATGCTTCACAGTATTTAACCACAGTCATCCCTTATGAGAAAAAGGGACACCCTCCTTCTATTGACGACCTCCAGATCCTGACCAAGAGTGAGTTTCTTCATCACGTGCATCAACCACACTTGACTTCCAGTGGCTGTGGCTGATCCCTCCTCTCCTGTTCATCTTTGTGTTTCAGTTCTACACGCCATGAGAGACGACAGTGACAAGGTGCCTGGGCTCTTAACAGACTACATCCTCAAAGGTGAGTTTAAAAAAAAAAAAGTCTTTACACTGGAGAAATTGGTGGTATGAGAGTTTGTTTCTGCACTGTCAGTTTATATGATGATCATTGTGATTGCAGATAACAGAGTTAAAGGAGCACATAAATTGGTTTGACATGTTTGGACCCACCTCAAATCATCTATATTTACGTCACATTACTACGGTTTTCATGCAAATAAGTAGTTAAGCTTTAGTTAAAATTAGTTTCTTACCGTTAAAATTTACATAATTGTAGAAGTCACTGAAGATGCATGTGGAGATACATTTTAAAGCCACTGATGCACTTGGAGCTGACAACATGTGATTAGAGACCATGTTAATGATGGGACGTAACAGGACCTTACAGGTCGTCCATCCATCCAAACATAAACAGGTCACTGCCTTCATTTGTGCGGGCAGGTTTGGTCAAGTTATAGGTGCTGCTTTGAAAGCAGTTCATACTGGTGCATTAAAGGCAGTTGGCCGCCTCAGGTGTTGTGTTATCTCAAAAATTATCTAACTAATCTGGTGTTCTCTTGAAGTGTTTGGGTGCTGACTCGTTTAAACACGTTTACAACTCTACTTATCAAATTAGAAAAACTCCCACATTTTTATGAAATAAACATAAAAAGATCATTTAGATTTAGATAATTACTTGAAATAATAATAACAATGTCCCTTTAGTGTCTCTTGGCAAAACAGTGTAGCTCTTTCTTTTGTGTGTCCTCTCTTTCACACACCTTCTCTCTTCATGTTTTCTTTCTCCACCTCTGATGTTCTGATCTGTCGCTGCCTCACACGCTCTAGCTGTGGTGTGAGTGACGGACGGAGAGGTTTGTGGTTCACATGTGTTGATGTGCACTGTTGTGGTGTTGTCACTCACAATGGGAGAGCGCCCCCTCTCTGCCACTGAGGTGTAGTGCAGTCTGACCCTGGTGTTTCTCCCCCCTACTCCCCCACTCCCCTCTCCCACACAGCGACACAGCTGACTGACTGCTGCATGGTTGTTCCCTGTCAGTGTCTAGACTCACAGACAGTGATTCACACTCAGTAGCACCCCGTAACCTCAGTTAATTTTAAAAACACCATTTTATGGTTATTAAAATACTTACCGTATGCTATAGATTTCCCTTCGCATATTTATCCGTCTGTAACTGATGTGGTCAAACTGTGATTTTTTTTCACAGGTGTTTATTCCTTTTGTTTTCCCTCCTTTTTGTTTCCTCCTTGCAGTTTTATTGATATCAACTCATACTGAGGCTTCATCGCTTTAATTCATCTCTGTTGTCTTTGCAGTGCTTTGCCCAACATAGACCAGAGGGATGGTGATGGTGCCTAATACCCTGCAGAAGCTTCTGATAGTTTACCATGGTAACAAGATGAAGGCGACTCATTGTATTTTTTTTTTTTTTTGCCTACATGAAGCACACTTAATTTATTCCTGCATGTTTTTACCTCAAAAATGTGTCTATATAATTGTGTTGTGCTCTTCATTTAGTTGTATTTATTTTAAGATGGGTGTCGTCATTTTGCAAACTTTGCGTGTTCCTGTGAAAATTTTCGACTTCTTTTCTGTGTTTTGAATTTTCTTGCACTGAGGGGTAAAAAAAGAACTCTAAAGATGATAAATTATTTAAGAAATATACCCAGAGTGAGATACCAGCACTGGAGCTGCACTGTTGTGCTTTGCTTGTTGGTGAGAAGTAAGAGCAAAGCTGCGATGCAAAGGGCTTTGTATTAATCTCAAGTGCTTCTTATCCACTGAGCAATCAACAAATGCACAAAGCACGTTGAACACAAAAGTTGCAGTAATAGTGACTTATGACAACAAAAAAAGCGAAGATTAAAATTACGTAAAACTTTATTTTTCCTCAAAGGGAAATTAGGAATAATAACAAACACATTACACAAGATGAATGTGCATAAACTTTATTTAATTCCACGCAGTCTTCCACATACCTGCAGACTGTGCGCTGTTTACTCTCTTGTGTTGTCACCACGTGTGCACATCATTATTATTCTATGGGAGGTGAAATGCGACGTAGTTTTGACTGAAATTAACTGATTAACTTACTAACTATGCACTCCAGTGAACAACGAATTGTGACCCATGCACTGTCTGAACTTTTGTGACGCCCACGAGCTCCGAATCAAGAGAGCCGAGCGTGGACGTGCCTGCTGCGCACAGGACAGCGAACACCACCACTGTGACTGGGCATTGTTAACTCTGTGTGGATTTACAAGCTGCCTTTGCCGTTGCCTGAACTTTTGTACATTATAAATGACTTATTTTCAGTGAATGTGATATGACTGTTCTGACTTACAGAACTGGCTTCTTTGTTTATTTTGTAAATATTTGATTTCAAATATATTGATAACATCACTTTGTCTGTCTGCATATTTTATTGATTATATAACAGAAAAAATGAAACTACACAAGACAAAACAACAGCAATGACAATAAGCTCCCAGTCCTTAGCTGGACATGATTTAAAAGAGCATTTTTCTAAAGTCTGACAACCTCTATAAAGGAAGAATCTCAATTAAATTATTGTATTTCAGCAGGAGGATATATATAGTTGTGATTTCCAAACTGTGAAACTGTAGTATTGATGTAAACATTATATAAATACCTATATTCTGTAATTTAGCTGTTTGTTTTTGGGTATAATAATACCGAATGTGAATTATTAGCCAGTGTTTACATATAAAGTCGCATTGCATCACTTGAATGTGTTGCTTGGCTGTGGGCTGTGTGCTCAGACAGACAGTGACTAAAAGTAGCATCAACTGAACATATTGACCAGTCAGCTTCCTCGTTGCCGTCAGCGATGAGTGACACAGAGTCTGACTGTGAGAGACGAAATACAAACAAATATGAACTTCACAACAGTGTTCCTTCATTATGTAAGTCTGCCACGTGTCATCTGCACCTCCGCCAGCTCACTGAGGAGATCCAGATGTGGACTCTGAAAGAACCTAAAACATCCAACCTCTGGCCTATGTGGGCCCTCAATCATTCAAAACAGACTCTTTGATAGAGGAACAAAGGGTTAAGTTCACAGTTCAGTCTGAAAACATGTCTGAAAATGTGGATACTTAATAGTTGTTGCTATTAACTTGCACAGATAAAGAGATACGATGAAATGTTAAAAAGTGTGATGTGATAACACACACAAAAGAGGGACCGATAAGGGCCTCCTGTGATCCTACAAACATATGGAAGCAGGGTCATGCTTGTCAGAGTACTGTTAAACACAGAACAATCTTCCCTCTCATCCACCTCCTTTCAACATTTCAAAAGCAACACAAACGGCTGTTAAACATCTGTAATACATTTGTTCTCTCTGAGATAACACTTCCTCATTTCAACTCTCTGCCGCTACTCCGGGCGTGTATAACACAGCAGTCTGGCGGGGACTCAGAGCTGCGAGGAGCTTTTGCTTCTGGTGCTGAAACAAAACTGTGTCTTTACAGTGGATTTGATTTTTTTTCCCCCTCCGAAGTGCTATGGAGGCTAGAGGGGTTTGGTTGATGTTTTGCCTTCTGCTACTGGCGCACTGTGCACTCCAGCAGATCACAGAAAAGCCCTCAAAGAAAAGAAGTGGGAAAAAAGGTAGGACTGGACTTTTACAGAACAACACGACTAAAGTGCTGTGTGAAAACTGACTGAATTTATTCTGTATTTTCTCTCCAAGACTCTGCGACTAATTCTGCAATCGAGGAGCTGAGGAAACAGATCAGTGACATTGTTCAGGAGCTGAACTTGTTGAAAGAGCAGCAGGCTTTGCAAACAGGTATAACTCCTGCAAAGCTTCACAAACGGCGTGTTAGGTTTTCATAACATAGTGCAGCATACTACAAACATGCTGGATCTGAAATATAAGAGTGAAGAGTAGCAGGATGAAGGTTATTATATTTTAAACCCTAATCTAACATCTCTTTAGTGATGATGACTAACAACACCTGAACCATGCTGACTCTAAAATTGTCCCACCAGTTTGTCTGAAAGGCACCAAGGTCCTGGGCAAGTGTTTTCTGGCCAACCCAGTGAAGAAGACTTTCCATGCAGCCAGTGATGACTGCATTGCTCAGGGAGGCGCCCTGGGCACTCCTCTGACAGGAGACGAGAATGACCAGCTCTACAACTACGTCCGCCAGAGCATCGGCCCCGAGGAGCACATCTGGCTGGGCGTCAACGACATGGTGACCGAGGGCCAGTGGGTGGACCAGTCCGGGTCCAACGTGCGCTTCAAGAACTGGGAGACGGAGATCACCCTGCAGCCGGACGGAGGGCGCAGCCACAACTGCGCCATCCTCTCCACCACGGCCAACGGGAAGTGGTTTGATGAGAGCTGCCGACTCGAAAAGGCCTCGGTGTGTGAGTTTAACATCGTCTGAGAGGCACCGTCTGACTCTGACGTGACTCTGCAGCAGAATTAAAGAATGAAACAGAGCATTTGAAAACTATCAGGTAGTACAATCATACAGTACATTCAAACATTAATTAATATGTCTCTTATTCAGCTCACATTTTCTTACCCAAGCCAGTCGGATGTCTGTTGACTTCTCCCAATGGTCTGGTACACTCTATGCCACTGTATAAGCTAAACTCACTGGCACATCAGTAAACTCTGTTTTCATGTACTGCAATATCAGATATTCATCAAGGTAAACACCACTGGATAGCCAGTCTTTGTTATTCGATAACATCTGCTAATAGAATTCATGAACATCTTTTCTATTACACTTCCTTTATGTTCATTTCTGAATGTCAAATTATACTTTTTATACTATATTATATATTTTTAATAAACGAGTGTCTCGTGAGTATAGTCCATTTATTCTCAAAGATTTTGCAGAATCGTCCATGGTGGAAAATTATCGCCTTAAAAATGTCTTATGTAACGACTCATAAAAAACAAAAAAGAACATAGCCTACTTAACAATTCCCCTTCCTCTATTTTCTCCCGGTGATTTTGCAAGGCGTTGTGATTCATAGGTGAAAAGCAGCCAAGAGTTTCTTTTCAAAATCAGACTCAAAAACACTGGATGACAGTGATTCAATGTGTATTTTCTCCAATGCAATGATCAACACAGGCAGTGAGGAAAGGGTGGTGGTGATTTCATTTATATGGGTGACGTGTTTTATCCATCATTGAGGCCAAAGGAAATTTTAAGACAATTAGGAAAAACTCGTTTTTGTTTACATTTTACAAATCTGACAGTTGAAGTCAAGGGTATGTAAGTGAATTCACAATTGAAGGAGGAGGATGTAAAATGGGGAAACATGACTTGGAAAAAAAAAGGTTTTAAATCCTCTCAAGGTTTCATAAAAACAGAGTTTCTGTTCTGGCATTCACAGTGGTCACCACCCAAACAGAGGGTACGTCAGATCAACATGGACATGCATTGCTGTGAGAAACAGTGTCATTTGTGGACAGTATGAACTCATCCCTTGAGCGCCTTCAGCACTCAGTCTTTATATGGCCATAGATATATATCTATGTTTATATGGCTCTGAAACAAGTTTAGTTCCTGTTTCATTTTATGTTTTATCTTTAAACATTGCCCCCTCTGCTGCTCAAGTTAGGGACTGCAGGAGGCAACTTCACAACACATGTCAAATTAGACTGAAACACATTTTTTTCTCTCAAATGAGACCTTTTCATTATCAGGTTGTCAACAGTCTGCATAAATATTTTCAAAAACAGTGTGATTATTCCAACCCAGAAAATGTGAAAACTCTTAACAGCAAAATTGAAGAAAAACAAAACAAAAAAAGCTTGGGTGAATGTAACTCTTGGTTTTTTTCCCATGACCTTTTACGTCAGTTTGACTCAGATCTTCACAACAATAACACGTGAAAAGGATTTGAGCGTTCACCACAATTAGGCTCTTAAATTACAACTCTCGTACAGTCTCTTATTTAAAAAGTTACCTGTAATTACTTACAGAGTTCAGTCAGACAACAAACAAGGATTCTTGTTCCAAGTCACTGCAGTGCGGAGGAAGGGCTCCACGATCCTTGACACGAACAGCAGAAATAAAATACGCAAGCAGGCGATTCTCATACATCATCGAAAGAAAACAAAGAAGTCTCTGTAGGACCTGAGATCACTTAGTCAGCAGCAGATCAGTCCAGACATATGGGTCCAAAAACAAACAAAAGCACTCATCTTGATTCATCCCTGGCTGGAAACAGCTCTAACTCCCCCCCTCTTACTAGCAGGAGTGCACTGCCCTCTCCGTAAGGCACATTTATGGTGTAATGATATCTAGAAGTCTGCATAGTGGGTGAGAAAGCAGTGATAAAAAACTAGTACACAGAGAGGACTCCATGCACACACCGCTGTTGCAATCTCCTGCAATACAGGCCAGCATCAGGCCATCATGTTCTGATGATGCTGTAAAGTGCAACGTATTGCAACAGCAGCGGAGTCCTCACCATTTGGTTGTTTGATGATAAAAATGAAAACCCTGGCATGTAAACACTGCACAGGTTTGTCCTCCTGCAAAGGAATCCACAAATGTACAAAAACATTTCAGAATGAAAAACATTAGGGCTAAGGTTAATAGCCCTAAACCCTTAATGGTGAGTAAAAATAGAGTGGATGATTTAATACTTCTTTCAAAACAAATGTGTCTTCATCTGTGATAAAACAAGGTAACAGCCGCAGGCAGGTCTCAGCAGGGTTATTTTGTGTCTGGCTTTGGTGCAAAACTACACTGAGGAGGAGAAGAGAAAAGGCTTTCAAGGCTGAACAGCGGGTAATCACACAGATGCCAGGGAATGAATATCTCAAAGTTCAAGTAGGTCGAGTGAAAAAGAGGAAAAAGCTGAATCCAATCTTCTCCTCAGTCGCCTCCTTCTGGCTCCAGCCTCTGCCCCAGATTGGGAGAGTGCTCCTCCTCGCTCTGGCCCTCGGTCTGGTAAATCTCATTGTCCACCAGGGGAAGACTGGGAGGCCTGGCGGGAAGCGGAGGACCTTGCTGAGACGGGTACCGAAACGGCTGATAGACGCCGGTCTCTGCGTCCTCAGCGCCCTCAGCGCCGGAGTCTTTAGAGACCAGCGGCTTCTGTGAGTCCGTGTGTCCTGTGAAGGGATGCTGCACGTCAGTTTCTCCGTACACGCCGATCTCCATGCCCTTCTTCAGCAGGTGTGTGTAGACAAGAGTTTCCTCGATGGTGGTGTACACGTGGGACTCGTTGTCTTCACGTGTTTTGGGAAAGTAGCTTTTTCCCGGCAGGAAAACGGTGCCGTTGGGGTTGTAGATAGAAACCTGAGGATTCAGTTTCTTCTTCTTCTTCCTGTGACGAGACATTTAGAGTTAGATACATACACAGTGTTAAATCTGACTTGTTAAGTGTGTAATGCTGCGTTCAAAACAACTCGGAAGTCAGAAAAAAACGAGCCCTGGGTTGTCAAAAATGAATTGAACGGCGTCAAACTCGGAAATTACAGGTCGGAAACTCGGGTATCATTTCAGAGCTCCGATTTTCCGACTTGATGTTACAACAACATCAAAACATGTGCGACTTTTGTCTTAAACGGTTAGAATTTAAAGTTATTTGTTGAGGTTTTAGTGCTTTTTTGTGTATTATTGCAGTATATGAAATATGTTTATATTAAGCTGTGCTTGTTGTATTGTGTGAAATTGTGGTCCTCGTATGTAACGGAAATAACGTTTAACAGTTATCTATCATATCATATATTTTTCGTATTCAGCGATGAGCCACTATATGTCAAACTTCCTTCGAGTATCCATGTTTTTTCTCTTCCGAGTTCCTGCAGCGTGAACGCAATCAAGTCAGAAATTTCAGAATTTTGGGAATTCTGACATCCAGGTTGTATTGAACGCAGCAGAAGTACTAAAAAGAAGAAGTTCTCACCTAATCACCACACAGACCACTGCCAGCACAATGGCGAAGATGACCAACAGAGCAGCCAACACACTCAGGATGACGGTCAGCAGAAGTCCTGAGTGTGAGAAAACAACGTTGATACTTTCTGCCACAGACTTATTGAGCTGTACAGGCTGAAGTATGAAATTCACTGGAATATAAACAGTAGCGTCTGTGCTCCACAAAACTGTCGTCCAATTTAAGTTAAAGGGATAGTTCACCCAAAATTCAAATTTCACTCATTATCTACTCACCCTTATGTTGACTAAGAGCTGTGAGTCCTCCGTTCCTTCTCTGAGTTACGGGGGGTCCGCGCAGCAGTATTTGTCCATATAATGGTTGTCAATGGACACTAGGTTTCTTTGTACAAAAAGACACACCAAAAAACATCCAAATACCTCCATACTGCTCGTCTGTAATGTCCCTCTTGTATTGAAGCCCCGACATCAGAAATTGTTTCGGAAAAAATTAAACAAGTCTATATTTTAAGCTTGTTTGTAGTGGAAGCTCCCAGTGTCTCAGTTCACTGCTCTTCCTGTGTCAGTGCAAATCTCTCGTGATTTGTACTGACTGATTTGCGGAACAATTTCTCATGTTGGGGCTTCAATACAAGAGGGACATTACAGACGAGCAGTATGGAGGTATTTGGATGTTTTCTGGTGTCTTTTTGTACGAAGAAAGTTGGTGTCCATTGACAACCATTATATGGACAAATACTGCAGCGTGGACCCCCCCGTAACTCAGAGAAGGGACGGAGGACTCTGAAAATTCTCACAGCTCTTAGTCGACATGAGGGTGAATAGATAATGAGTGCAATTTGAATTTTGGGTGAACTATCCCTTTAAAAAAAGTCTAATACCGTCCACAAATCTATGATGTAAAAGAAGTCGAGCTCTTACTCCTGCTCTGCTGAAGGGTGATCTTGGTGATGACACTGAAGTCTCCGCTCTCGGGCATACAGTTGGACATGTTGAGGTAGAAACTCTTTGAGACGATGAGCTCGCTCTCTGCGTCCTCGTCCTCCCGGCGGCTGTAGTCCTCCTCGTCGAAGCCCACCCTCTGCACCCTGATGTTGGTGTGACCGGCGCCGCACTTGGGCTGGCTGAGTTTGTGGAACATCAGGTGTGCGTCCATCTGTGGCGGCACGGAGACAATCCAGGAGACGGTGGCGTAAGGCCCCATTCTCTCCGGCCAACCAGGAGTGGCCAGGAGGACAGACGTGTCTTCCTTTGGGGACACGGTGAATATGTACCTTTCTGAAATATGAGTCAGAGAGAAAGGAGAGGATGAAACATCACAGAAAAACACAGGTCGATTTCATTCACCTGAGGCGGCTTCGCTGTTACCTGTTATCTCCTCTTTGAAACACGCGTCAAGCACGTTCTTGTAACACGTCTTCAGCGCTCTGCCCCCCATGCTGGACAAAGTGACGGACATGTTGGTGTGAATTTGGATCTTCTGTATGGCTCCGTCAGGACAGAAGTCCCCGATGGAAGTGCCGTCGTCCTCGGCCACTTTGATGGCCATGCTGTCGTTGCACGGCTGTCCGGGCAGGTCCTGCTTGAGGGGCCCGCTGGGAGAGGTCAGCTCCACCGTGCCGTGCTGGGGAGGACGGAGGGTCCAGGTTATGCTGCTCAGAGGGAAGGGGAGGCAGCTAGGCAGCGCAGGCAGCGAGAGACGGACCGGAGTCTTGGGGCAGTCTTTGAGTTGCTTACACCCTGATATTAAAGTGGAAAGCGTTTAAATAAAGAGGAATTCATTCTCTTCCAAAGAGAAAAAAACTTTGAGTAATAACTGGTTCAAATATACTCAAACCCTGTCCGTCAAGTCTGTGGTGCTTAAATTAAAAATGCACTTTTTCCCAATAAGTGACATAAATTTCTTCTGCTCTATCAAATATTATTTGTGATGATATTAAATATTGATCTTAAAATGAAGAGGTATTATTCTCCGAGCCCAGGAAACCTGTTTAATTAAAGTTGAATCAGGATTTACCTATGACTCTCGAGGCGGTGACTCGTACATCTTCAGGAAGACAGTCCTGGAAAAACAGGTCACTGGTGGACGTGACCGTGATCTTCTCCTTGCTCACAGAGTTTTCTTTCATCTGGCAGTCAGAGGCCGGCCTCAGCTTCTCCACGGAAAGAGAGAGGCCCCCCTTTTGCGTCAGGTCCACCTTACACAACACTGGAAGAGACGGTAACAGTAAGAGAGACGTGAGCGTTCATCCTGTCTCTCACACACAGGCAAATGTGCGGGCACGTGCTCCCTCACTCATCGCAATTTCGTCAAACAGGAATTTGAATAGTGATTTGACTGAATGTAATACCCCCCCACACCCCTGCCCGATCACTAGTGCTTGTGCCGCTGCCGTCATGTCATGACTCAGCTGTGAGGAAATCTCAGAGCTCCCCCAAGATCAGACCCTGAGGACTCAGATAAAGATCAGGAAGCCCACTCTCCATGTCACTCTTACTCATCGGGGGGAAAATTCTGTTACAGCCCTGACTAATGAAACAGCCGCCGTGTTGTGACATGATTAAAAAGAAGAAAAAAAAAATATTTATACACATGCCTGCTGCAACATGCAGGAGAGAGACATCGCTTATCTTCAACACTAGTTTCTCAACAGCCCCTATACAACACCTACACTGAACCATTCCCTGAGTTGCTTTCATAACATAAAATATGCATAATATCAACTCATCCACACAAGAATGATCTGTTGTGATTCCAACCATTTGCCAACCTGCCATTATTTCTAACAAACTGTTGATTGAGCTGTTGTGAATTAGTACAATATTCATTCTCGTTTGGCTGAGTTTTGGTCTCCACTCACTCACTACTAGAAACGCTAGAAATAGCAGCGGAACTATCCAATGTGTTTCTTACACATCTGTCTGCTGTTTGCGCACATGTACAATACACTTTTATCTTTTTATCCACAAAGGCCTTACTGGACATTTACCACCATATATATCATCCAGACCAAAACCCGCTCAGCTGACTATCTTACACTTCAAGTCCCACAAGTTCACATCTGCTTTTAGTTTTTGTGCACCAACCACATGAAACCATCTTCAAAACATACTCATGACACTCTCATTCCTCCTGAACATTTTAAGACATTGCTCTCAAACCACCTCTCTCCTGTGTGCATCTGCTTTACAGAGCACTGAGTGACTATTGTATCAAATGTTTTAACTTTGGGTATTTTTATGTTGTTGTACCTCGACATCATTGCAAATGAGGGAAACTGCAATGATTTCTGAGGCTTAAATAAAGATTTGAATTGAATTTGGATTTGGCAACTTTATTTTGGAGCTAGAAATCTCTTTGATGTTGAGCAATCATTTGATCAATTGTAAATATGTAAATATAAACAAGTAGCAGCTTTTCAGTTGATCAGCGTTTGAGCCTTTAAATCAACTTTAGAAATGAACCGACACCTCGATTAGATTCACACATACAGTATGGATCCAAATCATTTTCGTCAACATCCAAATCAAAACATCTGACCACCTCATTTCATGAATATTTGAGATATTTTCAGTTCAGAAGCCAAATGCACAACATTCAAATTGTCACTGCGATGAAACCAAAACTAAACAATAACAACAACTGCAGATGTGGTACAAACCTGTTGAACTTGTACGTGAAGTAGACATCTTCATGCCTAGGGAAAGTCCAGAAGAACCAGTTCGTCCTCTGTCCATCTCGCAGTTCCTCAGCGTCATGGTGAAGTCACCCCAGTCTGGACTCGGCTGCTTCTCATTCAGACCGAGTACAACGGCCGATCTCCCTTTGCTGTGGTACTCGACTGCCGTCTCCTTCTTCCGACAACTTGGCTGCGTGAGGTTCAAGAACTTAATGTCTGTCTTGTGATTCATCGGGACCTGAAAGTACCACTCCATCACGTCGTCGTCAGGGAAACTCTCCGGGTAGTTTGGCGTGAGCAGTTCTGACGATGAGATCCCTTTTGGTAGCGTTAATGTCATTTTGGCGAGAGCTATAGGAAGGAAACAAGTAAATGAGACTATGTGATGTTGAAGGAAGGACACACGTGAGAGAGACTATTAAGATGTGAAAATTCAAACCAACTCACACTTGATTTCCTCCCCAACAGACACATCAAACCGGCCATTTTGAATCTCCTTCCCAGCTGGGACCTCAAGAGAAAAGCTGCCCATATTCAGTATCTGAACACTACTGATGGGGCCCGATAGGCAGTATTTTCCTACGGCCGTCTTCCCTGTGGTCTGAAAGGCCTGGAGGGTGTAGCTGTGTCCGTCTGGACATCTCTCGGATGGATTAATCTGTCTCAGACCCGTCTTGGTGAATTCTATTTTGAAGGCCTTTGGCGCTGAGGCCTTCAGGTTCCAGGTGAATTTGCGGTTAAGATCCAATAAAGGACGCGCATCGGAGTCAGGGTCAGGGTGGACGATGTTCCCACTGCACCGCTTTGTGTCGCAGTCTGAGGACGGAAATCAACATGAATTTTACAAAAAATGCATCCACAAACAGATCTAGGTGGTCTACAAACACTCAGAGAGACCTTACCTATACTGCGGCTGAACTCCACCATGAATTTAGATGTGGGACATTTCAATATAACGGTGCCAGGAGTGTTGTCTTTGAACACAAAAGATCTTTCACATTTAGATGAGCGACCCTCCAGGCACATACAATTTGCATCCGTACTGCTGATGTTGGCTGTGGTCCCTCGGCCGGGGGTGATGGTCACTGGACAGAAGACAGAGATTGACAGTTTGATTTAAAGTAAAATTATTGTAATTTAAAAAATAAAATAAAAATCACCACTTCCAGTCATGAGTAACGTAAGAATCTTAACAGAGAGTCAAATGTGTGCTTTTATTAATCTCTGTTAACAAAGTCAATATGACTAACAGGCCTCGCTCCCTCTATGACTAACCAGGCCTGTGCTGAGCAAACAGTGTCATGTCCACACACACACTATCCAACACCTAATGTAGGCTACTATTTGAATCAACTCTGAGCGTCTCACTAACCCTACTCTTTCTCTGTCCATCGATGTGTCCTTCCTTAGTGGACAAAACAGACATATCTGTTTGTCGTGTCATCTGACAAATGACACATCAGATTATAGCTCTGGACCTGTGAGGATTTTATTGGACACAAAACAGAAAGCATCTCAGGACAGTCCTGAACAACAGTAAAAGCTTCACACTGTCTGTCCTTCATTTACTCAGATTCACTCACAGCAGTAAACAACAAGATAATAACATCTTAGAAATAAACAAACAGCACAACAACAGCGTCTCCTTGCTTCCTGCTGCTGAATACTGTCCTTAAATGTGAGGAATAATCAATATTTGATCAATAGCTATGTGAAGAGCAGATCTACCACGTTTCTGTTGAATAATAATAAAGAAGCTTGAACTTACCTGATCGGCCTGCAGTGGAGACGATGCATGTGAGACACACGATCAGCAGACAGACTGTGGTCTTTGGTGAGGACATGCTGCTGTATGTAGTCGCTCTATCACTCTGATCCTGAGGGAAACCAGCTCACATGTCATTGCTCCTCATCCAGAGCTGCTGCTGGGGTCTTCACCGCGGATTTCTTTCCTCTCTTTTATTTCCTCCACTCGTTTACGTGAAACTCAGCCCGTAGCGACTTGTAGAGACTCAGCTCCCCCACTTCCTCATGTATGACTGTGTCGGCAGCGAGGGAGTGTTACTGTGCCAGGTAATGTAAAGGGCGTGGCCACGGCGGCCATTTTGGCAGGTACGGATGTCGTTACTGTTTTATAACATCCAGTGTGATAGTCAAACATCAGAAAACATCAATACTTATTAATTATTTCTGAGAAAAGGTCAATAATTAATGTCGTGTGCAACTTAAAATACAACTAATATTTAAGTTGAGAGTTAAGGTCAAATACCTGTCCAAAATACAGCCGAAACATATTTCTTTAAAGGGCAGTCTATAAACTTTATTTATTTTGGGATTGTATAAGGAAGGATAGGAAACATATCACAGCATTAGAAAAAATATTTGTAAGACATGAGGAGTAATTATTCAAATCCTTTGTCTATAGTGGCTATGAAGAAGAGGGGGTGTGGTGGTGGTGGTGGTGGTGGGTGGGGGGTTCTGGTTTTACACAATGTGCAGCATGATGAGCTGTGATGAGCTCATGTAGATTCAAACTAAAGTATAGCCTATAGTAGGCTCTGAACCACCTGGATCTGCACATTACAATGCTGCTCATCATGCATCAGTGAATGAACTCTCTGAAAGGAGATATTTGCATATTAAAGGGGGTATTAAAGCACAATGCACCGGTAATAATTCCTCACATTCACCTGAAACACTGTAATTTGTGAATTTATGGCATTTCTATTATTATCATATTGCTGGCAGTGGTCAAAGACGTAGTATTATTGGATCATAAAGCTATTGATTTATTCAATTTACTGACATTGTACATTACTAACTAAACTGATTTGGGTCAAAAGATTAGGCTATGTCTGTATTTTTCAGAAACCAAGCATAAAGAATGATGGAAGAAGAGGACCCTGTGATCATAATTTAAATATTCAACTCCGTCTTCATGCAGGGACCCTGTGATCATAATTTAAATATTCAACTCCGTCTTCATGCAGACTATAAGAAGTAAATTGATTTAGGCTACAGAGAACAGCTCGGAGAGAATCTGAGGTATAGCCTATAATCAATTTTATTTTAATTTAAACATGGATACAAAGAAGCACGAATGAACTTGACATTAGAAACCTAACAATATATAAATATTGAAACTCTCCATGTCAGTCATAAACAACACCTATTTTTCAGAATGTACTGGGGGAAAAAAACTATTACACTTACTCTGAACATGACTATAGGTTCACTATATTATAGTACTGTATGTGACGGCACACCTTAAAGTTCAGTCCTCAGTGCAAAAGTCCTACACATGGGATAAGGCAAAAACTTTCTAGAAAGGTTAAAAACTATACAAACACAGCTTAAAGAGAAAATTTGCACAGTTTACGCTGACATAGGTCTAATCTATAGGAAGGCCTACAAGGGTATACAAAACACATTGGTGTTGGTCCCAGTATAGAATACTATTGGCTAGTATAAGTCTTCATACATTACCTTGGTTGTCCTAATGAGGAGGAGGAGGAGGTCTATAGAGGGTCAAAGGACACCCCCAGACTAAAGCATCTGATCAAAAAGTTCTCCAGACCTCCGCCATCACTCCCTCATGTCAACAGTTGAATGGCTACAATTATAGTATAGGCAGCACAGGCTAATTAATATAAAGATTATTTCAATTATCTCGGTCTTCTCTGCTCCATCCCATTAGGTAGAAATCCTGCAATGATGGGGACTGGCCATATGAGAGCAGCAACACTCCACACAATGATGACCAAAGTCATGAAACAAGCCACAAGTGTTGACTCGATGGGCTTTCTGTTCAGCCTCCAACTTTTGTCCCCCTTCAGCTCATCGAGGCTGAAATCCACGCAGCAGAAAGTGACCTGATCCCCGGTCTGTTGGCCTCTCGACCGGCCCTGACCAAACCTGCGGTACCGGGACATCCCGCAGCCCACGCACAGCCGCAACTCCTGCTGACCCCCGGTGACCCCGAGGTGCTCGATGACGACAGGCGAGATCGCTCTGTTGAAAGACGCGGAGAAAAAAGCCCTTCCGTGGTTGTTGGTGGTGTAGATGAGCACATCACACTGGAAGCCGAAGCTGCTGTCCCAGCGCGCCACCAGCGAGGTGGGAAGGAGTCTCTGGACGCTCACGTTGCACTGGGACAGAGTCTGCAGGGTGGAGGCGTCGGGCGAGGCTTCGCTCTCCTCCACAGACCTCTTGGAGAAGCGCACGTCCACCTCCAGGTTGGCCAGGAACCGGTTGGAGGAGTTGATGGGCGGCAGGAGGAGGTCTTCGTCGCTCCAGCCTTGGCATCGCTGGAGAAGTCCGGCCACCGCGGTCAGAGCCAGCAGCACAGTCGGAGAGTTGTTCAGCATGGCACAGGGCGCGTCTCTCCTGCTCGCATGGTGCTGTGACGATCCGCAGGCTACGGACAAGGCGTGCAACGTTTGACAATGCAAGTCACGGGTGATTTTCTTTTTTCTAAAAACGCAGCTGATCCCTATAGAGAGATTCAATCCCCAGCCCGACGGCTACAAATGGAAACGTCCAAAGCCTGTCACATGCGCGCATCCCCTCCCTCCCGTTGGATGTTCGCCGTCTGACTTGTTCCCCAAATGCGCCGTGCAGTCGCTTTGCAGGAGAAGCAGCTCTGCGCGCTGCCTTCATCGCAGCTCCGAGCCTCACTCCTCCTCTGTCACTTCAGGTGTGAGCGCTGAGCACCAAAACGCAGCGGGGCGGTGAGGAGGGGAGCGTCCAGTGCGCAGGGACAGAAGCGCCAAGTGATCAACACAGCCTATAGAGATTGCCAATGTGTCGTCATCATGGCTGGGAACGCAAAGCATTGTGGGAATCTTTGGCATAAACAAACGCGCTAGACTTGAATTTATGCAGGCAAGAACGCAGTATTCAAGATGCTGTCAACCTGCTGTGTTATAAAGTGCAACAGTCGTTCGCACTTAGACATATGATTATGGTTGCTGGAAGTTGTACTGCGAAGCCAGTTTAGTGGGTTAGTGAAGTAAGGTAGGAGGTAGTTTCTTTTAACCCGGCGGGATCACCATGGTAACTCGTGCTTAGCTCATGAGGTCCCGATGTTCAGAGTTTCATCATAAACTGTTTCACGGAGCGTTTGTACGGAGGGAGAGATCGCGCTGAGCAGCTGCTGTTGACAGTTGATGTTGCTCTTTTATTCCTAGTTAAAAATGAATAATGCTTCATATAGCAGCAAGTAGCGCAAGAGCTGTCATAAATCAAAAGCAGCCTCTCTCGCCATATTTGCAGCAACACTGTTGCTTCAGGCTGCTCTGTCCGATAAAACATTTGCACTCCTCTTGGCTGAAATCAGCCCGTTGTGGATCAGTTTCGTGCGAAAGTTGATATGACGCCAAATGCCTCCTTTGATGTGTACACTCACAGACCATGAATCTGAGAGCCGGACTTAACAAACTAAGTTGATAACCACCTCCTTAGTGTTAACCCGGGCCGGGACTTGAGGTTTTGTTGAGCTGAAAGGTGAGCACAACTCATGGCCATGTCGAACCTCCTTCATATAGGTAACATGTTGGCGGTTGGATTCAGTTTTAGGCGGTATGGTTCGTTTTTGTTTTCCTTAGCTGCATTGTGTAAGTTAATTCTGTTTTTTATTGAATTTATCTTATTATTTACATGGTCAATGACTAGCGCGCTATTCTAGTCTATGTAAATCGAGAGAAATTGGCCAAAGATACCCATAATCCTTTGCGTTTCTGATGACGTTGCCGCCCAGTTGGTCACGTGTCTTGGCAATCTCTATACCTCCTCCAATCAACAATTCCCAACTGATGCACTGCACACTTAGGATGAGACAAAACGCAGCCGTCTCGTGTCAGTACGCCCGTCTGAGGCAGTCTGCACTCAGAATACCTGTAAAGAACAACCTGTAGCACCACCCTGGCTCAAAGTTAAGAGCTGCATGGGCAGGGACACCCCATCCGCCCCCTAAGAAAAGAAATTCTAACAAAAGAAATTCCTCCAAGATAACTGTTATTTTGAGCACAATGGGTCAGTTTATCTCAAAATCCTACAAGATGGTCTAATTTGCTTTTTCGACTTACCAGCAACAAACATCTAAGAGGGAAGCAGTGAATATTTCATCTTATTTGTCTTATTGTCAAATAGGCGAAATGAAATATGTTGGAATGCCTTAATACTTAATTCCCCCCACATTTTGCCCTTAATGCAGTATCCTTCATTCTTTTCACCACTTTTATCCAGACTGAAATATCTCAACACATATTGGATGTGTTAAAATCACGGTACCGTACTTAGGGTTAGGGTTAGGGTTAAAAATGTAATATATTATCATGGAATTTATCCTATAGCTTTGACCTGTGGCACCATCACAGGTCATCAGGTCAAAAAGGATCATCCTCAGCTGTAGTCTCACAATGACTGATAACACAGACTATAAACTCTTATGTCTTAATCATCAAAGAGGACGTGACACAAGCCATAATTAGGGCTACAGCTGTGGATATGAGATGGAAGCAAAGACAGTTCAAGTCTTTTCCTACTCAATGTTACATACAGTTTAACACTAGCCTATAAAATACCCTCCTCAAGTGTTTTATTAAGAACCCACATTATGCTGCTTGTTCATGCAATTATCTGATTAATTGCATGAATTGGCAATAATGTGCAGTGCGGTGCATAAAATCATGTTAATAGCAATAGGTCAGGAGCCTCAGTTCACATCAAACATCATCAAACACAGTAATGGTGCACATGTGTATGTATTTGTGTATCTCTGTATGTATCTATGTATGTATGTGGGGGTTTTCTTTGTTTTTAACCTATAGCACTTTGTGTTGCTTAACACATAAAAACAGTACCATATAGTTTGATTTGATTTGATTTGAAAGAGACATAATTGTTGGTACCAGATGGGCTAGTTTGAGTTTTTCTGAATCTCGTGGAATTTTCTCACACAACATTTTACTCAGATCAGGCCAGGAACAAAAGACGTGCAACAAGGCAACGGTTCTCTGGGATCGAAGCGCCCTGTTGATGAGAGGGTCAGATGAGAAGTGAGCTCACAGAAAAGCTACAGTAACTCAGATAACCACTCACCATCTCAGGATGCACAGTCATTGAGGTGGACGGGCGAGAGAACAGGCAGGAACAGGGAGCCGAGGCTGCAGCGAGCACAGACTGAAAACACAGCCTGGTCTGATGAGGCTGGATTTCTGCTCAGGCAGCAGATGGTCGGATCAGAAATTGGTGTTAACAGCTTGAATCCATGGACCCAACCAGCTTCGTGTCAACAGTCCAGACTGGTGGTGGTGATGATGGTGTGAGTGAGTGGGCAATGTTTTCTTGGTGTACTGTGGGTCCCATAATATCAATTAGTCGTAGCTGAAATGCCACGCCTTAAATTTTGTTGTCATCCCTTTATGGCCAAAGGTTGGGCATGATAATGCACCATCACAAAACAAAAATCACTTCAAATTGGTTTCATGATCACTGATTTCTGTGCAGTTCAGCCTTCGGTCCCCTCACTCACTAGATATAAAGCAGAGAGAAGGCCTTTGGGAAGTCAGCAGCATGACTATGCAACTTGTTAATCTGCAAAGATAGTGTTCGGTAATTGCTAATTAGACATATTAGGACGTGAAAGATGTCAGGAGAGGAGATGCTCTCAGAAGAGACAAGTCTTGAAGAGGTTCTTGTAATTAGAGAGGGTTGACGCTGTTCTGATAGTAGATTGCCATGGAGGAGAACAGGGGTTGCCTGGGATTGCCTTCTGTGCAGGGATTTAAGTGTTGGATGATTTTTCTTAAAGGAAAACAATAGCAGAGAATGAGAAAAAGGCTGTATGACTCAGAAGTTACACTGTATACAAGCATTAGTGACTTTGTGTGGCCACTGTTGAATGCAGATCAGATGAGTTTTTTTGCATTCTGGACAAGGGTTTCAGTGTGTGTGAGGGTGGAGGGTACATCAGGGGAGCATTGCATTGTAGTTTTGGAGAGAGATAACCCATGGCCTGGACCAAGAGTTGGGTGGTGCATCGTGTCAGCCAGGTAAGGTCTGTTGTTCAGTGCATTGTGTAACAACGTGGAGAAGTGCAGTGTGGTCAGGAAAGGAACGTTAGTCATCAAATATGACACCCAGGTTTCTCACAAGCTTGTCTGGAGAAGGCGGCGAAGATGTGACTTTGTGAACATTTGAGCCTTTGTTCAATCGAAGTAGATGTCAAACAGGCCTATTGAGCAGCAGGTCGTGTGTGATAGCTTTGTCCAAAAGTGGAGTGGAGATGAGGAAAATGCCGGTGTCTTACCCAACCAGTTAGTCTAAACTCTGCCCAAGCCAACAGAGTCAGGAGTATAAATGTAAGGTGTTGAAGGGGAAAATGTCATTCACAACATCCAGATGGAGAACTGGATGCTATCACATGTTACAGGCACAGGCAGCTTTCTGTGTTCGTTCTGCAGCACTATGAGCACGCAAGGACACATTTCATACAAAATGCTCCCACTGGAAAATCTATGTCACCTCTCGTCTGTCTTTTTTATTCTGTCATGAAATCTGCTTTGCTGTACACACGATCCGGTTTCTATAGTTACACAACACTGAAGATGTAAGAAGAACTGAGTACTTATATCACTTCTTTTTCCTCTATTGCTGAATTTCTCTCCTCTTGTGCCAGCTCCTGACAGACAGACAGTCCCATAGAAATCAAGATTATAAAAGTAGATGGTAACGATCTCGCTCCCTTTTGAGTCTGTGAAGAATCTGTTTTGTCGCAGTGTCACACCAGTAACACAAGCCGCCTGTCACAGATAACAATGGTGACATTTTGCTTGTCTTTTCAGTGTTTCTAGCTTCTATATATGAAAACATCGCATCATCCAACAGTCCATATTTGTGTATTTATTCATCTGTTGTCTGCTCTGAGAACCTTCTGTATGTTGGTGCTTGTTTGTCTCAGCCATGTTGTGCGCTCGGGGGCAGCCAGACGCATCGATAAACATGTGCCTCCACCGTGCTGGAGCAGCAGGGGCTTAGTACACAGTGTGTGTCACCTGGCTGCTGTATCTGATGTTGAAGAGGACACGGTTGCCCCCCCCCCCCACCACCACCACCCCGCCACACACACACACACATGCTTCGGTCTTTGTGTTTTGGATCCGGCACATTATCACAAACAGCAAATCTGATTACAGTTACAGCTGGGGACACAGCTGTAATTTAAACTTTGATAAAAGTTTAAACAGTGGTTGAACACCTGGTCTGTTTTGGCCCAGGAGGGTTTTTCAGTCTGCACCGGTCACTGTGAGAAACGGTTGGCTCAAATCTCTCTGAGCTCAGAGGCAACTCATTCTCCTAAAAACAGAAATGTTTATGCAACTCACTCAGAGTTGAACGAGATCCCGATGATAGAGAAGTGACTAAGAGTCCAGGACTGAACCTCTTCACCCTGCCAGGACTGTGCGTCACACAGACTTAAATCACTTATATCTTGTATCAGAAATGCCATTTGGAAAATGTGGCCTCATTTGGGCGAACCAGTAACCAAATCTGTTACTTTTAGACATACTTTGCAACTATAATACAGTTCAGTGCCACATCACAAAGCATAGAGCTTTAAAATCAAGACCTCTACGACCTTTTGGATCAGGGTTCCCCAATTCTGGTCCTCGAGGGCCACTGCCTTGCATGTTTTAGAAGTTTCCTGCTGCAACACACCTGATTCAAATGAATGGCTCGTTATCAAGCTCTGCAGTGGCCTGATAACGAGCCACTCATTTGAATCAGGTGTGTTGTGCCAGGAAACTTCTAAAACATGCAGTGGCCCTCGAGGACCAGAATTGGGGAACCCTGATTTGGACAGTAGAGGCGTCACCAAGGTGAATGGTTGTTATATTTCCACTGTATTTAACACGCTTATCATCTCCACTCTATCACTATAGCACACAGTTTTACTTAACTTCCCATTCATCGTGCTTCTGGTAACCAGTTTTTAAAACATGATATGGCTTTGTCACATCATTTTTGCTCTTTGCCAGCGTACTTTTCCCAACAATGTACATACATGCATCGGAAAAGATAACAAGCTACTGACAGAACTGGGTCATTGACCAGAGGCAAATGGTGATGAATTATTCTGTTTCATCTTTACAGGCTAGGATATATGAATGGCACTTGTATGAATTGTTTTTTTCTGTGCTGTTTAAATGGCGTAATTTGCTCTGGAGGCCTGCCTCCGTGTATTTGATGTGAGGGCCAACTGAAGTGAAAGAGGCTTTGGCCTCAATTTGCACCTGAAAGCCCCCTGTCCTCGTGTCTCCGTTTAATTATGACAGTGTATTCTCAGCCTTCTTGCTCTTAAAACAATCATGTAGTTGTTTTGGTTCTCTTTCTACATGCTCCAGACATCTCTGGTGCTCACAAATACTCCCACACATCTCGCAGTGCTGGTCCCTCTGCATCAGATATGCTCTCTAGATGATTTACTGGTGAGCGGAGCAAGGAAATGTAAATGACTTTCTTGTTCATTAATTATGCTATAAAAATGTAAATTGCTTTGGTGACAAAAATGCAAATGGGACTAAGATAAAAGTCTCTTGTGCCAAAGGAGAATGCATGAAACATTCATTTTCTCAAAATGTGGCTCTTTATTCAGGAAACCAAAAAGGGGGACCTGTTAGTGGCTCCTGGCTGGCCTTCATCAAGCCTGTGCTGGATCAGACACCATTAGTCTGACCCACCGAGTCTCACAGACAACTCACTTAATTAGAAGTTGAGGATTGGGTGCATGCATCCTCATAGACACAATGTTCAGGCTCCTCTTTTACAGCAGAGCCTGATGAATCCCCTGTCTGTCTCAAGTGGTCCTGTCAAACCACCTATCACTGCCAGGACTCATCACCACGGCAACAAAACAGAGGTTTCCCTAGAAGCGGTGGGGGAGCAGAGGGGTGTCGAGAAGATATAGTTTGAGACAAATGAAACTAATAACATCATTGTGGTTGTTTGTGATCAGAGAAGCAACAACAATGCTGTGTTTAGTCATTTAACAATCCACAAGGAAGTGGTTCTGCCTGTCAGAGGGTGCGACACAGCTCCATTAGAGAGTTTCTTTGTCATGTTGCTTCTGCAGAAACAATCTGAGTCGGTATGACCTGTCCTCCAAAAGCTGAATAGCACTGTGCTGCAGATTGGGATTCAACCATGGACATGATATTAAATTTAAATTCATATTCTGATGCTAAATGGTTAAGAAATCAACACCAAGAGGAAGGTGTTCGCACACACCTGTCACAACAGGTGTATAATGTTTTCTGTGTGCCTCAGATTGGGTTTGAAAATGTTTCTAACAGACATCAAAATGAGACAAATGTTGTTCGAAGGTTGTGAGGAATGTCTAGCAACAGATCAGGTAGGCTGGACCAGAGAGTAAAAATCAGCTCACAGCGCATCGGCCTCTGCTGCTTTAAAGTTGATTATTCTTCCTTTAATCTGTCTCTTCTTAATCTCCCATTGTTTTGGAGGCACAGTGCTAAATTGCTGTGACACACAATTTTGCTTTGAGAATATATTATAAAAATCCTGCCACTTGAGTAAACATAAATGTAAAAACAGTGAACACTCATTATACATAGTACTCTTGTGGTTTGTTATAATTAACATGTAAACAGCATTTTATTACAGAAATCAGAGGCTCTAATTACTGAATTTAACTTCTTATATCCTGCATAATACATTTGTATTGTAGACTACATTTGTACATGACAATGCGTCACATATAATAAGGTGTTTTGAATGTAAAAATATTTCTGAAAAGTAATTACCACACTTGACTATTATTAATGTATAACTATAAGTGTCCTGCAAAAAAGATCCGGCACTGTGGGGACTATTGCAGTGAAATAAAAAATAAATAGTATTGAAATTACATAAACAATGAGTTAATTGCAAACTGGATTCTTCTAAGACAAGTACAAGTGCCTTAATTATCCCATATAGCTGCTCCTTTACTATAAAGATTTCCCTGTCTTTAACCTTTAACTGAGAGCAATTAAAATGCTGTTGAACACATGCAGAAATTCAATTTTAATAACAAGATGGCTCATTGTATTTGTATCGTAATCAGATTGCTGCGCGAGCGTCGCTCACAGTGCATCTAGCAGACTGCAGAGGGACCAGCAGGACTGTGGAGTTGTACACTAGTTAGGAACATTAATTGCAGAACAGGATGGGAATCCCCAGAGAAATAGACATTACAAATGTGTAATTTTGTGGAACAACCCATGCGTTGCAGAATCAGATTTTTATTATTATTATTATTCCAAATGAGTTGAATTTATGCATCCTTGTGGGAAAATGAGAAGATTAGGGAGGAAAGGGAGAGAGGTCCTCACAGATTCCTTAAGGTCTTGTTCCAGCTACAAACGCCCTAATCTCTGTGCCGCCATGTTTCTCTCTGAGGCCTTTGTTTTCCATGGGAACAGATAAGAGAAGGACACACGGGGATGTCAATGTGAAATAGGCCCTGGAAATAACATCACACTCATCAGACTCTCTGAAGCACGGTCAGAGGCGTGTAGAGACCTATATCAGCCCGCTCCTCGCCAGCGTCAGGAAGCCGAGATGGTGTGAGATTGCTTCTCTGTGGCGACCACCAGACCCGTTTCTCATTGAGGCCGATGTGGATTGTGAATCACACACCCGTCCACGAAAGGTCACCTTGGACAGGTGAAGACAAGTCAGCCCCCCACTCCCCATTCCCTCATCTGCTTTCCACCTAACACACTGCTGCTCGGGCAGCTCTGGGTGCTCGTTTGTCATCTGATTCTCTGCTGGTGAAATGCAATCGTCCTCCGAAACAGGGAAAGAAGAGGTGATTACCATGGGTTGTTTGTCATGGTGGGAATGAGGAGGTGGATGTGGGTGGAAAACCAGGATGATTGGTTGCTTTCGGAAGTGATTCGTTTGAAAATCAACAGAAGCTTCTAGTACCTGAGACTCCAAAGGCAACATAGCTGTCCAAAGAAAAAAATGCACAACTCAAATGCCCAAAATAAATGATTGAAAGACTTTGAAATTGAAGTGAGAGATGGCGCCATGCAGGATTTTAACTGGTAATTAGAGTAAAATATAAAGAAGTGGACCACTGAGACAAAGCTGGCACCTGGAAAGAGGATAACACTTCCACAGAACTGGTTCCATTTTTTATTTTCTTGCATCGTTTCTCCAAACATTTCCGGCAATAAACTGGCTTTGTGCACTCAGACGCTCCCCGAGGACATTGAGCCTCCATCTGCTCCTGTTATATGATGCCTATCACTTTTCCTTATGTGTCACATTGTTAGCAGACCATCATTTAAAAAACAGAAAATATTGTCCTGGAACAGCTAATTTCAATCACGATAAAGCAATATTCAATCAGTTGTGGGGTCGTCTGCTCATGTTGCCAGGTTACTGTCAAATCAAATCTGATCAAACCACACCCACACGATCCTGATGAATCAGATTATCTGTGAAAAGGGAGACAGGAAAACAAAAGGAGAGGCACGACTTACTAAGTGGCACGGCTGGAATCAAACCAGGGGCGTTGCAATTATGTGGTGGTAACCACTGAGTCTGGAGCGCTGGAGAGTTTTTGAAACTTGACAACTTTTACATGAAGTTATTATTTCTGAACCAAGTTCACTGTGCTCAAAAAGTCCAGCACATAAAACAACAATGTCGTTTCAAAGAAATGAGATACCTACAACTTGTTAATTAGTAAGCTTTTGCTGCTGTTAAGTGGGTTGTTTTACACTTCACAAAGAGGTTAGCTGTTCCCAGTCTTTACGCAAAAGTAAGCTAAGCTAAGCTTTATGTTCCTTGCAGGCATTAGAGCGATATCTCATATTATTCTCAGCAAAAGAAACAAATATAGGTGAGATATTACTTTAAGTTGTTGGCATTTGGTGAAGTTTAACCTTCTGATCATAAACAGTACTTCAATGAAGGCTGTGACCAGGAACTGACCTTCAGTCCTTTGTTCAGCCTCAGCCCACCTCCATCAACCATCATGTAGAATAGATATACTGTATGTTTCTTGGTTTGTAAAACACAGTGATTCACTCCAGAGGTGAATATCAACATGGAGTTGAACTGAAGGAGCATATTTTCTATAAAGTTGTCAAGGTTTTCTGTCCTTTGATTGCAGCGTAAGGTTCAGTTTCGAACAAATGATCAAACACTGTTCGCCAGCACCTGCAGTCCTCCATGAAATACAGTAATGATGAGGAAGTGAGTATAAGATTCATTCATCAGGCTTTATGTGGAGAGTTATGGCCTCAGCTGTATCAAAAACCCATTTCCCCGTCTCATTCCTCCTTCTCAACCACATCCTGTTGTGCCCTGGGTGGAGGCGCCCATTTAACTCTGATATACGACAGCAGGCCGGATCAGAGCCCCGGGTTTAGTTCACTGACGTCAGACTGAGGAACTCTCTCTATCTCCCGCTAATGACACCCCACCCTCCTTTCCCTCCCCTCTCACCGGCTCTGACTGACTTCTCCCCTCTTTCTCTTCTTCTGTCTGCACGTCGGATCAAAGGTGAGAGCCACAGGGTGAGCTCACAGAAAGAGAAAAGGCTGATGATGAGACGCTGCTCCTCCTCATCTTCCTCCTCCTTGGTGTCTTTCTGTTCTGTGATGAAGATGAAATGAGTGGAGGTGCTCTTTCAGTCAGCAATCACTTTACACTGGAAGTTGGCATCAAAGAAAGAGTACTCCTTCAGAAATCATGTTTAATGAAAGCATCTCCCGAGGATACTTGTAGAGCTGCTGGCGGTAGATGTGTGTCATGGAATTACTTCAGTCATGGTTTATGATCACTCTTCTTGTCGGACTCCAGAAACTAAAAGAAAATGTTAAAACAACAAGAAGAGCTTTATATAAGAAAGTTAAACATAAAAATGTGGCAATGACAGGTAAGTAGCCTACATCCTTTAGACATGCAGGGAATATACTTGGCAACAATTTGGCTTTATTTGAATAGCAATAGTGGATTATATTTATGTAGCGCTTTTCTATTGTTACCCGATACCCAAAGCGCATACAGTAACCATTATTAATTCATACCACATTCATAACCGGTGGTGGTAAGCTACGTGTGTAGCCACAGCTGCCCTTGGGCAGACTGACTAACTAACCATTATCAAGAACGATGACATGTTGTGAAACATCTCCTCTCATTTTTTTTTTTTTTAAGAAAAACAACAAAAAAACATATCATCATATGTACCAAAATTTAGTATCAATTTATTGGTATTCATCAGCCTCCTTAATGTTAATTGGAAGTAAATTAATGCAAATAATAACAATTTATTGTAAATGCATTGTTACTAAATGAGGAGGATAAAAACAATCTCATCTCTGAAGATAGTTTTTCAGAACTGCTAACCCAGGTGTTATCAATAACTGATCATTAACAGCTGATTGAAAAGCCAGCACTTAAAATATTCAAACCATCTAAAAAGGTTGCCCTATTTAAAAGAGCTACTGTGAAACATAATTGCATAGAGGCTCTGATGATAAATGTATCTGAGTGTGGATATTCAAGTTAGGCCTACTCCAGTCCAGTTCTGTCTTGGCGTAACAGTGGGTGGTGCAGTTATCACTGTTGCCTCACAGCATGAAGTCGCTGGGGCCTTTCTGAATGGAGTTTGCATATTTCCACATGGGTTTCATCGGAGCAGTAAGGCCTCATCTCACAGTCAAACAGGGAGGTGAACTGGCTCCTCTATGTTGCCCTGTTGAGCGTGAAAATGTTGGCCCTGTAATAGACCAGTGACCTGTCCAGGGTGTGACCCACCTCTTGACCAGAGGCAGATTGCCTCCTGAGACACTCAATAAAAAGAACAGTGTAGATAAGAGATAGATGGAAGTAAATTAAACTGCAGACAATTTTCTGTGTCTGTGGGCAGCAATTTTATAGATTGCTTTTTTTTTCTAAATTAAAAGGAAAAAAAGAAAGATGTTACAGGGTTGCCAGGGTAACGGGCCGAGCCATCACTCACTCAAGTCACTGAAACCCAAGTGGAGCTTGAGCACACGCACACGCACGCAGATATACAATCATTTGGTCTTTCAGTCATTTTGAAGTAGACTACATGTAATCTCCACATAATTTACACTCTAACTAACCTACACAACTAAATTTTTAACTCACCTCTCAGTCACAACAGTCCTTTGAAGTTATAAGGACTGAATCAATGTCCACACAGCATTAAGCAGAAAGATAATTTTGTAACATGTACAAAACAAAAAAATATTAACTTATCAGATTAACCTAAATAGCCTGTATAAATTTGCACTTGTGCCTGCTGCTGCCTAGGAGTAAAAAAGGTATCAAGGCAGTTCAGTTAGGCTACTCTAAATCCAGACCATGTGAATGTTGTCGACGCACGACGTGTTGATAAAGTTATTTGAAACCAAGATGGCGGCGCCTATAGGGCAGTCGTGATCGGCCGTGATACAAGGAAACAGGTCATTTACAGCACATTTAAAAGCCGGACTTCATCTTTTTAGCATGGATTATAGTTTTTATGTCACAAGGACGATAACGCGGAAACACAGGAGCTGGAAGTGAAACAGAAGGTAAATTAATATACAGTTTAACTGTCGCTGACAGACAGACTGGTTGCATTTCTGATTCAAACGAATGCCATGTTGACATAAAGGACGTTTAGAGAAGTATTGAATCTCTGTAATTCAACGCAGTGTGTAGTTACTAAGTCAAATGTAATGTCATATTGAAGGGTGAAGCGTGACGTCGGTTTTGCGCCGTGAAGGTGATTTCTCCTTCAAGACCTGACACCCTTTTACAGTCTATGCCTGACACCGACCTGTCTCCTGTAACGACTCGTCAGTTAACTGAAACACAATGAATGTGAAAACTGGTGATTAACATCAACAACAATAATAATATTGATTATTTATTTAAAATATTTGTTCAAATGCATACAGTCAAAAAACTTGCATATTCATTTTATGCATCCGTGGCTGGGGTTTGGTTTGACCAGAAACTTGAACCATTGATCATCAAATTCAATTTGGCTACCAATTTTTATAGTAAGTAATATAATAGGCTTCTCAACTGCATGATTTGATCATGGGTGTTTATTCTCATGGACTAGCTATTATACAGGGTTACTTATAATTTGACCAAAAGGATTCCCCACATGCTTTCTAATCAGCCTACAATATTGATTCATCAATATAAAGAGGGTTAGGGTTCTGGGTAGATTTTGATTTCAGCAACAATTTGTACACATTTGGAAATAATATATTTTTTTTTTAGATGCAGTACTTAATCATTTTGTTTGATTACATTATGTTGAATTTTTTTTTTAAATTTCAAGACAGACTTCTAATTTCTTTAGAAAGAGAAATTTAAATATCGACAATTTCTATCTGATAACAAGAAAAAAAGGGACAGAGAACCTCAGATGTTAATGTTACCAACCAGTGTCTGAGAGTTGTTTGGTCAGTTTCTAAAAAGTAAAGTTGTACTAATCTCCAGATGACGCCTGGTTCCCCTCTGAGCCGTGGTGCTGTTTGCTGAAGTTTTCAGTCCTTCCTTCCAGGAGACACCCGGACGGATGAGCCCAGTCACCATAGAAACATTTTCTCAGTCTCTTGCCTCAGCCCACTCACTCGCACCATCAGAGACGCACACAACCTTGAGTGCTCGGCTCTCCCAGCCTCAGCCTGAGGGAGGAGCGTTGGCTGCTGCGATGCTTTGGTTATACTCGAGAGAATTTTAGTGAAAAACACATTCCCACAAGCGGGTGGGTGGTGCAGAGGACGGGGAGAGGAGAGAGAGTGCTCCTCTTGGGTTTACACTCATTTGCTTGAACGAACTCAGCGCGCTCTCCCTCAAAGATTTTGTCCACACTGTCAATAAATCCCTCAGGATGGTCTGAGTCTCACTGAATGATGTGGAGGCTTGTAGTTTCTTACACTTGAATGATGCTTTCATTCAAAGAGCTGTGTTATCTTATAGTCTGAGCTCGAAAATATGCTATAATTGAATTTACTGCACAATTTTACAGTGACAGTGTAATGTATTGCATCAAAGTTGGCTAATATATCATTTGAACCAACAGCTCTGTTGTTGCTAAAAGTATCTTTAATGGTGCAAAATCATTCTTTAATGTTATTTAACATTAGAAAATATAAATACACATATAAGATCCACCTTTGTGTTCCCACCTGAGCTATACCTTGCCTATTTCTAGTATTTTAGAGTCACATTGTCTCTGTGTTCTCAGTGTCTTTAGATAACCAGTTCAAATTCTTTGTTTACCTCATTTACATCATTATCTCAGTCCGGTGTCGGGGGCGTGCACATTGCTTCTTCCATTCAGTAAAGGTCTCGCTGTCTGAGGTCCAGATGCGTCACGGATGTGAAAATATCCTCTTGACAGGTTGTTGTCCTCTGTACAGATATCTTAGGTTACCTTGGAAACTGTGTTTATGTACATGTCTGTATGTGTGTCTCTGTGTGTGATGTGCAGAAGACAAATCTAGGTCAAATTGTTTTTTAATTTTTTTTCCTTACATGTAGTTGATTGTTCTGACAAAGTCCAGCCTAACTGCAGTGTCTAAATGAATAAAATAAATAAACATGACTTTTTTAA
This sequence comes from Decapterus maruadsi, assembly GCA_030347415.2. NCBI lineage: Eukaryota > Metazoa > Chordata > Actinopteri > Carangiformes > Carangidae > Decapterus > Decapterus maruadsi. The sequence continues at coordinate 17,750,404 of CM064894.1, forward strand.
GTTGTTAGTTGCAGGACTAATCAGCTGTCATTAATGTTTTTCATCCCTTCCCTGCAACTATTTACAAAAGTTGGAGGAAGGTTAGTTCAGTCTAACATCCTGTTGTGCAAAAATAAATCTGCATTTTTCAACAGAGAGATGAGTCAATAATTGAAAATCAGTCGATTGAAAATGTCATTCTTACATCGGAGCAGGAGGGCGGTGTGATAAGAACAGGCTGTCCACAGCCTCACTGTGAGGCAGAGCATAATCACATCACGCTGAATAAACCTCTTATTTCACAAAATCAGGCTGTTGTGTGAGTGACATGGAGCAAAGAACGCAAAAAAAAAAAAAATCACGTTGAGAGCTGCAGAGCCGAGCCGTCAGTCAGAGAGTGGACTCACATGTACCGTAGATTAGATCATTTGAACACAGACTGTCTGTGGTGAATGAGTGTAGTGGCCTTGTAGCATTTTATATGTCATGATGCTGCTGCATTAAACTGCTGTGAATGGTCATTATGGTTCCAAGGTGAAACATTTGTTTGGATGAAAACCTTGTGACTGGGATCAACTTATTGTTTCACTGACTTTTGCATATTGATCCATGTAGTGACCGTATCTGCTTTATGATCAGCAGCACTATTGTCCAATTTGTGCATTTATTTGAGCTCTTAGCTTGTCCATGGTCTCCAAAGTCTGAAAGCTCATGTAATTAACACATTAACACTTTACACCCGATCAGTTTCTATAATGATGACAATATAATTATGTGAAATCATATTACATGTTACTGTTCAAGTGAATGATTCACCAATGCTAAATTTGAGAGCAATATTCAATTTGATGCTGAACTTGAAGATAATATTATAATTTTTTTAATTCTTCTGTTCTGTTTGGAAAATAGAGAATCGGTCGATATCATTAAGTTTGGTTCAAAGTTGAGCCTGAACAGAAATCCACCAAAAGCTTTGAAATTCTGTCACCATGTTATTGAGGATTTTGTTTTTACACAGGTCCAACGCTTTTCAGATGAAAGGCATTAAATATCAAATTAGGCTGCACCAAACAGACACTGAAAGCCAGTTGACATGTAGAAAGAGAGTAAACTATTCCTCCGTTCTGACTGTCTTGTGTTTCTGTTTTAGAGGAACCATGCAGGTGTCAGTGAGGAGACTGGCTCTGTATCCGCTGGCCCTCGCCCGCTCTGCCAGAACCAGGGCCCCCGTCCTGAGCCGAGCACCCCGCCGCTCGTCCCCGGGCGCCCGCACCCTGTTCAGTGAGACGGGAGAGTGGGACAAGGTCTATCGGCCAGAGACCCGACGCAGGGTGGAAGAATGGTGGCGCCCACGCATCATGGCACAGTGGCGGAAGGACGCACTGGAGGAGGTAAAACAACCTCTGCTCATTTCTTTTACAGACCAACTTCACCATCATTAGCCTGCTGATGTCAGACTAACAGAGAAGGACATGTTCGATCTAATTGGCCGAGTTACTGTCACTGTGTTCGCTGAGTCCCTGTTCTGGTTTCAGTTCAGATCAGAGCCTGGTTTTAGAAACCTAGATGAGACTTCAGAAGACTCACTAGATCAAAACCAAAAGATAATTTGTTCCAATTATATGAATCAGAAAAATAGTAGTAGCCTACTGCAAATCCTCATGTTTGAGAAGCTGGAATCAGCACTATCTTTATTTCTGACACTCTCCCCAAAACAGGTTATTTTATTATCTAATTATTTTCACAGCAATCAGTTCATTATTTAATCATTTTCAGTCTGCACGCAGGAGAGGCGGATTCACCTCCATGCAGATGATCAAAAATGTGAATTTTGTTATTAAAATATTGACGCATATATAAATAGCCAGGTTCTCTATGCGCTGCGTCAATGTCACTTCCCAAATATGGTCGTCAGCACTGTGGAGAGGAAGTCCTCAAACCAAGGCCAAGGTTTTCGTACCTTGGTGAAAAAATAGAGCGTGGAGAGAGCCTAAATCTATCTAATGGACACATCTATTCATGTATAAGTTTGAAATACCTTCAGCCTTTTTTAAGATTAATTGATTAATTGATCATTAAGCATCCTACAGCCGCTGTAGCTGGTCACAGACCAGCAGATCAGGCTGATTATATATCCTAATGGTCTGAGCGTGCGGCCGTCTGGCGGAGGCTGACAGTGATTAAGTGCATTCGTGACAGCCCTGGTCCTAATTAATTTATTAAAAAATTCATGACTCAGGTTTCCTGTAATCATGTAAAGCTGGATGTACCCGGTACTTACCGCGCTGCCATGGTAACAGAGTTGCGACTGTAAACCATCCATAATCAGTACAGCCTCCGTTCAGACTCTGACACCATAATCAGACTCTGTGAGAGCTTCGTCCCGGTGAGACGGCAGGACTCAGTCAGACAGTGGGCTCACTCTGCATATGATGGGGTATCATTTCTGTCCTGAGCTCATCACGTTAATGCAGTGTCTTTTACACAAGACTCATTTCAAAAGAGACAGAGTGATAGTAGAGGAAAGAACTCCAACATTCACGCCGCTGCCGTCTCAAAGCATTAAAGTTTGATCGTCCGTTCCCACAACGTTATCTCACCGCTCTGAATGTCATTCTGACTGTCTGTTGTTTCTCTCAGGGCTCCGACAGGAAGAAGAAGTTTTACGTCCTCTCTATGTTTCCATACCCGTCGGGGCGACTGCACATGGGCCACGTGCGAGTTTACACCATCAGTGACGCCATCGGACACTTCCAGAGAATGAGAGGACATCAGGTCGGTCAGCTGTCAAGATTAGATAAACCAAAGAAAGTTATTTATATTAAAAAAACAAAACAAAAACACATGTATTTAAGTTTTAGGTTTGATGCTTTCTTCTTGGAACAGAGGTTAAAGGTTAAAGGTATTTTCATATGATTAAAATAAAAAAAAGTTTAAATAATTAAAGTAAGCAAAGAGATGTGTTTCCTTACGATTTTCTTTGGCAATAAAATAAAAATCAAATCAGAATGAGGCAGTTCAAAGAATATCTGTTGACACTCCCTCTCTAATCTGTGATGCTTCTCTTCCTCCACACTGTACATGATGTAGTGTACAAACCACAGCGTTCACTTCGGCTCCATTAGCAGCGTAACAATTCGTCCTCGTGCCATTATCTGCCAGGGTTTGCACTCTCCAGGGAGCACGTAATTAGATTCTTCTGTTTGTCGTGCTTGATTTCAACAATGCTGTATTGATTTCAAACAATGTGCGTTTGCGCGACACGCATTTTAATGTACTGGAAGTTGAATAATGAGTTTTTCTACTTCTTCCGGACTTAATCCTCAAACCTGTCACCCATGTTTTGTTGGATAAAGATTAAATTCGTTTTTCTATCTTTTCACTGAGATTGAATAATCCCTCCTCCACGGGCTCAGGAGTGTTCATCACAACTGACTGACCCACTGAACTTTTATCAAATTAACGTATAAATGCGGAACTGAGATCAACACAAAAGCAAGGACATTTTTCCTCTTTCCAGTAAGCTGACAACTGGAGAAAATGTGAAGATTTTTAAACCTGTTGTGACGATCTTGAACCTTCCCATACATTCTCCTTTCATGGTTCAAATGAGGTGTAAATAAAGTAAAGGTAAAATCCATACCCTCGATCTCAGGCACTCCACTGTGTTATTGACTGGACTCTGTTTCAGATCAAAGCACCACAATCGATATTCAGCACTCTGTTTGAGTCCAGTAAACGGCTGCAGATGAAGCTGTAACCAGTGTGCAATCACACACACGCACGCACACACACCTACCACCGACGCAATGGGGAGAAGCTACATTCAGTTCTTTGGTTTGTGTCTCTCCATCTGTCCTTGTGTTTATCCTGGCGAGAAGTTGTTCTTTCTTTTCTTTCTTTCTAGATTTTTTTTTGTTTACAGTAGATGGTGCGTAACTTCTCCCTCACCTGCAGAGAGAATCCCTCCTGTTTCAGCCTGGTCTCTCCCCAAACACAAACGTGGTTGCACATGACTGCCGCCTACTTCCTGCCCAGGAGTTTACCTCCTCGCAGCATCTGTCAGAACACAAGCCTCGTTCTGCTGTTTGCACACAGTCTGCTCTACTCACTAGTTGATTAAAGAGGGTCTGCTTCGTCAGTAGTCTCAGCCTAAAAGTGTTTCATCTGTGAGGAAACTGGGAGACACAGACTTTTTTTTAGGTTTTCTTTTTTTTAGTTGTGTTTTTAGTGTTCAATTTGTAATCAGTAATCAATTTGCATTGAAATGTGATATTTTTGTCAGACTATATGACAAAGGATTAGTTCCAACATTTTGAAAAATATACATTTATGTGCCCTTTTTCATTTTTTTCATTAAAGGGATAGTTCACCCAAAATTCAAATTTCACTTATTATCTACTCACCCTCATGTCGACTAAGAGCTGTGAGAATTTTCAGAGTCCTCCGTTCCCTCTCTGAGTTACGGGGGGGGGTCCGCGCAGTAGTATTTGTCCATATAATGGTTGTTAATGGACACCAACTTTCTTGGTCCCAAAAGAACCACCAAAAAACATCCAAATACCTCCATACTGCTCGTCTGTAATGTCCCTCTTGTATTGAAGCCCCGACATGAGGAATTGTTCTGAAAAAAATTAAATAAGTCTATATTTTAAGCTTGTTTGTAGCGGAAGCTCCCGGTGTCTCAGTTCACTGCTCTTCCTGTGTCATGACCGGCGGAACAATTTCTGACGTCTGGGTTTGAAATGAACTATCCCTTTAAACAAACATAGTATTCACAAACCAAATTTAATGTTACAGGACTGGGTGCATGAAGATCTGATTCTTGTAATGTTCCCAAATCACAAGGTTGTCCACAGTTGTTCATTTAAGTCCAAAATATATTAGATTTTCCAGATATTCCCACCACTCCTTCTATTTCTGCAGAAAAAGATCAGCCCTCTCGTTTCTTGTCTCTCTTGCTAAATGAAGATATCTTTCGCTTCTCTAGAACCAGCAGCGTAGTCGGCATATCTTACCAGAAAAGGAAACCAAATCCACCAACCAGCACCTTGAAAGGCCATTTTAAACTGTATTAAGTCATAAAAGGAAGCCGCCGCCCGGCTGAGAGATGCTCTGATGTGCAACCACAGTGTGACTCTCTTACACTTTGGGTTTTGTACAAATTAACCAAAGAGATAGAACTTCAGAACTTTACTTTATTTAGAGGGATCACTCTGGAAGACCCAAGAGAGGGTTTGACATTTATTTACCTGGCAAAGGCTGAGTGATGCAAAGACTTTCCTTTGATTTAAAACTATATTCTTGTCCTAACTGAGATTTTTTTTTCATAATTGTGATTTGAAATGACCCTGGTTTAATTACAATCCTTTAGTGCGATGAGAGAACAGACGAGGGTTGCAGAGAGATGTGTTTCAATGCCACTACAGATGGAGAGAGGCTCGGAGCTGCAACTGTGTAGGTGGACACTTCACATTCACAAAACCAGACTCGCAGCGCTAGCGTTCCTTCTGGTTGTTGCGCGCAAGGAGCCCGGAGCTGCTCGGTGATGCGTCTGTCTGCGTCTGACTGTGCCTCTGATTTGCGCCAGATTACAGCGGACAGATTTTAATGATAAAATCAGCCTCCGCTCCACTCCCACGTCCATCTTTGGTGCCACTCATGCTCTTAAATGGCACTGTAAGCCTCGGTGATAACAAGTCACACCAGCCTTCACGTCTTGTGTGGACATTATAGGATAAGTGGAGCTGAAGCTATTAGCAGTGGAGAGATAATGGGCCTGTCTTGCTCTCTTTGAACTTTGAGGACTGAGCTCACTAACAGCAGCCCGTCCATCACAGCCGGTCCCTGCAGCAGCGTCTCTCGCTTTAATAGGGTATTTACACTGAATAAACAAAGTAGTGGCATATCCATCCTAATGAGATGCATGTTTTTTTTCTTGCTTTGTCATTTACACAGGCTATCTTTGGCTTGCTGCTCACTCCCAGTGAGCCTGTATTCCTCCTGAGCAGTCACAGTGGTCGACCGCGCTCAGCTCTCTTAGCCTAATACCATCCAGCACGAGGCTTTACAAATGAGGCCCATGCAGTTACCAAGGATACCGATTCGTCTGAAACATCAGACCCGTTAGAGTCCGCGCAGTGATCCTCTCCGGTCCTCGACTCCTTGTCACCGCGCTTCTCCTCTACTTCACTCACGCCTTCCACTCCTGCGCTTTCATCTCGTTTCTATCTCGGCGAGCAGAAAAACACAGACGAGGAGCTAAAGGGGGAAAAAGAGAAAAGTGAAAGAGACGTTGTCTGAAGTCGAGAATGATTCATCTCAAGGATAGTGTAGGTTACAGAGAGGGGCAATGAAATGACTGTGAATAAGAAGTAGGGAGAGCAGGGAAGATGAGATTGTGATGTTCCTCAGGAAATTGTGTGAAAAAACAACTTATTAAGTAATTTGCATCGAGCTGGTGAATATAAAAGCTGATTTTCCTTTGGCTTTTGCATTATATAACAGATGCCTGTGCGTGAAAATTGCAGTCAGTCTGCATGCATTAACCACAGTGTGTAGGTTACTGTAATGTAGCTGAGATTCCAGCACAAACACGGTTCAACGTATAATTTACTGAATAAAAAACCTTATCCAATACAGCTATTAATAATTATTTGTTTTTGAATTATTGAAGAAGTAACTTTGTCATTCAGAAATGTGTTTTGCTTATTTTGTTGCGATACTATGTAGCCTACATGATAATATTAATAATTTGTTAGTATTTGCAGAGTCAGTATGCATAAGTGTGATTTTGTGACATCACAAAAATATTTCGAAACCAACTGAAAGCAGTTTTATTGTTTAATAACAGAGGAATAGGTTTGATATGGATGGAATATTTAATATAATCAATGTTTTTCATGAGCAATATTTTGTTATATGCTTAAACACGGCTTGGTGGGGGTGTTCGTGCCCGAGGTAATTTCTTTAAATAACTTGTTTTCTTGAGGTATTTAAATTGCAATAATTAAAACACAGAGGGAAGCAACCAGCACTTACTCACATTTAATAAGCTGATAGCAGTGTTGAACTTAATCAGCCGATTAATTTCCTGTTGATCTGCTAATGATTTCCCCTCTGATATCCATCCACAGGTGTTGAATCCGATGGGCTGGGATGCCTTTGGACTTCCAGCCGAGAACGCAGCCATCGAGAGAAGCCTTGACCCAGAGGAGTGGACTAAAAGGTACGTGAAATAATATCACATTTGTGCTTACGGGAGTTCGTTGTGTACATGTATCCTGTAATGTGGCCCTGCTGTGGCTCCTCTCCTCAGTAATATCCAGTCCATGCGGGAGCAGCTGGACGGCCTTGGCCTGTGCTTCAACTGGGACCGGGTGAGTAGATATGAGAACGGACCAGAGCTTCGGGCAGCTTTTATTGACTCAACCTGTGTGCAAACGCTTCACACCGCTGACCTGACTCTGGCTTTTGCTCACAGGAAGTGACCACTTGTCTTCCAGACTACTACAGATGGACACAGTATCTGTTTATCAAGCTCTTCAAAGCAGGACTGGCCTATCAGAAAGAGGTAGGAACGACCTCGGCTTGTGAAAGGTGCTAATCCTCGGTTTCCTTTTTGAGGAAATAATATGATCGGGGAAGGTTAGCGGCCGCTGGCTGTTCCAGAAATGGCTGAGGCAGCTAACTATTGAAAAAAAAAAGAACTGAATTGTAAAACTGAAATGAATGGAGAGCTTGGAAGAAGCCTTTTGATTATGTTTAATGAAATGGGACGACACTGGAATAAGCTTTTGGTCCGTCTATTAGCCACTTTCTAAGCTCTGCTTTTTCATCTTTAACTGTGTGCGTGTGTGTGTGTGTGTGTGTGTGTGTGCGCCCCAGGCTGTAGTGAACTGGGACCCTGTTGATCAGACGGTGCTGGCTGATGAGCAGGTGGATGAAAACGGCCGCTCCTGGAGGTCTGGCGCTCTGGTGGAGCAGAAGCTGCTCACACAATGGTTCATCAAGACCACAAACTACGCTAAGGTACAGCCCTTTGGTGTGTCTGTGTGTCTGTGTGTGTGTGTCTGTGTCTGTGTGTCTGTGTGTGTGTGTGTGAGTCAGTGGGTGAGCATGGTGTATGTGTGTCGCACGTGACAAGTGGTGTTCAAATGGCAGGTCAGCGGCTACACGCAACGCCGAAATGATCAGTGACCCCTCTGATAACAATCATGGCTGATCCTTCAGTAGCAGCAGCTGCAGCCCTGCCTCTCCACTTCTGCAATCAGACCGCTGGAGACCGTCACTCGTCGCCCGGCGTCTCCCGTTCAAAGGGAAAGAGGCTGGAGAAGTCAGAGTCATACCATCAGGTGGCCTGGCTGGCTGATGAGAAGCCTCCAACGCATTCGGCTCAGAGGTGCAGGGAGAGATGGCCCCTTCTGGACTTCAATATGAATAATCTGCAGGAATGACGGCTCATGCATTAAACATGCAGCACATGCATGTGCATTGTTAGAAATGAGGGCAAGCATGTGCCAATGCAGAGCGGTCCTCGGGGAGGAAAGTGGCTGTGGGAAGCCTTTATTACTTTGCCACTTCTGAGTCCAGACAGCAAACACATTCAGTTTGCAATTAAATAGAATTCTCAAATCAAAACAAAAGTTAGAGATGATTTTCCTGTTGATTGATTACTTGATTAATTGACCCATCATTTTAGTTCTATCTGTTCCTGTCAAAATAATGAACAGACTCATGAGGAAAGGCAGAGCATTAGCACGGGCAGGTTTCAATTTTCCGAAACCAGTGCCGAGGAAGTGTGAAATTAATCTAAAACCTTCTTTTATGCAAGCACTAGTTTGTTCTCTGAGGGTTCGTCACTTTTGTCATTTCGATTTAAAAAAAAAAAAAAAAATCACAGAGTCAGGCATCACCCAGTTTTAGCCGTGGCGCTGAAGTCGCCCATGCTTGTCCGTGTCAGAGGTGTGGGTGGAGGTGGAAATCAGCCCACGGGTGACAATGTGTTCCTGCATTTCTTATTTTTTTTTCTTCTTGACGAACAGAGATGTGGGAATGAAGGAAGGAAGGAAGGAAGGAAGAGGAAGGTGTTAAGGAAAAGAAGTGAGAAAGACAGATGGAGGACCGTGTCAGACCGGAGACGGCCAAATTAAAAAGTGCTGTAATTGGACTGTGATTTCCTGCTTGTGCGTCTGCTTCTCTCTCCGCTCGCCTCTACACGTGTTCGAGCCCGTTAGACAACATTAACTTCAGACGACATTTATTCAGCGGTCGTTAGTTCGGCTGTCAGGTCGTTCCACGTTGCGCTGACGGTGTTCCCTCATGAACTGTAAGCACATTGTTTCGTCCAGGGCCACAGATGACTAAATATTATTACTAAGATGGATTCTTAGATGCGGAGCTCGCTGGATGTTAAATTACCACGTGGCAGTTAACAGAGTTTTCAATTTCATGCATAATCACTCTTCTCGCAGCGCAGACACACATGCAGCCAGCCTGTTACACTGCACTGACGTCTAAATGATTCATAGACTGACAGCTCAGTGTATTGTTCCACTATAACACTGTGCAAATATGAGCGTTGCTTCTAGAAATGTTTTGTGTCATTAAGGTGCAAACAAACAACTTGTGAGGAGGAGGAGGTGGAGGAGGAGGAGTGTGATGGTTCAGATCTGGCAACCGAGTCAGAAAAAAGCAGCACTTTCACTGAGAAACATTTTTGTTAGAAGTGCTCTTCATGTGTGTTTCTCTTCCTCTCTCACACACACAAACACACACACAATCACAATCCTTGGTTATTTGCTATACCATGCTTTCTCTCTCAAGCATTTCTTAGTTGCCATGGAGACTCCTCTTCTCATTTTGCTCTACATCTTTCTCAGTTACTCCTGCCTCTGAGCCAAAACGTATTTGTCTTCATCGGCAAAGTAAAAACATTCACCGCCTCTTTCTTTAAAGCCATCATTAGTTTTCCAGCGTCACCCTTTTCCTGTTGAATAGTCTGACACAGTACAAAGGTTGGTCGACTAAAATCTAGTCACAAAAACTTGACCAGTCATATTATACAGCGGGGAAAATAAGTATTTCATCCCCTGTGGATATATTTGATGATCAAAAGTAAACTGATTTATATAACCTTTATATGTTGATTTTATTTCTGCATTAAAACTGGATAAAAACTATTAAAAAAGTCAATTTCTTTGAGGGGAGCAAACTTCCAAAATCAGCAGGGGATCAAACACTGTGCATTTAATAGAGAACAGGCATTTCTCATGAATTAATATCTTGGTTAACTAACAGGTTTCTGTCTTCATGTGTTCAACTGAGCTGGAAAAACTGAAACACTAAACTCTCTGACAGCGCAACACTGCACTACAGGAGGCAGGACTATATATATACACGTATGTGACTCAGAATAGTGAGAAAAAAGGAAAGTAATTAAGGAAGACATCTTGGTTAGTCTGGGTTTCGCCCCTCCAGCAAGACGATGACAAGTAATGAACTACGATCTACCTCCAGGTATGAATAAAATCACCTGACCTGAAGAGCTAGATGGAGGCTCCAGGTACTGGAGGAGCAGCACGGACTCCAGACTTAAACCTCAAATCAACATGTGCAACACGTAAACAAGGTTAATTTCCATTGGAGAAAGAACAGTTTTGTTCATCTGCTCAGTGGACCAAAAAATGTAGATTACATTTAGTCCAAGATTCCTCGTTTTTAAAAATCTGTACTTTGTTTGTTTTGTGCTTTGATTTCATAAACACTGAGATATTGATTCTTATGTAAATGTTTATGTTTCTGTTTCCTCTCCCACTCTGGACCAGATCTAGAGTTAGCACATTCTGAGTCACGCTACTGGTGTTTACGTTTGTATTGATACGGCCATGATGGCGCTCTGCATGCTGAGCGGAGCGGCACCATGAAGGAGGGGATTGTGGGTAATAGATTGTGACAGACTAAAAAAGGAAATGGAGAGTTTTAACATCTCTGGCTTCAGCCCAGCTGTGACTTTTTAGGTTCAGCCTCGTTGATATGCATAGCTTCCTTTAATCACACAGAAGAACTGTTGTTGTTGTTGTTGTGTGTGTGTGCGTGTGTGTGTGTGGGTGCACTTTAGGCGATTGCTTTGTGGTATCAAGGAAAATAGGGCGAGTGGAGGTCAGGATTTTTGAAAATCCCTCTTTGTCTGCATAATGTGACCAGGTCGCCTCTGCTGCTTTGTCAAAATAAATTGGCTGGGTTTTGAAGGGAGCCCACACTGAGCTGGAGTCAGTTGTATGATCCTAGACAGCCACGTACTTGTGAGAGCTGGTGACGCTCTCGCAAAAATGTTAAATAGAAAATTAGGTCTTTCTAAACTTGTACAAAGAAAGAAAAAGAATATCAAACTTGAGTGTTTGTCCCTGACTCTGTCTCCCAGCCGCTCCTGGACGCCCTGGCAGACCTCCCAGAGTGGTACGGTGTCAAAGCCATGCAGGCGAACTGGATCGGCGACTGCACCGGCTGCTACTTCGATTTCAAACTCAAGGTGAACCTCAGCTGCCCCCTCCCCCTCCTTGTTCCTGTATCCCCCCCGTGCTTTTATTTTTCTCCACCGCTAAGTGTTTCTCTGTGGTGTCTTCTTCCCAGTCGCTCTTCTCATCTTGTTCTCCACAAGAGCTGATTGCTTGCTTTATTCCAGATTCATAGACGCCTCTGTTTATACGAGTGCTTCTATTAAAAATCATGTAGCGAAACAGAAAAAATCTTCACTTTGTTGTTTGGTCGCTGCCTCCATCTGCAAGCAGCAATTTACCCAAACAGATGATGTCACAAATTAGTTTTTATTGAGGTTTTAGAGAGCCATATTTACATGTCTTTGTGCAGAGTTGTAGCAAATAGCTCACTGAGAGTCCCGTTAGGATCCTTATTTATCCACTCTCTTTGAAAGCATTTGAAAATAACATTTCTCAAGTCATTCTCTTGATTCATATCTTCATATTTCTGCAGAAAAGAGGTTTACAGGATGTGAGATTGCATTAGTGTATTTGTATCTATGTACAAATGGGAGGGGGTTTTCTCTGAGTGCATCGCTGCTTGTCTCATATTACATCTTCATGCCTTGTCACAGGAGCTTTTCATTGAATTCCCCACCTAGTAGGCTGAGGGTGTGTCAGTGTGTCTTTTATAACATGACATACAATAATAGCCATAGACCCCCTCTACAATGAGCATTTCATTTCTAAATAATTTTAGGATTAAAGACACCGTGGCCTTATTATGTGTCAAAAAGCTGCATACAGCACACATTGCATCCATCTCGCAGCCCCATGGCGTTTCTTGTTGAATTGGTGGTGTCCAGTGTTGTGCTAGTTACTCAAAAATAGTAACTAGTTACAGTTACTAGTTACTTCATCAAAAAAGTAACTCAGTTAGTAACTCAGTTACTTAAACCAAAAAGTAATGCGTTACTGAAAAAGTAACTTTTTCGTTACTTTAAAAGGTTTTTTTTCCCCCAATGCTCCCATTAAATAAAGGTTGATTGAATTCCCCTCTAACCCCATGTCAGTTCTGTAGGTTCTGTAGGCCTACCTACTGATGCTGATGAAAAACACGTATTGTTTTTTAGCTGTAAAATTTGACCACCATCATGCTGCATGATGTCAGCAGCTTGACCCAACAGAACTGCAAGGAAAATCTTGAGGATAGGCCAACGTCTTATTTTGACTTATTTTGTTACATTCAAGAACCTGTTTTCAATGACCCAAATAAATTCACTCCAGCGGCATGTTTTTTTCCCGATCGATCAGCTGTGTTTACCCAGAGCGATCGCTCTGTGTTTACAGTTTCAGGCGGCGACGCGGCGTCCGTCTGTCGGACTCCAATTAGCGGCTGCTCGGGTGGAGTGGGTGTTTGTGTGTGCTCGCTGTGACTCTGGAGCTGTGTCCCAGTGCAGGGGTTGCAGCCTAAACTGGCACATAGCTTCGGTCTCGTTACCTCCATGCTCTGCTCTGCTCTGATTTTCATGGAGCGTGATTTCAAGTGTCACATTTGTTTTCTTTCAATTCAATGAAACTTTATTGATCGAAATGTTATTATCTAAAAAAGTTAATTTTTTAGGTGACTGAGTCTTGGTGGTGTCATTTTTAAGGAAGTGAATTGCATTCCCCAGTGCTCTCAAGAGGAGCAGACATGGGTCAAGTTATATTGATTGATTGATATTCAACTATATGAGACATTTTGACAAGAAATAAGACAAATAAATTAACTTGTTTTCAGAAATTTTCACCTGAAACAAATTTTCACTTGAAATAAGTTTTTTCTTTCTTATTACAAGTGTGCAAGTTTTTTCCACTAATTTAAACAAGTTGATCTAAAAACAACTTCATTTTTAGTTGATGAGTCTTATTTTAAGTGGAAAGAGATGACATTGACATTTTGACAATGCTGAAATATTTTGAGTTTTTGCAGTGTGCAAGTCCACTAAAAACCAAAGATGCTGCAAAGACATGATATTTTAAAATAAACCCCTGTAGGTAACAGACAGAGGAGACAGACTGTCCTCCTGATTAACTCAGCGCCGGCGCAGCTGTTGGCATACGGACGCTAAGAGATTCCCACATGCTTCTCCTGTTGTCTCTCAGGTTAACGGGGAGGAGACGGGGGAGACTCTGTCAGCCTACAGCTCCTCCCCAGAAACGGTGTTCGGAGCGGCCTACCTGGCCATCCTGCCCTCCCACAGACTGCTGCATGGGAGCAGCACAGTGCGCTCGGCCCTGGGGAAGGCCTTCGAGCCAGGCAGAGGTGAGTGAGCGTCGTCTCTCCACACATGACTCCGGCCTGAGCGCGGCCCATCGGTCAAGGTGTATAACATCCTGCTCTTGAAGGCGAAGGACAGAATGCAAATGTAGATTTTACCCTGGCAGCAATTTAATTAATTACTTTTTGAGGGGCGAAGTGGCTCTACGCCTGCAGACTGTCACGATTTGAAAAGGTTATTCATGTTACGATCCTTTGGTTGTTATGTGTGTTCATTATTGAGGAGAACCTAATTAACAAAGGCGGTGCAATAGTGAAAAATCAATCCTCACATGCGGCAGGAAAGAAAAACCTATATGATGTGTTAGTGGTAACTCAACAAAGATTTGTGTGATTTGAAGTGCTCTTATTATACATTACCTCGATGGACGCACGTTTGTGGCTTTGTATTGTATGTGATTATCTTTTATTAAACAAGCATCCTGTCAAGGTATGGCTGCAGTAGTTGCAGTAGTTCACTGAGTGTGTGTTAATTGGGATTCCCTTGAGGTTTCTATCTCAGCGGTTAATGATTGTTGATAATGAGCTACCAGGGGGAAGCGGCGCTGCCTCTCTCACGTCCCCTGCCTTTCGCTCTACAGACTCTCTGACAGAGGTCACCGCGCACAACCTGTTCACCGGCCACGAGGTCCCGCTGGTCATCTCACACAAAGAGGCGTTTGATGGCCATTTGGACACTGTGATTGGTGAGTTATTACCAGTGTATGTGTGTGTGTGTGTGTGTGTGGATTGTGCAACCACCCACATACTGTAATTACCAAGCGTTAATTTGGACTTATTTCTTTAATACTACAGACTTAAACTAACAGGAACACTTGACCTCAACGTGTAGTCATTTGAATAACATGTAAAGCTGTATAATGTAAGTTATGTAATGCTTAAAGTACTGCAAACCTTGAAAACCTGAGAGAAACTTGGAGTTTGTGCAAAAGATACTGCCTCAATTTAACATGTTGATTCATTATATGTCCATGTCTCTGCATCACTCAGTATTACTGTTGCTGTGATGATGTGAAACCAGTGGGTGTTTGTCTCACCGAGTGTGGAGGTGGAACCCAGGGGATTGTTAACGATTAGCAGCATCACAACATGCTTAACATCACCACAGGGTTTTTCTCTCTCTCTCAAGAGAAGATTATCTGTTCTGTGTGTGTGTGTGCATGTGTTTTTGTATGTCCACAGTGTGTTTGTTTTACTGTGTCTGACAGGTATCCCAGACTGTAGCGAGGAGGATCTGTCCGTGGCCCGCGCTCTGAACCTGAAGTGGAGGACGGTGCTGAAAAGCGATCAAGACGGGACACAGACTTTGATTAACTCTGAAGAGGTCGTGACCGTTGATGCTGATCACCTCATCAGTAACATACAATATGTTTGATATAAATAAACAAATGCTTAAACCCTCTTTTTATGTCCTTTTGTTGTTGTTGTTGTTGTTGTTGTTGTTGTAGTTCTCTGGCCTCAGCAGAGAGGACGCCTTTGACGCCGTTACCCAGAAGGCCAGAGAGCGCAGGGTCGGCGGCCACCTCACCAGCTCCAAACTCAGAGACTGGTTGATATCAAGACAACGCTACTGGGGCACCCCCATCCCTGTGGTGCATTGTGGGTCTTGTGGTCCGGTTGCAGTCCCCGAAGAGGAATTACCGGTGACGTTACCGAAGCTGCCGTCTCTCAAGGGAAAGGGGGCGTCGCCTTTGGAGGACGCGCACGACTGGGTCAACTGTAAATGTCCAAGGTAAGAACGCTGTGATGCACTATTACTTTATTTTCATGTTTTATTGGAGCAAAACACATTAACACCTAAACTCATCTGTATGCTTCATGGTAGCATCAGTTTATATTACCCTGATCTCCATACATGCGTTTCTCGTACTCTAGCCTTTCGTTATCATACAACAACATCACATCTGATTTGTTCTTGGCATTTCATCTTCATTTTTTTCATTTGCACTTCAGCAGTAGCTATTATCTACTAGCTATATCCCAAAAGACTTGCAACAACAAGCCCACACTCTGCCTTCTCCAGATCCAGTAGAGTTAATGCTGTAGTAACTAATAGCCAATGGGTGTATTTTTTCATTACATAATCACAACTTAATATAGTATTTTCTTATGATGGTAGTGCAATCTCTCAATATTAAAATGCACAGAGAGATGCTTATGGAATAACATACATCACATACAATACAAAAAGCAGGTGTGAATAGCTGCAGGTAAACTAACTGTTTGTTTGTCTAAATATAATTATCAATGCGCCGTCGCTGCTAGTTCTGCTTTTCAGCCGCAGCTCATTAGCTGAAAAGAAAACAATGTATTTTCTTCAAGTCGCCTCGGCTCAAAGTCGACACCACGGTATGAGATAATGATACAGACAGAAGATTTACCTTTTGACACTGAACGCAGCTGTAAGCTCATAAACAACAGTTAGATTAGACAGTGTGCAGACTCCTGAAAGACGATAGTCATCTGTCAACTTTTTACCTTCCCCTCAAAATAAAACACTCTCAGGATATAAAGTATGAAAACGCTTACAAGTTAGTGTTGCTAAATCTCCCATACTGACAAAATTAAATTAAAAAAATTGTATGTGGAGGAATAATTTGACCTTTTGGGGAGAATCTGCTTATTCACTTTCTCAGAGATACACAAGTGTGAATGGCTGCCACAAAACTAATGAGTCAATAAAGAGAAAACACATTCTGAATTTTATTGGATTCAGCATTTCATCCTCTAAATAAAGACTCCAATCGGCAACATTAGAAAGTAATTATTTTCTTCAGTGCATCTGGAAGCAGCTTGAAGGTATAAACCAAAAACTACTGGGAAGCAGATGATTTTGATTTGGATATAAAATATGTTGTATACTTTTGAAATTTTGTGCTCTGCAACATAAGCACATCCGCAGCTCCCTTCAGCCATGTGATGTACATCGAACACAGAAAGGGCGGAGGAAGTCTTTTTTTCTTTTTTGCACAACATTTATAAGCGATTTGGGGGAAATGATCCTGTCCATTATGGTGTTTGCAGAGTGAGAATTGAATTATGCTAAAACCCTCTCCAGTGGCAGCCTCTCCTCCCTACTTCCTGTGTTTCCTCAGGAGAGCAGCACTGACATAGACGAGGCGGCTGTCATGTGTGGAGCTGAGAGGGCTGACAGCTTTACAAGAACACAGAGAGCAGCGAGAGCAAGCGGGCCTGTGAATTGTGTGATTAATACTTTTGTTCTGATGGGGGGGGGGGGGTTACGTAATGAGTGGCATCTGTGACAGGAGCAGCATGAGATGATGATGATGATGATGATGATGATGGAGGTTACATAAAGCAGCTGTGCCTCTTGAGACAACACAGATGCATGCACACACATTCACCTTGTGTACACGTAACCTCACACACTCCCACACTGACGCACCTCACTGGTAATTCATATCTCAGCCTGTATTTTAAAATGTTGTGCGACTACACAATCCACGCTCAGCCTGCGTCTCCAGAGTACCCCTACACACACACACTGACATGGGAATTCCTCTTTGAATAAGACTAATCACCATCCTGGCACCATGTTGATTAAAACAATGGCCCACTCAGGCGCAGATGGCACAAGTCATCAGATTGTGTTCACTCACTTCCACAAAGCTACTATAATTTCTCCCATCAGCGGTTGATTGATGGCTATAATCAGAAAAGACGCCGTTATCTCCCCTTGGTCCCGTCTCCCCTCTGTTGTTAAGTGTCTGTGGAAATTTGCTCTCTTCACTCGTCGACCATGTCCAATTAAAGTTTGAGTGGAACGCGGACTCGCGGGGCGATGAGAGATGGGCGACAGAAAATGGAGTTTCCTCCGTCCTTGAGGAAGTCATTTCCTGTGCGCCCGTCTCATCTCTGACCCTGCGCACCACTGGAAATTGGTCTGCCAACTGAACCCTGCCTCAGCTTAGCCTGGCAAGGAAAGGTGTGCACGCAAAAGTCTGTGTGTGTTGTTCCATGAATTCGCAGGTAAGGCGAGTAAGCAGAGCGCACACACACATTTTGCAGCGACGCCGACACACAGCAGATGGAAGGCTATTTTCCATGGGAATAGAGGCTTGGTGGAGTGGGCAGCTGCCTCTCTTGTCTCATCTGTTTGAGAGCCTTTTGGCTCTCGCTGGCTCATCCTGCGAACACTCGTGCGCACACACACACTCGTGCACACAGGTTGCTTCAGATTCAGTTTCTCAGTTGAGGCGTTTTGCTCTTTTCACGGTTTCGTGAAGGGCCGGCTCCACTTACACACCTGTGTGTGCGTGTGTGTCTGACTGTAGCTGGTGTCAGCTGTCAGTCAAATTGCTACAATCTGGCCTGTGATTGGTCAGAGAGATGAGTTGCGATGTCTTTTCCAGATTCTTTGAGAGATTTCTATTCTTGGCTCCTTTTGTGGCGTTAACAGGCTTCGTTATGCTGCTGCTGGGTTTTCATTGTAAGAATCAACACCTGGCTTCCAAATATTAACCTTGCTACACCTTAGCCCTGTTGCTAGGCGACGCTCAGCTCTTACCTCATCATCACAGCCTTATTATAGACTGGTATATTAGGTGATCGAGGGGTTTTGCCTCTTGATGTGTGTGTGCGTCTGCGTGTTCGACAGCGCGTTGGATCAAAAACACTGTGATACAAACGTCTGTTCCGAGTGAAAACGTCAGACAGAGACACGGGGAGACGAAACAGAGACATCCCATAAGGTCCAGGAGACGATACCTGCTCTGCTGCACACGCTGTAGCAAAGCTCAGAGCTGCTTCTCTGTTTGTCTTTCTGGGACACTGATTTCAACTCTGCTGAGACTCATTATGTAGTAAAAGGCAGACGCTTTCACTGTTCCATTAAGCGCTTTAAATCTGAAAGAAATAAACTCTTTTTTTTCCCCGTGTCTTTGCGGACGTCCTCTCCTCCACCGCGAAAGTGATGCTGGCTAGATTCGCGTCACGTACCCAAAGCGCTGTTTGGCTTGGACGGGGAAGGGGGTGCAAGGTGGCATTTCCAACACAAACACATGATCATGTGTTGGGCCTGCCAGTCCGCTCCCTGTTAGCTCAGCCTGTTAGTCAGGGCACAGGAACAGAGCTCCAGTGCCAGTCTGGCTTCGGCTTGGCTTCCCTACAGGGACATGACCCCCACAGCCAGATGGAGCCAGCTTTACACTCACGCACTCACACACACACAGACAAATCACATAATGTGCCATTTCTCTAAGCATACAAACAAGGATCATTCATTTGTTCGCTTTTAGTTTGTCAGCCTAATATTGATTTGTGTGCGGCCTCTTTTTTTCTCTCTCTCTCTCTGCTGTCAGATGTAAAGGCCCAGCGAGGAGGGAGACGGACACCATGGACACATTTGTGGACTCAGCCTGGTATTACTTCAGATACACCGACCCTCACAACACAGACCGGTACGTACACGTCCTCAGAGAATCACTTATGTATTTGCTTTTTCCACTGTGACTGATTTTTTTTAGCACGCATCTTATTCTCACCCCCTGTTGGAATCAAAATGAAATGAGAAGACAAGAAAGTTGTGGAAAGAGGGCGGCGGAGAGGATCCTGAAAAATACATTTTCTCTTTATATAATCTTTACTAAATAATACAAAGTTGATTTCCTCTCATGCCTCCCACCCACACTTCCACACTGCTCTCTGAAAGTTACACTCAAAACACATAATTATACTCAGCGTAAGATCACCCGCTCTTTGCCACTTAACCCGTTTCAAACATGCGTGCACTGCCTGTGTGCACTCTCATTTACACACTCTCACACATACACACACACTCGCCTGAAAGTTGAATTCCCTGCCAATAGAGATTATGGAGCCGTGGCTGTCACCTGCTGGGATGGTGGCGATACCCTAAGCTTAACAAAAGAGATTAATTTCCCAGCGCCCTGACCTAGCTGTAAAGCTGCTTTTAAAGGGGAGGGGCGCTTGCTCTCGCCATCACTTTTCTTAGCAGGACAGATTATAACACAACAGAAAAAGCAATTACACTATTTGTGCATTTCAGTCGGCCTGCTGAGACTTATGTGCGCAAGAGATGCTGAAAGTAGCAGAGTAAGAGGACGGAAATGGGAACAGGGTGTAAAGAAACCCTGGCATGGTGCCAACTAACAGGCTAAATTATTTTCAGCCTTTTGAGTTCATGACTCTTTCTCCCCCGGTTCAATTATCCGTAGACGCCATCAGCCAGAGACGGAGGGCGAGAGGCAGAGAGGTGGGGAGGAGAGTAACGACTGGTGTGAAAGGTGGCGCGCAGAGATAGCAGACTGTCCCCAAAAAGCATCATTACTGTAGGTGGAATCCCTGCCTCTGCTGACCACCGTGGCAATGAGGCAGTCTCGCCACACGCTGCTTCCTGCGTTGAAATCGTTACTTAACTGTTGCCATGAGAAGCTGAGCACAGAGGGAGTCTTCAGAGATGAACTTTAAACACACAGTACCTTTTTTTTTTTTTTTTTTTTTCCCTCCTGCGAGTGTGGAGCCAGTAAGAGACGAGGCTTTAGGATGCTTCTGTCAGCTTCATCCCTGGATGCTTTGTGTGTCAGATTCAGGCTGCCCCCTAGAGGAACGGTGTGCGCACATCTGACAAAGCACATAATGTCTGCTGCCATCTGGTAAAATGGTTTTCAAGTCTGTCTTGCTACCTTCACTTGCTGATTAATCTATTAATAAAAATGACTGTAATAATAAAGTCAACACATCAAAATAAAGTCAAAATGGGCTAGAGATTAGAAGGTTTACATTTAGCAGCACAGTTCATTTTCCAGGTATTGAAAGAGGGGACGATGCACCACAACAGAGTGAAATGGACAAATCATAGCACTGGGGAAATGTGCTAAAACTGTGTGGTAACGGGCATTAAATCAAATACCAACAGCTCCGAACATGCAGTGTTTGTGTTTCAGAGAATATGATCCCAATGGTAAAGTATATCTTGCCTTTGATAATCAGGGACTTTAAACAGCAAACAGTTGAAGTGACAACTTCAGTGCCCATATACATGTATTATACCATATATTATACAGTCCAACATGTAGCCATAATGGTGCAAATCAAAGATCACTAACTTGCTCTGAACATTTCTTAATATGTCCAGAGAGAACTTATGATTTATATAAGTTAATTATAACTTATTGATATTTGCCTTAGAAACAATTAAATATCAGATGAGAAGTTTGTATAAATCTGTGTGTGACGTCAAGGATGGCTGATAAACTGTTAAAATCTGTCAAATTAGCAAAAACATGGCTGTCAAATGTGTCGATGTACTAGAATTATTCTTTGTGGTGTTGCAGGTAACAGTAAATATTTTGCCTGTCTCTGCTTAAAGTCTGCTATTTGTCTAATTAGCAGTTTTCTCTGAATAAAATTAGGGAAGAGTTGTTGGACAGAGCAGTGAAAACCTCCATGGGCGAATTAAAAAGTCTTTGCTTAAAGTTCTAATGCAGAAAATGTATGGAGAGAAAAAAGATGTCAGTACTCGACACGGACAAATGATCTGGACGAACCGCAGTACAAAAACTAAGACTCCACAAATGACCACTTTGCTAAGATCTTCAAAAAATCTCCCACCCACGGCGATGCTTTAACTTCCTCACACTTGCTGCTACGTTTTCAACATTGCACCCGTGTGTCCTCTTCAGGCCTTTCGGACGTGAACCGGCGGACCGCTGGCTGCCCGTGGACGTGTACATCGGAGGGAAGGAGCACGCCGTCATGCATCTGTACTACGCTCGCTTCCTCTGTCACTTCTGCAGGGACCAGAGTCTGGTGGCTCACAGGTGGAGTTACGCGGTGGTTTATCAGCTGCTCTCGCTGTACACAGACACTTTTTGTGTATGTATGTTAATGAGCCCTACTTCTGTCCATCAGGGAGCCGTTTCGGAAGCTGCTGGTCCAGGGTCTGATCAAGGGCCAGACTTTCAAACTGGCTGACAGCGGCCAGTACCTAAAGAGAGAAGAAATCGACTTCACAGGTACATACTACTTGACTCTTCAAGCCAAGATACGCCTTACAACACACAGAGGAGGGGGCGTCCTGCCATGAGGGTCTGCCAGATAAAAAAAAAAAAATTCACAAAGGTAGAAATTTCACAGGAGACGCTGTCAAAGGAAAAACATTTTTCCTCTTTTTATGGTCGCATGTAACGACACCAGTATCTCACCTCCTCTCTTTGTGCCTCTGATAGAGATCCCTCTCTGCTTTGTGCTTCACAGCTTTGCCCCAATTAATTACACGTTAACCAGCTCCTCTTCACAAAAGACAGATCACAAAAAATCCTTCGAAGAATCCTCTTAAAATTGACTTCATGCCCACAGATTCCCAGCCTCTCTCTATTGCTTGGTAACGGGATAAACACCAGATATTGGAGGCTCATGGGAAAGGGAAACATCTTGATCCCGGTGTTAGAGGCTCAGATTGACTCATTCTTGCATACAGTATTTTTCTTTCCTCTATCTTCTACTAGACGTTAATGGGAAGCAATCCATAAATTAGGATAGGATATTAAATATGCTTTAGTAGCCGATGATATTAGATGGACAGACGACTGCTAGAGTACTGCACTTTGCCCATTTGTCTCTGATCCGTGGCTCCTAATCTGATTCTAGGTAAGGAGCCGGTGGCGTTGGGCGGTGGTGATATCGAGGTGACGTGGGAGAAGATGAGCAAGTCGAAACACAACGGCCTGGACCCCCAAGAGGTGGTGAAGCAGTACGGCGTGGACACGGTTCGACTTTACATCCTTTATGCTGCACCACCCGAGCAGGACATCCTGTGGAATGTCAAGAGTGAGCGTTAAGCCAAAGCTTTACCTACGTTTACGCCACAAACGGCCTTCTCAAACAAATATATTGATTACCGGTAGTTATAATTCGTAACAGCAGTTTCTCCCACACTGTGTCAAAATATCCTTTTTGTCCGCATCTGTGTGTGTTCGCTACTTCAGCTGACGCGCTTCCCGGGGTCCTGCGGTGGCAGTCTCGGTTATGGCAGCTGGTGACCAAGCTGAGGGAGGCTCGGCAACTCGGAGATTTCCCCAACCCCTCCGTGCTGAGGAAGAAGGAGCTGGCAGAGGCTAAAAAGATCTGGGAGAACAAGAACTACGCTATTCAAGAGGTGGTAACCACACCGTAGTAGCCTCACACCAACGAATGGCTGAAAATGTGTCATTATGTAACAGTGATTTATTGCAACAACTCCGACCAGTAGGGGTCACAAATGGGGCCATTTCTAAAATCTCAGCTTTTCACAGCTGTCAAGTGTTCAACTGCTCTGAATTGAATTGAATTTTCCTGCTTGCTATTTATGTTTGTTTTGTTTTTAAATGTGTTATTTTTAAAAGTGCAGTATTAGATACTTCATTTCCTTTATCCTGCACTACACCGTGCGTTTGGAAACTGAGACACAAAGTCGGAGGGTACTTGACTTCAAGGTAACATGTCACTCATCACACATAGCCACGCCGGTTCATAGTCCGGAGCTCCGGCCCTTTCCAGCCAATGCCGAACATCCGCCGCAACCTGAAACCCCCGGAGTAAAGAGTAAAAGAAGGGGATGGAAATTGATTTTAAATCCACTTGGTCTCTTTCACACTTTATAAATAGCCTCCTTTGGCTGCCAGGTTTGATTCGTTCTCTCCACCCCTAAGGGCCGGAGCTTTTAAAGGACCTCAGGCTGTTTGCCGTAAGCCCCCAAAGCCGAGGCTGTCCTTTGATCCGTCCCTCAGAAAAGCCTCGGTCATCGACCTCCTCCTCCCTCAGGCCCTTCCCAAATGGGTTTTTCTTCCCAGAGGGCTAAGCAGGGGAATGCTGACACGGTGTGTGCCTTCTGCTGGTACACACGGCGATAACACAGAGGAGGCTACTGTCATTGTTTTCTTTCTCTTTTTTTTCTATTATTATTTTTCCAGGCATTTGAAGCCTTTATTTGACAGACACACAGGAGACACAGTCCACCTGTCTGAAAACATTCTTATGCCCAGTAACAAAACAAGAACAAAAAGCCTCAGGATGAGTTTTTTTTCTGTTTAATTGAGTGTTTCATATTTTATTGATTGTATTTTAATGTATTTTCAGGTGACGTCTCACTTCACTGAGGACTTCCTTTTCAACGCAGCCATTTCTCGTCTGATGGGATTCACCAACACACTGGGTGTGAGTGTTGCCGTCTGGAAATAAAGGCACCGTCTTATCCTTTATTACTCAACAACACATCACATTTCTCTCACTGTGTGTTTGTGTGTGTTCAGGGCGCCACAGTCAAGGTGGTGCAGCACAGCCTGGAGTATGAGGAGGCTCTGGCTGCACTGGTGATGATGACGGCGCCCTTGGCCCCTCACCTGGCCTCTGAACTTTGGGCAGGTGGGAAAACAAGCAAACTATTCATAAATGATAAATACTACCCTCATGCAGATGCACACATTGTATGCACAAAAGAGTCGGCCTGGCGCACAGGGACCGCAGACTGATGATTTTGTTTACTTTTATCTGTAGAATAAGAATCTTAATGAGATCGCCTCATTATGTCTCAATGGTGGAATTATGTAAAGTTTGCGGTAATTTAAGTGCATTTTTGATGACCGCAAGAGGAAGTTGCCTCAGATAAACGTAATGTTGACTCTGCTTATCTAATGCAAGTGAACGCCCCGCAGTGATGTAATCCACAAAGTCAATGAGTGAAACCTGTCATTGAGAGTTTAACAAACGTTGCAGTACCTGTTATCTGAAACGCACACACACGCTGTCCATCATGTGAAACTGAAAGCGGTATCAAAAGCTCTTGACCTATAGCGGGCGACAAACAATAGGGAGGAAGGTGTAGTGTCATTTTTCAGGCCTCGTATAGAAGCTTGCCCCCGCGCTGGCCTGGACGACATCCCCTTATTGTTGATGACACACGTACACACGGTTTCTGCACACAGCTGAGAGAGAATAGAGATTCCGGAAAAACACATGGTCCAGCTGATAGGCCGGGTCAGGAAAATCTGACGGACGGACCACCGCCGAGGGGAAGAGGGAGCGAGTGTTTTGAACAAGCTGCTTGTGTGCGCACTCGTACGCACCGTAGTTTCAATCCTGGCGTATAAATAGGACACGCTGGCTGGCGAGGGCACGTGACCCCTGCTGCACTCAGTCACGTTGTGCGTCTGCTAACTCTCACTCGTTGTTGTTAGCAATTTTACACACACACACGGGGCAGGATAGAGGAAGTTCACATCCTTCCCTTGTGCCTCCAGTGGGATGTACACTCACTGGTTTAACTGAGAGTCAGGACGGGGGCGGAGGGGTTGGTGGTGGTGGGATAGCTGGATTGTTTGACCCCTCCTCGAGATATTTTTCTCAACATACAGAGAAACAAACTGGGTAAAAAGCAACAGAAAAGTCATTTTCCTGGCTCGTTGCACTCGGAGACAATGAGTTCACATTGTTCTCATCTATTTTCAAACATTTTCCTTCCTCCTCCTCCTCGGCTGAGAAAGGTGTGTAGTTGCTTTTTGTAGCTCAGCACATGAGACCAGCTCCTTAGTGTGTCACTGTGTTGGACTGTCAGTAATGCCCCTCTGTGTTTCCTCCTGCCCCCCCTCCCCTCAGGGCTCTGCCAGGTGAAAAACCCCCTCAGCCCACTGCTCCAGCAGGGACGAGACGTCCTGCAGCATTCATGGCCAACTGTGGACCCCAACTACCTGAAGGCCCCCGACTTTGTGGAGCTGTCTGTGCTGGTAGGATCCCTCACACGCTCTCATGCGCTCCATTAGCACAACGTTGCTGTCTGTTAGATCAAAAAACCTCAAAACAAGGCTCTTAAACAGAGCTCTAATTTTTCTCATTTTTTAATTTTGAAGATAAAAGGTTTCCGCTCAGTGACTGCACTTGGCTCATTACTTATACATGACTTTATTAATAGGTATATGCACACAGTCTCTCTTGCATCCGCTGGCATTTTCACTCAAACTACTCCTGAACCCAAAGTCTTAGGTCCATGATTTCATTCATAGTCTGTAATTTTCAAGAGAGCCTATGATTACCCTCTGTGTGTGTGTGTGTGTGTGTGTGCTTGTGTGTGTTTATGCATCCACATGTCAAGTGGCAGGCTTTAAGCTAAAAAGACAAGTGGGTCAATAATTAAAAGCCAGGAGCGGAGGCACGGTGTTATTCCTGACTCTCTTACTCCCATTACTTGTGCTTTTTTTCTGCCTGTGAGCTTCAATCACACAAATGGTGAAAGCCCTCAGTTTGGCAGTGTGTGTCATCATCGGGAAAGAAAGTGTGTCTGTGTGTGTGTGTGTGTTTCTGTGCTGGTGGTGGGGGGTTGTGTTTGTGGAAGAGCACTTTTCAAAGGCGTACAGACAATCAGAGGGAGCATCCAGCTGTGATGGAAAGGTTCAGAAAAATCAACCTGGATCAGATGCAGAGATCACACATGCTCACACTGATGCATGGATGCACACAAACACACACACACACACACACACACACACGCAGAGACACACACGCACACGTGTCAGTCAGTCTTCACATCGGGACAAACATTGACTCAGTTCATAGATAAAAGCTCAAACTGATTTAATCTGACTGATCTCCCAAGCAGGTTATACCCCATGAGAGAACAACCCCTAATCCCTACACACGCACACACACAGACACACACAGACACACACAGAGGTGATATGTGATGACAGCACAGTCAGCTGACTAACAGCACCTGTCTTTCACTTGTTGATTTCTCCCTCTGCACTGAAGCAGAGACAAAACATAGGAGAGAGAAAACCAGGAGAGTGTTGTGTGTGTGCGTGTACGTGCATGTGTGTGTGTCTTATACACAAAACTCATAAATCCTATACACATCCTCTCTACACACACACACATGAACACACACAGTATATATCTGAGCTCCCACTGGTCGATGATGATGATGATGATGATGATGATGATGTTGGTTTTTACTTCAGACTGAGCTCTCTGTTGTGGGCGTCCTCAGCCCTGTGGAGACGACCTCAGTCCCTCTGTCCTCTAATCACGTCGTTGGGTTTGTCCCAGAACGGGAGGCCAAGGCTGTGCGGCCTCAGGCACACACACGAACACACTCACATAAACACACACACACACCATTAATTTTCAACCACTTCCAGAGACATGATCGCATTCGCCCTGCACACAAAATACACTTGTTTCTAAACATACGAGACGCGAGTGCCCTTCCCATACCTACCACTAACTATGTGTATATGTGGAGGCGGAGGTGGAGTCGGGTTATTTTGGGACTTTTATGTCACACAGCACAGACTTTGGTTTTCTACAGCTTGAGCCGTTTGTCTGATAGAGACCGGACCGTAACCTCTCTGATTCTCACACTCAGATCAACAACAAGGCCTGTGGGACGGTGACGGTGCCGCTGCAGGCGTCCAAAGACACGGCGCGGGTGCAGCAGCTGATCTTGGAGAGTCCTGTTGGACAGAAGTTTCTCAGCGAGCGCAGCATCAAGAGAGCCATCCTCTCCCCGAGGACCGCCCTCATCAACTTCCTGGTCGATGAGTGACGTCTGGGGCCGTCGATGAGTGATTCGGAGCAGGGAGACGTCAGTGTAAATATGTCCAAAGACATTTTATTTATATTTTCCTGTTTTTAAAAAAAATAAAAGTCTCAAGGAGGAGCGAGTTTCTCTCTTTTTCTTCTGTGCCTTATTTTATAAATTGCCAAGTAAGATTTAGCGCCTGTCTCTTTCAGATCACCCTCCCTCATTTAGTTCGACCCCTTTTGACAATCTCACATGAGCCCAAACACCACTTCAAATTCCAGTCAGCATTCTCACCCCCCCCACCCCCTTCTAGCATCACACCCAAAACCACAACTTCACACCTCCGTGTCTGCCATATGCCTGTCTGCCCGGTGTCGCGGCTGAGTCACGCACTCATGATCCGTCTTATCAAGAGTTTGCCTCCACCTCTGGTGCCGTTTTTAGCCGTTATCTGTCGTCTGAGCGCCGTACATGGCCCGGTGTTTGTCTGCTTCTGGGAACCTGTCATCATCAGAAGATCTGTTAAGGGACATCTGACCACATCACGGTCATCCTCTTGCCCATTCATCAGCTCACCGTCTATGTGTCAACATCAGGGCCAACATGACTCAGCCATTAGCGCACTGTCCTGAGCCAGCGGCGCTGAAATGTATCCGTGTGTGTGTGTGTGTGTACGCCCACTGACCTGCCTCTTGAAAGGGCTGTGAGAACACAGTTTTTATGATGTGTACAAGCATTTGTCTTTCACGACTTGCATTGCCCACGTCTCCTCTTGATCCTTGAGTTTCAGCAGCTACACATTCTCTCACAGTCTCGTACTTTGTCTGGAACCAGTGTGAGAATGAACAAGAACTAGAGTCTCTTTGAAAAGTGAGATAGATGCACGACGTGTCAGTTTTGCAAAGTCAGCTTCTGTTTGAGGAAGCGCTTGAGTTTTTTACGGCATAACACGCTCCTCATGTTACTAACAAAATCATGCTGTATCTTATTATGCGAGTAAACAAAGGCTACTTTATTTTTCGTTTAAACATGCTGAATATAAAAATGTGGACAGGAGGGGATAGCACAACTTTCCCGTCTGATCCACCCTATTTCTTTTTTTCTTTTTTCTTTTTTAATATTCCTCAGCTGTATCGGACCATCAGGTGACAGGAAAAGGTTCTCAAGAGACACAGAATAACAGGAAGAGAAACCAGGAATAAGAGAAGGGGAGCAAAGGGCTTCAGCTGTGTTAGTTATTCACTGATTCAGACAATTTTTTATCTAAATGAGATGCTGTCGCAGCACGAAACACAGTGGTTTTGTGAGTACAAGACAAAGATAGATGGGCGTAGAGTATATCTTATGTCGCCTCATCTTTCTGTGTGCCATGTTTTCTTTCACACATTCAGAAGGGCTGTTTGTTTTAAGTTAAAATAGATTTTAACCCCACACCCCTTCCCCTTTCGGTCTTCTTCTCTTTTTTTAAAGTTTTGACTACCTTCTTTTCAGATTGCTGCCTAGTAGCACCGCTAATAAACAGGTCTGAACTTGAGCTGACCTGAACAATAAGCTGAAGTTGCTGTGTCATTGAAAGCAGCGGCAGCAGCAGCAGCAAAGCAAAGCCATTTTTAGGCGGCTCAGAATTGCCAGGGAATTCTTCCCAGACTGAAGTTACCACACGTTTGAATAAATAGAAAAGTGGGATATTTCTGAACGGTTTTCTTTTGTAAGAAAAAAGAGGTCTAAGCTGTACTGATGCATTTCCTCTAATAATTTATTTTGTCACTGACAGCCCCTGAAGTCATTTAACACTTTTTAGTCAGCTCTGCAGTTTCCATGACAACTAGGGATATTGAATAGGCAACAGTATTCCACTGTGACTCACTTTCTCTTCAGACCACAGTCATAGTCTTTCTTACACATTAGATGTACAGCATGATTTGTCTATGAGGAGGTAAAGAAAAGCACTCCCCTTCCTCTTGAGCAACTCTGCTGGTGGAAAAAAAAAAAAAAGAAAGAAAGGGTGGGGTGCACAACGCAGTCGGAGTCACCCTCCGCTGCACCAGTCCAGTCCCTGGATTGGGTTGCGTATTCTCACAGGACGACGCGGTAATGCCACAGCTCATTATCTCGGAGGCTGACCTCAAGGCTGGTAATTTGGTCATCCGTGAATGTTTTTTGCGTGAGCTCATTGTATAAGCAGATTTTCACTAGTCCTTTAATTGTGATGAGGATAAAGCTAAACTCCTGGCATGTATGTGAAAGGCCCTGCACTCGCCAAAATTACTCATTTATTGACTGTACTTCTCCATAGTAACAGTCTGTCTTGGCTTGCATGATTGTAAAATCATAACACGAGCCAGTGTTGTGCAAAATAACACACGGATGTGACATGTTTTGTCCTCAAAGGGATTTCTGTACAGTAAATATTCTGTTTGCATTCGCAGCCCATGTGTAAAATTGTATAAAAGTGTCTCATCAGTTAAGGTAGTGAGTATTTTCCTCATCCTCACTTCTTATCTATAACTTTATTACTGTTTTGTAAACAAATCTAAATAAAATATTTTGCATCCATCCCCCGGAGCTGCTGCTGCCAAGCACTAATCACTCAGTGGTTATCTCTTCCTCGGGGCTGCAGCTCTCTCAAAGAAATTTTGAGTTTTACCACTGAATATGCTTTTATGCAAATGTATTTGCCTTGACAGCTTTTGGCAGTATAACAAACTGTTAGAGACCTAATCAACAGTCTTGTATATTGTGTATTTGCCTATGAAGCCCTCTGATATGATGAGTACAGTGTAGGCCTACTGCTGCTGGATTGACTGCTTGTTTCCACCACAAGAGAAGACACTGACTGAGAATATTTTATGAATGAGCTGTTTGATATTTAGCCCATGAGATGGTAAGTAAAACTAGACACATGGCCTATAAATCAAATTGCTCTGAATGCTCTTCTTTTTTTCTTTTTTTTTGAACATTCATGTTTGCTTAAATCACAACTGGGCCTATTAATGTAACCCGTGAAAACCAATGATCTCAAGTTTTCCAAACTCCCTGCTGTTGTTAGCACATGTTTGAAATCACCTCACTATATGCTTCAAACGGTACAGGATGTGACATGTTGGACATTAGGGTATATAGGAAACACCTCTCTGTAAATTCCCAATTTATAAGATTGTCTTAGTTCCTGCTCTCTCCTGTCAAATTCCAGCATCAGGTCACAGAGAACAATAGGCTAATACAGTACTCTCAGCTGTTTTTCTGTATGTGTGAGGAAAAAGAAGTAAAGCAAGTTAAGCCTCTTGCTTGAAGGAAAGGTTGTACTATGGTGACTGTTTCCTAAACATGCAGACAGGCAGTGCCCTATAACCCTCTGTTTTAATTAAAGCACCGACAGCAGCCTAGAGGCTCCATCCACATACAGACTCCATATTTTCTCACATCAACCAGGCCTGTCAGACAATATAAGAACACTCTGGCTTCAAATAAACACAATGTGTTTCTGTGTGGTTGCAGGGAGATTAAGTCTATTTTTTCTCCATTCACATTGTATGAGTTCATCCCACCGTACCCCAACGCAGTCTCATTTATTCCAGTCAGGGTCAGGACACAGCGTAGAGGGGGTCACTCTGTGTGTGTGTGTGTGTTTGCTTCATGAGCAGGAATGTGTGACGTCATCCAACCAAAACAGAGGGGGCACAGGCCCTGTAAATAGCCCCCCTTCACCACAAGTAAAACACACCCATAGGCAGTAGTAGTTATAAAGTAATATAGGTTTGCTCCACTTCACAGTTTTTAACATGTGGGAAAACTTTAAAAGTTTGGGAGACACAGGTTAGGGCTACATTTTAATCACTCAGATTAACTACCAGTACTGATAAATAATAATTAATGTAGCCTATGCCTCTATACATTTTGGAACTGAATCAAGCATGTTTTCTTACCCATCCCCCATTTACCTCATCTTCCACATCTCATAAGCAGCAGTAGCCTATGAAATATGGTGATACTTTAGGCCTATTTACAAAAGATCTGAACTGAAAGTTTTACTTCTTTTAAGAAATACATGGCTTACCATAAGCGAAATAGGCTCCAGAATATGTTTAATATTGATAAGCATATCAAGTAAATTAGGCCTACCAACTGAAGTAGCCTATAGTAAAAAACAAACAAACAAACAAAAAAAACCTACTATAATTATTACTAAGGCTATAGTAGAACTCCTTGACTCAGACCTTAGGGAGCAGAGCTAAATAGCTGTAGTCTCGTTTTCTGATTAACAGAGAAGCGAATGAGTTAAGTTGCTCTACCTAGATATTTTTTTTTATTGATGACACAATGTAACGTTTTTAACTGTGGTAAAAGAAAAAAAAGAACCGCCCCCGTGCACTCACACCAAATGCTTACTACACAATACGGAGAGTTATTTATAAAGTCAATGAGTGATTAATGATGCCGGTGGTGCTCTCGGACTTTACTCTGCGTTCGTTTTCATGTGAGCGCTGCGCCTTTAAAACCAAACTGTTCCATGTTTTCGGTCCCAACTGTCGAGTCGAACGGTGGTGGCCACGTACGGGCGCGTGCGTGCGTGCCGCCACGGTTATCCCACGGTCCGAACGTCCACTGTGTTAACGTTAGCTACTTTTAACTATCGCGACATAATATCGGCTATTCTAACTACTTTTTCTGGAGTACTTTTCCTCCTGACAGCAGAAGAAGTGCTGGAGGAGAGAGCGTTTGTGAATGAAGGTTCCCTGCTGGGACTGTTAAGCAGGGGGAGGAGGGGGCGGCTTGTGGTGGGGTCGTCCGGGCTATCGGATCTGGGATCAGCTCACATTTAAAACAGTCACACAGAGGGAGGCTTGTTCGGGTCAGAGCTGAGCCGGACGGAGGGACGGACACTTCTCACCGAGGAGGAGGACACTTGGAGTTTGAAACTTTTATTTCTTGACCATAGGACGATTTGAAAGAAAGAAGAAGAAAGGGGGACGGAAAAGTTGGAAACGAGAGGAAAAAGTTTCTCGGCGGAGCTGGACGGTCTGGTCTCCTGTCAGTAACAGTAAGCTAATCATTCACTGGAGGTTATCACTTTCACAGACTGCTAGCTAAGGCTTTAGCTTTTACATTTGACTGGTTCAACTTTACTTTCCTGACGCGGAGAGACGACGTGTCTTTAAAAATGGATAAATACGAGGATTTAGGACTGGAGGCGAGTAAGTTTATCGAGGACCTCAACAT
This sequence comes from Decapterus maruadsi, assembly GCA_030347415.2. Taxonomy (NCBI): domain Eukaryota; kingdom Metazoa; phylum Chordata; class Actinopteri; order Carangiformes; family Carangidae; genus Decapterus; species Decapterus maruadsi. The sequence goes on from CM064894.1 coordinate 17,782,940, forward strand.
GTATGAAGCATCCAGAGATGGTTTGTTTCGCATGAGGAGGGACGCAGGAAATAACCCCGACTTTGAAGAGACGCGGAGAGTTTTTGCCTCCAAAATGACTAAAATACACATGCAGAAACACCAAGAGGAGATGGCGAAAACCACCCAGGCTATAAGAATGAATGGGGGTCACATCAACAACAACAGCACATATTACACCAAAGACAGGCCACCTATCAACAGTTACAGACAGCCGGGGGAAGCGGCAGCGAAGCCCCCGATTCTCTCCGGTCCTGTCCCGGGCACCACGACCGGGAGTCAGTCGTACCCGCAGTTTGACGGCCAGAAACAACACACCAGCATCCAGCCTGAACCTCCAGCCGGCAGGGCATATGGCTTCGGAAATAGTTACGAAGATAAAGAGCGCTTGGAGTCACATCCGTACCAGCACAGCGCCCCTGCTCCCCCCGGCGCAGGAAGCGCGTCTCCCAGCGCGCCCGCTCACGCTCGTCACCCCGTCAGCCCGTCGTCGTCGGCGGCGGCGGCTGCCTGGGTCCCATCCAGAGACAGCCAGCTATCCCCATCTCCGTCTGGGTCAGGAGGCAACATTGCATTTCAGCAGCGCCTTCCTGCACCCCCCACCGTCAACAATCTCCCATCCCAGCAGAACCGGGTCGGCACCCCCGTTGTAAACCGCAGTCCACCCCCCTCTGCTGGCCCGGCCATGGGATGGACCGGAGAGCCTTCTGGATCAGCAAAACCAGATCTCATCCCAGCCCTGCCTCTGAGTGCCTTCACAGGTGGGGCAGATTTCCACGTGCAGCAACCCTCCTCTACACAACCTGTGGCCCATTATGCACCAGCGTCCCCAACCCCAAGACCCTCAACTAGCCATAACGGTCCTGTGCCAGCTTCTGCTATTGTGCCTGCACCTTCTGAAACATCTCAACTCAAAGCCCAGGGGACGTCCCCTGCATTGAGCCATGGCAATGTCGCTAAAAGCAGCAGCGTGGGTCAAGGTCAGTGCCAAATGCCTATCTGTGGACAGGCCTCCACCGCTGAACCATGCCAAGTCCCATGCTCCTCCAAACCTGTCCAACTAACCTGCCAGCCTTTCCCCGCCACACAGCCCCCAGAACAGGGGCCCTCTACTGCTGAAATAAAATTAGAAGCTCTCACTAAACGCCTGGAGAAAGAGATGGATGCCCAACCAAAGACTGACTACTTTGGTAAGAATTTTTTAGACTCCCAACAAGGGGGCTTCTGTCTGTCCACTAGACCACTGCTGTAAGGCCCATTGACCGACCGAACCACCCATGCACAGATCAGAACATAAATCCACTTGTTTTTGATTTCATATTTACATATGCACACTGGCACTCTGTGTTGTCTTTTTTGTCCACATTTCTGTGAACACAGAGATGGACGTACAATATTTATGTATGACTTAATCAGGAGGGCATCCCAGTTGTATTATCTCTTTGTTTCATGGCATTCCCGATGGTCTTTGCTGATAAAATAGTTCATCTTATTAGGCAGAAGCCGTAGGAGGTCTCTCTCTTTTCTTCTGTGGAATGCAGACAGAATAATTTTCAAATTTGTTTCATGTCTTCTTTTGAATGATTCACCCAGTGCCCTTCTGGCAGCTGCAAACAAGCCCTGGAGCAGTAAAAAGGTGGGGCAGAGGACAAAAAGAGGAATGTTGCCTTTTAATGGGCTACCACTGAGTCGACACTGATGACTTAACTCGTTAGCTAGATCTTGATCACTTCTTCAAGGGTCCGTGCTCCATTAAGTCTATGATTTTCTTTGAGCAATGGTGACATTATGACAGCAGATCTGTGCTTGCACATTTCTCATTACTGTTTTTGTGAGCATGCTTGTGCTTGTGAGGAACACGTGCACATCATGAAAATGTTAATGAGTAACATCAACAGTGGCTGTTCTTGATTTTGGGGGCACATAGGAACAAGTAACCATGGCCTGCCCAGAACCAGCAGAGCACTATCAGTCATGTAAGTGGCTGCTCTGTTTTCACTATCAGGAAATTGATGCAACATGGAAAAACACACACGCTTTGTTGTGACACCAGCTGACAGATGCAGACGCTGTTAAATTGACAAGATATACTGTATCCTGTCACGAGCGCGTTTGTTGCAGAGAGAACCAGTGCTCACGTGTCAGCCAGGTGTTTGGAGCCAAGGCCATTCATGAAAATGGGATGCCCCGCTTCATGGGTGAGAGATAGTGGGAGGGGGGAGTGAGTGTGAGAAAGAGTTATGTTATCGGGTACAAAGCCACAAAGCAGCACCCCCATTGCACAGACTGACATACACGCAGCCCACCCTCGCCTCCTCACAGGAGGAATTTCCTGTTGGAACGTCACGATTGTAATTCTCAGCCTTTCCTCAGACCCTCGTGGGCTCACGTCGGTGCTCAAAGGAAGATGTTCTGGCGTTCATCACTGTCACGACGACCAGGCTCATAAATAGCACGGCGGTGTGAATGTTACGGACTGTGGGAGAGTTCAGTACACAATCAGCAGAAGTGTAGGTTTTAAAGTAACCCTGTGTGTGTCTTATTACACACACACACACACACGTCGATGCACAACCCACACGGTTTCTATGAGGAGTTTTCCACCAGAACATGGCTCATCCTCTGAGTCATGCTCTTATTCCAGAAAAAAAAACTTGTGTAGGCAAGCTTTGTTCACAAAACTTTAATGTCTTTCTTCGTAATTCCGTGTAGTAAAATAGGAAAAAGACGCATATGCAGTCTTCAAACATCATGCTTTTAAATATTAGGTTATTAAATGTTAATGTTGCCTTGCATTAGGAGTAAGAGTAACCCTCTTTATGAATGTTTAGGCCGTTGCTATGGCAGGATTTAACTCATCCAATGAGCAGGGGTCGGAGTCAGAGTTCCCAACTGTACATCAAGTGCTGATTGGCATATCTGCAGCTGGAGGTTCTGGGAAAATGAGTCCAGGGCCAAACGGCTTCACCGGGGGGAACACGGAGGAATGTCTGAAGGAATACTAGGGCGAGGAATTTTAGAAATGAGGTCTTAAGATGAAAAAGGGGAGGGGAGACCCAGACAAGTTTAGAGGTGCCTGTGGTGCAGCTGAATGGACGAGGAGACAAACAGCAAGATTTAGGACAAGTTTGTCGATGCTTCTTTGTCCTTGGCCACAAGAGCCGGAGAGGATGTGAGATTTATAGACAAGTTCATCCAAGAGGGAAGAAGTGGTGGGACATCCCAGTGTTCTGCTTACCACCCCCTCTTCCTCTGACTTTCACACAGACACACACACACACAGACAGTCAGTGGAGCGTTTAGTTTTGCGTTAAGATGGGGGATTAATTTATCCCATCTGGCTGCAGAGTGGAAAGCTTCGTCTTAACTCTTCCCAGGGATTCTTGGCTTCTGCTTTGGCGGGCTTTTTTGGGGCTGGCTTTATGTGTGTCTGTGTGAATGTGATATAATCTAATGCATGTCTCTGTGGCTGTTTATGTATGAATCTGTGGCCTGGAGCATTTGACTGAATCTAATATCCTATGTCAGTTTGGGGTGTGGTGTCAGACTGCGCTGTGGTATAAAGAAGAGAGTATTAAGAAAAATCTGTCATTGAAACAATTTCTCTACATTTTAATGTTTATCATGTGATGGATGTGTTGAAGGTGGACTTCAGTCTCATGTGTAGTGATGGGCAGATGGTCACTGCTCGTATAGTCAGTGTTTTATTGTTTGATGGATGTGTAATGAATCTGGAGTCGTTGAGCTAATTGAAAGACTGAAAAAAGTTAGTAGCTGCTAGTTTTCATTCAGGGGCGACTAGGTCTACTAGGAGTTGTGACAGCTGGGAAAGGTGAAGGGAGACGGAGGGGGTGTGAGAAGGAGTGAAGTTTTGGCTCCATGTTTTGTTTCCCCTCCCCCCACTTGCAGTCAGGCCCAGGAATAATCACACTGTTTTGGAATATGGGACCGTGGCCAAAGGCAAATTAATAGTGGCCCAACTGGCGAGGAGATTAGTCAAAAAAATAAGGACATCTTTGGTTCTGAAGAGAAAATGGAGTCTTATTATATTTTTGTCCCCATGGGGCGAACAAATCAAAGCTATAAAAGTTTTTTTTAAAGCGACCCTGGCCCCAGATCCTACAGTCTTCTACTGTACATGTTCATATATATATAGCATATACCTTTTTTCCATAATATTTTTTCTCTGAAGTTGTTTGTTCCCAGATCAAAAGTGTTTACAGTAAACATTTATAGAAAATGAGCTTGGAAATAATGTGATCTTAATTTGGGGAATTTGAGGGGACGTCAACTTACTGTGTTTTCATATAAACAACATAAGCTTACATAAGAGCCACATTCCTTTGCTCTCTAATAATATCCCTCCATTATCTCTAAATCTTCTTTTCAGCCATTGGGGTCCTCGATGATGTGTCCTCTGTTGTGGTATTAGGAGAGGCTTTAGCTGAAATGTATATATAGCCCTATTGTAGCCTATATTGTGTTGCTGGCCATCACTCAGGAGAAACATTTGAAGAAAGTTATAAAAAATGTAACAGTGTGTGTTTTAGGAGGCAGCCACGTGGTGTGCGCTGGATAAAGTGGAAACAGAAGTTTCTTTGTCAGTGTTCGAGGAGGACCAGGGCTGGGCTGGGCCGGGCTGGGCTGGGCCGGGCCAGGCTCTTTTGCTGAGCTCTACTTCTCTGTCTCCAGGGAGTTTTTCTATAAAAAACACACACACACACAAATAACCCCATGCACATGCACACACATAAGAGAAACTCGTGGTCTGACTTTTCTATCTCCAGTAAGGATGTTGCCCCTTTACCTTTAGACTTTCTTTGAGTGGGTGGTCATATCACACTGTATCTGATTGATTTAGTAGCCAGTGAACATTAGGGTCAGCTGTAACAGAGGATGTCACTTGTCACAGCCAATTGTCACATCGCACCATGTCAAACAGTGCATGGTCAGATGGAGGGATGGAGATTGACAGGGATGTGGAGCGATGAACATTTTTGCTGAAAGATGAGAAGTGTCAGAGAAGTAGTGTTCATCTGAAGACTGAAAAAAAGAAAGACAAGACGTTGCATTGATCACATGGAAACCCCGTGGTATTCATGATCTGTCCAAAGTTAAAGGAAGGATTATGTAATTCATTTCAGGCTATGAAGTGGTTCTGTTCACTCAGCACACGAGCAAAAGAAAACACCTCCTCTCAGTTTCAACCTTCAAGTATTTTGTGCTTTTATTTCAGTTTCTTTTTGTTATCACGAATGTTCTCTCCTCATCTGTATCAAATCTATTTGGCTTGACTGAGGAATGCATTAATACTAAGTAGACAGCTGAGCTGATGTCTCAACACAAGTCGGCACTGATGTTTGTGTTGTTCAGAAACACTTTGATTCTTTATTAACAGACTTCTCAGTTTCTCAGCCAAGTCAAATAAGCAGATAGGGATATATTTCCCCTTTCGATGATATAGCGCACTAACTAGTTTCCTGACTTCCCCCTCCATTGTTTTTGTCTGGTTTAATCTGGATCAGAGCCTCCACAACTCTTTACTGCTACAACAATCTGTCTTTGTATCAGACTCTGTATCCGTCTATGATTCAGTACGTGTTGATGTAGCGCGTTACAACATCTGTATGTGAGCGTGAATGGTGTTGATGCAAGCGAATGAATGGCAGATTACTTAAATGTGTGGCTTTTCTGACTCTGTGTTGCAGGACTGTGTGTTAAGTGCAACAAGGAAGTGTATGGAGCCAACCAGGCCTGCCAGGCCATGGGGAGCCTCTACCATGACAGCTGCTTCACCTGCAGTGCCTGTAGTAAGTACATGCACATACACACAATGGACTTCACTCCAGTCCATTCAAACACTCCCTCCTGTTTTTTTTTCCCTCAGTCGATTGATGTGTAGAGCGCATGTCACCCTCCTGACTAATTGGCTGCCAAAGATCCTGTCCTCTTAAATAAAAGTGGTACCGTCTTTTTTCAGTCATTGACTGCCCCAAGCAAAAAACACAATTATTTAGGGATTACTGTCCTGTACTGCTGGTGTTTGGTTTCTGGGTGTGCCAGTCACTCCTTCAGCCCACACAAAGACACACAGAGCAAAACTTTCTGCAGGCCCAAACTATCCATTAGTCAACTGATATGTGTGTGGAGTGAATCCACATCCTGTGCACAGCTTGAAACCGGGAAGGTTGACTTTTAAAAACCACAGATCATGATCATTAGATTAGGTGGGACTTCCGCGTGTATCAATTTGCATGGCACCATTAACTACAGACACATGCAGCAACATGTCTTTTGTTTGCGTTGTTATTTCCAGAGGTTGAAACTGTTTAAACATTTAAAAAAACAACAGGTACGTTCAAACAAACTGCACATGCGGTGGGCACAGTTAATCATTACACACTGTAACGTTAGATTTAATGCAGCTAAAGTCCTCGCTGCTGCATAACGAACCGTCTGCTGGAGACTTGTCATTGCACCAGGCCAGGTTTTAGGTTTCACAGTGTGTCAGTTTAGACAGTGGACCCGGCCAATTAGTTCCCGTCAGACATCGCAGCAGAGGTTCATCACCCCGGCTGCACTGTGCAGCGTATCACCGACCTGTAGTTACCTGGCTGGAAAGCAGCACATTTCTATATCAGAAACACGACCTGGCTCTCCACTTTCACTAATTAAAATCTCTGTCTCAGTCATGGTGGGTATGTGGAGAATTTGCGGCACTGTGGTGACCCCTCATTCTGCAGTACCTTTGACCTCACCGGGTATGCCCTCTTATGTATGATTAACATCGCAGTGTTTTGTTTTACCCTTCCTCCTCTGCGTGAGTGTGTGTATGTGTGTGTGAGAGGGAGAGAGAGGGGAGAGGAAAGAGGAGACACATTGTGGCTTAGACTGAAACTGATGTCTAAACAGAGGAGAAGATGGGAGGGGGGCTACACACCACATGCCTCTCATACCTTGCTCCATGTGAGGGCATAAGGGTTGTGTTTGCTGTGAGTGGCCCCAGGGAAAAGCATCTTAGCTGGGGAGGAATGCAGGCATAGGGGCCCCCGTGTAGGCCGGGCACCAGGAGCACACTGGGCGCTGTTATGTCAGCTGGGCGCAATGAGACAGAAGTACAGTATGGTGTAGGGAAACCGTTTAATAGTAGCACACCATCAGCATGCGGGAGCTCACTCCATGCACCTGCATGGCAGTAAACAACATGATGCATTGCAGCAGTCGAATGTGTCCAGTGCTTTAATATTATGGTAAGCATCCCTTTTCATCTTCATCCAAAGCACTTGGATAAAGTTACATAACAAGTCTTTATGACTGTGAACTTCCTGCCATGCCTTGGCTCACCCCCGACAAGGTGACTGAGGGGCAGGAGAACATTCCTGGTGGCGAGGGAGTTCAAGCTGTGTGTCTGGGACTCAGTACTTCGCTGTAGGGGGGCTTCCTTCCAGGCTAATCATTGACTGTTTACAAACAGTTACCGGTACAAGCCAATCCCAGTCCTGCTAGTGAGAACTGGGTTACTCAGTAGTCAGGACATGCTCTGAAATGAGGGAAATTGAAGGAAAAAAAGAAGGATTCTCTCAGTTTTGCTTCTGTATTTTTATATATAAAATGTAAACAGGTGGGAATTGCTTTTTATTGTGTGGTAACTGCATTGAGTGTTTTCACACAGGAGCTGCAATATGAGCAAGAAGAGTGGAATACTGTCCCCGTCTCAGTTTTCTGCTTTCATAATATCAGCCTCTTATCCCTGCAGTCTTTAGAGAATACAAACAAGGATCTGATTGGTCCTGAATCCACTGGTATGTTAACATCTGGTGGGTAGAAAAATGTCAGGGCCTTGACCAAATGTCCCAGGTGCTGTTCACAGTCGAAAGAAATGCTTTCAGACTATTCGAAAGAATTCACAGAGGCGCACAGAGGTTTACCACAACATGTGTACACGTCTATGGCTTTAGAAGAGACTGAATGTCAATGCACACAGTGTACAACCGTGGAAAGAGAAATGTGTGTTAAAGGGGATACTGTAAGTATTTTTCTGAGATGTCTCACTTGACTAATTTACACGCAGGAAAGAGCAAGGTTAAGGCTCGATTGGGAAGTCGTGGTAGGGTCATTGTGAATTGCATATTTTCTGAATGGGATTACACGAGGGAATCCATCGAATGTTTTAATTAGAAAAAGGCATGTGTGTTTTGTTCTGTCCCTCAGGTATTTTACATTTTTATGAAAGTGGAATAGTCGCACTTTGTTCTGGTGCTTTTCAAACAGTTAGCCCTGACTCCTGACTTTAATTAAGCTCTTATCTCTCTGCAAAGCTCAGAGCTTTCCCTCTCTGACTCGCAGGGAGAAAATAGACAGGAATGTGAATAAGAAGAAGAGGAATGGCCCATATCTTACATTCATTCCCTTCATCCTTTCCCTTTTCCTTTAGGGACACAGTTCCAACACTGGCTGTCAGTAATTACCCAAGGCCGGTTCAACACCTCGGCCCGATCAAAATAACTTGTCTCTTGAGCAATTTGTTGTGCGAGCCGTGGTTGCTATGTGACTGATATTATTCTGTTATTCTATTAATGTGAGCTAATGCAATTGTGAATAACTGCTTTAGAGATTTTCATGTGACATTTATTTTAGAAGATGAATCATAAGATTTACTTTTGCTTTTTTTCCCCCCATGTCGTTATCTCCAGTCCATACTCACCATTTAATTCAAGCGCATTGTTCAAAGCAACTGTTTATTTCTTTCATTTGCACCTTTAAACAGTCAAATTATGGTTATTAATATATTGTCTAGGCATTTTCCAGAGTCTGTTCACTTGTCCCTTTTGGTAAATCCAACAAATTAAATAAGTTCTTGTACAACAGACAAGTTCTGGTGCTTCATTGCTGCTCAGTAACTTGCAACACTGCCCTTCGTGACGTAGCAGTGAGAGATCTCTGCTGTCTCAAAAATAAAGTAACATGAGCTGTGTTTCCGAGTGGCTACATTTGTCCGTGCATCTATCTGGACACAAGCAATCAGGTAAACAGAGCGTGAGATGGGAGATAAATAGGGCTCCTGTTCACCAATGTTAACCCCCCTCCTCCCTCCTCCTCCCTGCTTTCCCCCCGTCTCACCTCCCCACTCGGAAAATGTGAGGAATGTTCCCTCTTCCTGTGGGACCTGGGCAAGAATAGCTATATGTGAAGTGAGCGGGAAGGTTTTACTGTGTGTGTGAGTGTGTGAGTGTGTGTCTAGCTATAAGAAGCCAGATCCAGACCATAGAACGATTAAAGCGCACAGACAGACAGGAAGCACAACCAGAAAGGAACAAAGAGGGAGAATAGCGGGCTGTTGTAGGTCTTGTCCTGTGGTTGCCATGAAATCCAATAGAGCAGAGTGTTTAATCTGTTGCACCTGTCCAGTAATTGGATTTAATCAGCATATTCCCCACATGTGTTTGATCCAGATGTGTCCCTTGTCTTTCTGAAGCCTGCGCTGTATCCCAGTTATATTATATTAAGACACCAGCTCACCATAGATCAGTTTATTTGATTTATCTTGCTGGGATTCAGCAGGATATAATGAATATTACAAGAGGGTCCATTACCTTCAAATGACCGTTATTAATCACAACGGGTCTTTATGCATTAGTGCTGTAACTATTTTCTGAGACGGGGTTCATGGCTTTGCAAGATTTTTCACAAAGGCGTTTCAACGTCATATTATTGACTCACCGTTACTAGTTCATTTCTGATCTATGGTAATGACAAAAACATTTCTTTTCTCTCTGACTGACAGATTTGAGAGTTTCAGGTGCAGACTCTGAAAAACAAACGTTTTTTGTCTGTTTCTGCAGGTCGAAGGCTGAGAGGGAAGGCTTTCTACTATGTCGGAGGGAAGGTTTTCTGCGAAGAGGACTTTCTGGTGAGTTGGTCGATACAATACAGCACAATCAATATGTGTCTGTGTATGAATTAACACAATCAATGCTTTGCAGGAAGTTTTACAGTTAACTAGGAGTAATTAATATCAGGGTTTTTTCTGGCCAAAATTTCGGTTGAGGCGGCCTTGGGGGGGGGGGACTCAACTCAACGTGTGGACTCAACTTTGAGTTGAGTCCACACGGTTCTCATCCCCTCAGCCACAGCAGCGAGTAGAGAAAAAAACGTCACTTTCTAACGTTTTTAAAACGTCCAAATAATACGAGTAAGAACTGCTGCTCTGTGATTGGTCAAAATCTACAGTCACGGGTAGATTCAAGCTGAAAACAGAGCCTAGGGGAGACGCAGACGTCTGATCTTTTTTCACATCACTGCATTTACATTATCCCCAAGGTTAGTGTGTAAGTTTTTGCCTAATACTGTCAAAAAAACTGCCTCCCTAGCCTTTAAGTGAAATTATTAACTTTACCAAATCCATCTGATTATCTGCTGCGAGCGGACAGCTTCTATACTTATATAAAAGTGAAATGAGCTCCTGACGCGAGTCGGATCAACAGCTGAACATCTGTAGGCCAGTAATGTGTTTTTGGTGTGGAGCAGTGCGTCTCTGAATGCAGCGGAGACACCCTGTGACACTACAGTACTGTACAGGCTGACAGCCAGTGAGTGCTCGCCGCAGCGCCGCTGCTCGTTAAAAACAGCTGTAATAACGTGCTTTCACTGTTCGTAATATCACTGGAAAAAGTCGCTAGATTTGTCGCTAGTCCCTTTTGACAAAAAAAGTCGCCAAGAGGGTTTGGAAAGTCGTCAAACAGATCCACTTTTGTACAACAGGAGAGCCTCGCTAACCCACTAACTGGCTTCACAGTTAGCTGCACCGCTCCGTCCCCTTCTCTCTCTCTCTCCACGCTCTGCGCCGGTGGGGTGTGTTTACTCTCAGCACCAGGTCTGACCGGAGCGGAGCTCCACTGAGCCCCGCCCCGCTACACAAGCAGCATGAGACAAGCCGCGCATCAACGTCATCTAGCGGCGTGGCTCGGAGTGGAAATCAAACGCACTCTTAGTTGAACCGAGTTGAAAACGGCGCTACTGAGCTTTCATACCGCACATTGACTTTCAATCAAGATTCCAGCGAGGCGGCCGATAATTTCAGCGAGGCGGCCGCCACAAAATTTATAATGCAGAAAAAACCCTGATTAATATATTAGCCTTCTACATAAATATACACTTTAGGTCAGAGACTTTTCACCTCGTGGCCCAGTTTTGTAGCATCTGATGCAGCTGATTCAGATCAGTTTCCTCCCTTGGGTGGGACTGGAAGGAGGTCAGAAACTGGAGAGGTTGTTCTGCTTTGGTTTATAGGGTGGAGGGCAGTCAGGCTAGGTGCAGTATGACTATGTACTTTCACTATGTGTGATGAAACACAGTTAAACCTCTCTCATAAAAACGTGTTGTAATTTCCAGTGCGCATTTTGTAGTGTGTCGTCATAGGAAATCCACCATTTACGTGCGTACTTTCCCAACGCATCCTCTTATTGACGCTGTCAGTAGTTGCTGTGTGTGTTTACCTCGAGACCCCCTCTGTATAAAACCATGTCTAATCACCCCTCCACCAAAAGCTTTCAGTTGCTCAATTAAAATCAAAATTCATACTGAATGTAATTTGCTCTGGCTCTGCTCCCTCCTATGTGCTGTTAATTACATCTGCTCCTCTGCCTGGTCTGTTAGCGTGGCCATTCCACCCTGACACCGCTCCACATAATAACAAATAATGAAGCTCAGCTGACTGGTTCACAAACTGAATCATTTAAACGCCAATCTCTGGAACCAAACCACGTTCGTACCTAAAAACCTTCTTCGCTGGCTTCTGTAACAAACTCCACACGCAATCTGTTTGTTGTTTTGCTTTAATGAATATTTATATTGCAGACAACTGATATGCTCTGAGAGTGGGAAAGTGGTGATTTCATGTTGTTTTAAGCAGGTATTTTAATACAGCTACAAATGCTCAACCAAATAGTCTGCTTGGGATTATGTCTAAGAGCCACAGTGGAGTTGTTCAGAGCTTAGTCTGAAGCAGAGTCGGCGATTTCAGTCATCCATTAAGGAAGCAAATTCCAATGACATCACCATCATTTTGTCTCTGTCTGTTAAAGTACTCTGGTTTCCAGCAGTCTGCGGACAAGTGCAACGCATGTGGACATCTGATTATGGACATGGTGAGTGTCTATTGCTTCTCTCCTGTTGTGTGTGGTGGTGTGTGTGTGAGCTCTCTGTGGGCACATCTGGATAAAGACTCAGAAGAGGTGTTGGCTCTGTCTGTGCATCTCTTGCTCTCTTATGTCCATTCATTTACACACATACACATGTACATACATACACTCAATCAGACAGGATTTGATCAAGCCAGGAAGTGGCGCAGCCTTTGAGATATTGTTCTTTACATGACTCCACACATGTTCTCCATCCAGCAGACAGAGATGAAGGAGAGCTCTCGGTTTTTACTGCACTGCCTTATCCTCACATCTGCACATTTCATTTGCTGTATCTCGCACCAGACATCTGCTGGCCCTGATCACTGAGAGCAGTTTTATGTTATGTACATGTTCATGTATGTCACATACTGTACAGTGTATTGTCTGCCTCTGTCTTACATCCACCAAAGAAGACGGTGAATTCTTCATCTTTATTCCTTTGGTTTTATTTCAGTTTTGTTGAATAGCTTTGCCCTGATGACTCAATATACCCAGAGGAATCATTAAATATTAATCTTATCTGAAGGGCAAAGACTATTTTAATTCTTTTAGATACAAATAAAGAGGAAATGTGAAATAGCAGAATGAAACAAGAGGATTGATTTCCTGATGTTCTTCCCTCATTTATTCCTCTGTAGATCCTGCAGGCCCTCGGGAAGTCCTACCACCCCGGCTGTTTCCGCTGCGTCGTCTGTAATGAGAGCCTTGATGGAGTGCCTTTCACTGTGGACACTGAAAATAAGATCTACTGTGTCAAAGACTACCACAAGTGAGTGTCACTTGTTATCCAGTAGTTCAAAAGTAACACAAGCGCATGACCTGAATTTATCTGTGTTAAATTAGTTTAGCATGACACTGGGGGGAAAAAAATCACAGCAAAGCCCGACAGCTACTGCGGGGTCAGGTTGAGAAGGTCCGACAGGTTTCCTCTGACACGTGTGGCAGACACATGAGAAGTGTAGTCAGGGAGAGTGAGAAAGGATCTCTGTCCTGTTAGAGGTGTGAAGATAGGCGTCCGGCCATGACTTCTCTTGTCTAAAGCATGCTACAAAAAGACAAATACAGAGCTTCTGGTGACTAAATGAAAAGCCAAGGTTTTGTGTGTGTGAGGAAAACTGATGTCACACTTGTGAGATACTTTTAGAGACTGTGTTTGACTGCAAATTCTCAATGGTAGCACCTGTAGTGCCTCAGCGTCTCCTTCTGCACTCACACAGCCGCTCATCTCTCTGCTGGGACAGCATGTACCGCGCAGCTGAGCACATGGCTGATCTCTGTCTGGCAGCTTCCACATGTTCTCTACGCTGATTAAATCAGACAAACCTTATTGTGTATACAGTATGTGTTTGACTTTGAGCCACAGTCATGCCCAACCACACTGAGAGGCCCTTTGTTATTTCCTCAGACATCCAGGTGCCAGCCATGTGTGTGGAAATAATGAATTCATTTTGCGTTTTTGTTTTTCTACTTTTTTTGGTGGGGGGGGGGGTTTGGATTTGGGAGAATCACGTGTGTGAGGGAAAGCCAGCACATCTGCAAACCTGGCATCTCCTGAGTCAAGTCAGGATCTTGAATTTGTCTGAGTCAGGAAAGAGAGGCAGAGGGTAAAATGGGTATAAACATTTAGAGAGGGACGTCGGCTATGAACTGTAACCATTAAAGTCTTTGGTAAGATTGTAATTGAAAACAGTTTAATCCTGAATTTATTACTTAAGTGCAGATTTACCAAATGTATAAAAACATTCTGTTTCCATCTCTCTCTTCCAGGGTCCTGGCCCCTAAATGTGCAGCCTGTAACCAGCCCATCCTGCCCTCAGAGGTAAGATCACATCAGCAGACAGGGTTATAGTGAAAGGTATAGTTAGTGCCACACTAACTGAATCAGTTAAAGTTTCCTTAAGAGATACAGTAAATATCTTGTGAAATAAATACAGCCATGCTTTTGTGTCAGGATTAAGATTGTAACGTATGGTTTAGAAAACCAAAGTGGTTATTATAGTGCGCTGATGTAAGGATAATGCTCTGGTAAGTACTGATAGTGACCGCATATCACACGCCTTTGAGTGCACTGTGTACTTTGTGTGAGTGAGCCCCTGGTGAGAAAGGTTCATTTATCTTGTCGGAGCAGCAGAATGTGTCAAGCCTCTGTTAGTGAGCTGACAGAGGAGAGATGACATTAAATCAGAGCAGAGAGATGGAGAACCGCGTCCAACAAGGAGCTGCAGCAGGTCTCCAACCAGGAATGTTGTCGTCCACGGTCAGTGCTTTAACCACCAGGCCACCAATAGCAGCTTCAAGTCCTTTTTTCCTCAGCCACAAGCACCACACTTCTCAGTTTACAAGTTTACATTCCACAGTTGAGTCCGATAACTTCAGATATGAAATGAGCGTAAACTTAGAATACGCTCAGTGGTAGATGATCGGCTTTCTTATGGAGCTGAACAGCAGCCAGGTTGGGGCAAAGGCTGGCAGCGATGGCACGTAGAGTATGAGTGGTAGTATGTTTGTTAGCCTGAAGCTCTGTTTTTCACTGTGGGGGCAACATGAACTCTATGGTGTTAATCATCTGGAGGTTGTTCACCTTAACCCGTGGATCAGATTATAAATCTCTATCTCCGTATTATGACTCACTTATGACCCAAACTCAGAATTTAGTTGTTGAACTAAGCAGATGGTTCAATATAAGCATATTTCCCACTAGATGGCAGGTCAGGTCAAGTGCGGAGTCTTAATATCTCTGCGCTGTGAACGGACCAAGAGTACAGAGACACAGACGTGGACATGCTGGCAAAAACAAAGAAATGTCCAAAATTAGAGTCAACTTTGCTGGAATGTCCCTCGCCCTCCCCTTTTAGCGAGCAGTGAAGCCGGTATGTAGAGGAGAGGTACTGTGTGTGTGTGCGTGTGTCTGTGTGAAGGGTTAAGGGGTCTTGTCTGTCTTGTGCATTAATGGACATTCAGGGGAGGTCCACAGAACCACAGACAGATAACGGAAGAAAACAAACACTATCTCTGGGTGGACGTTTAGAATCAGGAGGACAAAGAGCTCGCTGTGTTCAGACTGAGATACAAGATCTTTGTACATGTTTGTAACTGATTTGCTCCCAAGCTTTAGACTCCCAGTGTTGATGTTCTTTGTGTTTATAGTCAGCCAGTGGGATCTGTACATCCTATTCTGTTGCAAAGTTCAGATTTTTACAATAATAATAAATTAAAAGATGTAATGAAACTTGATTTGATCATGCAGCAACACAGTGGCTCCATGTTTAAAGGGATTGTCGTAATACAGAACAAGAGTTTAAAGTACAGACACAGTTCAGTTCTGAGCTTACGCAAGCCGGGTGATGTTTTAAAGATTTTGTTGAACAGAACGAGGCATTGCAGTGTTTCCTGGTGGGACTGGCTTCAGTTGCGTTTGTCTGGATTTCTCTCCAGGGCTCCGACGAGACCATTCGAGTCGTATCCATGGACAAAGACTATCACGTGGAATGCTATCACTGTGAGGTGAGTTCCTATGTCACCGAAAACATGCGCGCTCACTGGCACGGAGCCGGGGTGAGCGTCTAAATGGCTCATTAAGAGAAATCATAAAGAGTAGATCCCTAATCTTAATCACAGTCTTGGAGATAATTATGCAGTGCTGAGGAGAGCAGGTATGCGACACCTCATCATCACTATCTCATCATGTTCCTGAAGGGCTTCGTCTTCATTCGCCACCGGCTGATTGACAGCTGCTGTTCTTCCACTTCATGTAAATAAAAATCAGTGGGCTGAGGGGGGGGGGCAGCTTCTTGAGTTAAACTATGGAGATGTTGAGTTTTTTTAATCCATCAACTTGCTCAAAGGGGAGCCATCTGCATGTTTCTTCAAACTGTAAGACAGAAGGCAGATAAAGGACTTTTTCATCAACTTGAGATGTGCTGATGCTGAGACGTTTTTATATCTCCTTGCAACTACAGAGGCAAACCTCATGTAAATGTCCACATTTGTACATGTCTGAGGCTTTAATTGCCATACAAACATTCAGTGGACAGTAATGAGGTCAATGCAGAGCGGAGGTGAGACCAATTATCCTCCTTTTCTGGGCGGAGGCGTCCCCTCATCTCTCTCATCCCCTGTGTATTTCAGGACTGTAAGATGGAGCTGAATGACGAGGAGGGTCACCGGTGCTACCCTCTGAACGGCCACCTGCTCTGCCACTCGTGCCACCTGAAGCATATTGAGCCTGGCAGCTCCTCTTCCATCCCCACGGCCGCCTCCTACTAACTCTGCCGCGGGTGAAGGGAGACACCTGGTGGATCTAAGGAGGAACTGCCCAAGAGTGACTCTGACAGAAGCGGATTTACAATTCTTGTTGTAGAGGATTGATGGATTTTAGTGCCTGTGGTTTGACGTGTATTTCGACAGGGATGTTAATGAAGTCTCCATTATGCAAAACCTAGAAAGGTTATGGCCCAGTAATGAAGTATAGTAATACACCAAAGCCCTACTTTGAATATTGCGCTGAAGTGTTGCCTTACGATTGTTTTTATATAATTATTTGTTGAATTGGCTTTGTAAATATATTGTAGTCAATTTGTTTTAGAGACAGTGTGCCTTCAACTTCAACTTCACACCTGTGCTGTGAAAATACAACTCAAAGTAAATCTGTAAATCTTATTTGCAAAAAAAAAAAAAATGTAGATCAGGTCGAAACAACTCATAGGTACCTTATGTTTCAGTCACATAGAAACAAGAGACAGCTGAGAAAATAATCGTTCAGTCGCATGACACTCTGCTTCCTGTTACCAGAAATGGCTTTTTATTGTGAAGACAGTTAAACTCAGGAGGGGAGGGGGCAGTTTCTTGCAATTCATACACTAATAACAGAGAGTGCCTATTTATACATGAGAGAGATACAGAGTGCCTGTGTTGGGGGGGATTAGACAACGCAGACAGTCTGTGAATGGTGACCTGCACACAGAGCCAACGCTGTGGTTCATTTCTCCTATGCAAATGCTGGTAGGCAATAAATGACATCGAAATAGCACAAAACAATCCAGAGAGGTGCAGGTTTCTCTGCCTTTTAAACTTAGAGCGTTTTTATGACTTTTCCTTTTTAAGTCTGAGTAAGAATGCTGAGGATTGCCAGGTCTTGTATTTGCTGTCACATGACGCCCGTTCTAAGCACTTAGAGATAGATGTGTGTTGTCTGCACCTATGGAGAAGTTGGTATTAGACCTGTAGATCTATGTATTTTATTACATTTGCAAACATGGTGTATTTAATAAAATCTATATATTATAGGCCAATGTTCATTTACCTTTGTTTCATATTGACTTTCGTGTAAGACCCCTTGAATACTAATTAGATTTGCCGTGGGAAGTACCTACTGTACCACCTGCCTTTGCCCTCCAAATATTATTCATGTCTTCAGTTTACTAACTTAATTCTTTGTCATTTGAGGTCCTTATTTCATAGCCAACTGAAAATGAAGACGAAGAGTAAATATACATTATGTGCTGTATGATTGTTGTAAAGAAAATATTAAATTAATAAATGCATCGCAATAGATGAACTTTGGGTTTTGATTTGACTTAAGACATGCTCATCTTGCAGCTCACAGCTTTTCAGCTTATAAAGTTTGTGTCACTAAACTGCAGAACGTTGATGGTTGTTTATCTGCAGATTACGGTATGCACTTGGATCCAGGAGTGGATCCTATGCTGTTTGGAGGTTTGAGCTCTGCCTCGGCATCACTTTAAAAAGTATCACTGTTCAATAAAACACAACACAAAAGGGAACCAAAACTGAACCTAGGTGTTTTCTGAGACATTGCCAAGTCCTATCAGCCACTGTTGATCTAAATGTGGCTCTCATTCTGAGTATGTTCAAAATCTGGGCAAAAATTTGGTATTTAAAAGGAGAACAGAGACGGCAAATTTCAATATGTGTGACGTGGGACAAGAGATTACGTTGTGCAGTCGCGCACAAAGCAGGACACCTGGTCACACCACCTCACTCTATTCCTATGTGTGTAATGCCCATGATTTTTTTCCCAAGTACTGTTTTATTGTTCCAGTAAGTTTTTCTCGCAGAGGCTCTGCTCCAGGTACAGAGCATGATGACCTCACTGGAATTAAACTAACAGTGTTAGTTAAGTGAAGAAAAATGCAAAATGAGGTCAGCAAGTGTTGGTTCTCTTCATTGTTTATTTGGCAAATGAAACTGGTATGGGTGTACCACCATGGAAGCAATTTACCTGCCAAACTAGATCTTGTCAGACAGGGCAGAACAAATTCTGAAGGACATAAACAAACCACCGACGTAACACTCACCATACACATGGATTAATATGGCTGAGTGTAATGCATTAACTGATATTAAAAATCTTTTAGAATTAGCTGAAAGAGAGCAGCTGCTCCTGATGCTAAATGATAACAAGTCACTGCCTGAAAAATGCTTTATGTCTTTAGTCTGGTTACATAATGTCTATGTCCTACTTTGAAGAGTAACACAATGACAATCTCTTTCAATTTTAATGTTATTTTCCCTCTCTAGAAAATGAGAGTTGCAGAGGCAGCATAGAAGAAGAGATTAAAGACGTCCTTTACATGTTTATGAGGAAGAAGTGAGCTGAACTGAGGATATAAAAAAAGAGAAACAAGAATTTCTCAGACTGATGAACATTACTGTAAGTGTGTCACTCATAAATTATTTATCTTATTTGTCATTCTCTTGTTGGGTGTTTTGTTGTTATTGTTTTTTACAGAAGTTTAATGAAGCTCTGTTTTATCTCAGCATCATTCAAGATAGAAAAAAACTTGACCAGAATTTGCAATTTAAAATTACTACAATGGTTTAACAGCATCTTTGTCAAACTAGTCTGAGCACAAGAATAATCTAAAAAAAAAGAAAAGAAAAATATATATGACAAAGAAAATGCACAACAACACTGTTTTATCTCCATTACGTCAATAGGACAAAATTACATGTTTGAAAAGTCGTTTCTTTTTATTTAGACTCTGGACAATTCTCTTCTCTTTGAGTATCCTGACACTTTGATCCTTTTTTTGATATAATGTGGGGACTGCCAGTGAACCTTTGTCTTCAATACTGTATCATGTCATTATAACTGGGGCGATAAATGATACAACTATGCACAGCCTGCAAGGCCTTACAAGATACCAGCAGTTCCTATAGAAACCAGAATTAAAATGTAGTGTGTAGATTTTCAAACAATAAAACAATTGTCACTGTCAAAACCACAGACTTTCACTGTCCATATGTGCATCAATGATAGATACAAGTAAGTAAATAAGCAGTTCATCTTGCCCTCTTTACTTTGGTGAAACTTTTTGATGGGAAAAAAAAGGTCTTTTAAAACATAAAAAAAAAGAGGGTCCTATACTTTCCACTTTGCCTTGAAGATCAGACGGCACATCCTGTTTTCCTCCTGAGTATTTTAATTATAATCAACTGTGCACAGATGGTGCATATGTTTCAGAGCTAAACGTGTGTTTGATAGCTATACTTTAATTTAGGCTTTGACAAGATGTTATCAACTTCAATAAAAGCTTACTTTTAATGCATGAATATTAAAACAGCATATAAATATCCTCAAAAACTGAGTAAGACTAATTTTCTCACAGATAACGGTATGATTTATCCTTGTCCCTTTTGGTTTGGATGATTTCACAATGTCCCATGTATTTCACTGGATGGCACCAACTCCCGAACTGGAATTAAAAAAAGAAGAAGAAAAGTCACACAATGTTGATTTTCCGTCCAGATCTACGACCTAGTCTTTGTTTGCTTGGAGGCTAAATCTAGCAGATTTAATGTGCCACTTTCTGTGCTGTGGTCGACCTTCTGGCTCTATGATTCAAAAAGTAATGAAACAATAAATTCCCTCTTGAAGAGATGCATCATTAGACCAACGTTTAAGTTTCGTTCCACACAAGTCCCAAGAGTGCTGCTGTGGCAGTTTCTGTGTCTGTGCTGTGATTGCACAAGCAACAGATTAATTTATCTCTACACACTTGTTGCCTCAGCTGCTGACGTTTCCTCAGTTCCCCCTTGTGTCTCACCAGTAGCGTTCCTCCTGTAGTAAATCACCCCAGTAAGAAGGAAGACCAGACCCAGCACGAGGCCTGCTGCTCCCACTGCAAACTTATTCCTCTGTGGCTCCGGCATGGAGCCTGAAAACACATGAGCCACCAACTTAGATACTGCATAATATTCAAACAAACATTCTCCTGTTGAGTGTTTTCATTGCTCAGTCACTCTCTTACCCCAGTCGTAGAGTTTAGGCTCCCTGAGGCTGGCGTGCTCCACCTTACAGGTGATTTTCTCTCCAGCTCTGGGTGTGTACTCCAGATAGGAGTGCATCTGGTAGAGCCAGTTCCCATCAGCCAGCTCGTCAGTGGACGTCACATCCGAGGTCACCGTCTTCCCGTCCCTCAGCCATGTCAACTGGATTCTTTTGGGATAAAAGTTGTACGCGCTGCAGAGGAGCATGGCCGGATGTTTGCCGTCCTGTTTCTTAACTGACCTCAGCCTGATGTAGGGCTCCACTAGAAGATAATGTACACAGATGAAACAGACGTTGAAATCATAGATCTTGTATTGGTTCCACTGATTTCATTGATCTCATTAATTCTTGATACACCACAATTCCTGCATTTTGTAATTTGTACTCAGTTAATATTTCATCAATATGCACCAAATGCACGACACTTGCAGGCAGTAATCTGTACCTGATTTTGAAAGGGCCTCCACTGCGTGTGGCATATATTTTCTGCACGTTTCTGCATTCTTTTCTTCTTGTTTCAAAAAAGATGGGTTCTTGTTAAGGCTCTCAGCGAGTTCCTGTGTTCTTTTTGTGGAGCCACTAAAATTTCCTGACGTGCTGTTGTATTGGATGAGGAACATTTTATTGAAGAAGATTTGTTCCAGATAAACGGTCTCATGAGTGGGGGTCAACAGGCAGCGACTTAAGCCATAACCGTAGAGAGCACCTGTAACACAAAGCCACAAAGAAGAGGACAGTGAATGCAACACACATTTTATGAATATTATGACTGTAGCTGTTTCTCTTCATACAAGGCTATAGCATTGTACTGGGAAAGTAGGATGAGGAGAAAGAGCTACCCCGTCATCTCTACCTGAACTAAACCTTATAGTGCTCCACATGACACCAACCATCTCTATCAACATGATTCACTCTGTGACCATGGCAACCACAGCAGACTCATCCCATGCAGAGATGTAATATGTGACACATATGTTCCCACATCAAGAATGATGTTGTTATTATGCAACCTATAATCACATATACAATCTTTTGATATATTAAAAAAACAGTGTTTGTTGGTATACAAATACATAAAATATATTGAAAAATATTAATATTGAAATCAAATTTAATTTATGCAAGTTTATTAAAACGTGTGATTGACTGGTGACCTGTCCACTGGTGTACGCCCTCGCTCAAAATGTATACCACCTCTTTTGCACCAGACAAACAGTATTTGAGCAAAGGTTGACACAAAACAACAATAGCAGAACTAGTTGTATTGCTCCTCACTTCCCCGGTGTCAATCTACAGGAGGGAGCCGCTGTTACACACAGATTAGGAAATAAAATAGCTATATAACTTTGGTAACGACGATGAGACAGGGCATTGTCACTAGTCAGGCTACAGCAGGAGTTAGTCAGTCTCTAACTATCACAAGCTGTAATTCAGATCATTATCTGCACTGTACACATCTTTAACAACTTAGCAGTTTCAATCTGCAGCAATCTGTGTGAAATCAGTAGAATCACTTCTCTTCAAATTCCCAGATAAAAGCTACATGACCTTTAGAAGTAACTGAATACCTGTCATACATTTTCTCTAATGACAGGTGCAGAGTTAATGTCACTTACCGGTTCTTAAAAACAACAGGGACAAACACAGCAGTGAAAAGCAGCTGCGAACATGCATGGTTGGTGTCAAATGACACAATACAAAACTGGAAGTAAATTGATCTCACACCGGGAACATGAGGAAGTGAAGCAGCAGCAATAGAGACCGCCCAGCATTTATTCTCTGGTCACCAGGTGTGGCTCATATTTGTTTAGATATTTTTAAACTTGATTTGTTTAGCCAACAGGCATAATTGTTTCTCAAAATTGGTAACTGTTTGTTACCAGCAGAAGAGTTGGTGCTCTGGTTTCTTATCTCCACTGTGTTATA
Source organism: Decapterus maruadsi (assembly GCA_030347415.2). Taxonomy (NCBI): domain Eukaryota; kingdom Metazoa; phylum Chordata; class Actinopteri; order Carangiformes; family Carangidae; genus Decapterus; species Decapterus maruadsi. The sequence continues at coordinate 17,805,359 of CM064894.1, forward strand.
TTCATGTATTCTGGTTTAGGTGTAGAATACATGAATGGTATGTTATACAGGTAGAAGTGAAATCAGCCTCAACTGTGAGCACTTTTAAATCCAGGTTAAAAATATTTCTCTTTTCATGTGCATATGGCTAAGCTCTTTTAAAGAACTTTAAATCATAATCTTGGATTTGCACTGAATGTCCTCTTAATTGTTTAATAGAAATCAATATTTCATATTGAAAACTCATATTCTATGCTCTATTAGTGTAGTTATTATTTTTAAAAAAAAATTCTTGTACCGTTTCCAGTTCTCATGGCTAAATGTTTTGTTTTTATGTAGCCTAAAGCACGTCGAGTTGCCCTTTGGGATGAAATGGACTATATAAATAAAGCTGCCTGGCCTTGGCTTAAACCATTGGACAATAAAGCCTTCTTATCTTATCTTATTTGGATATTGTATAAATTTATTGAGACACTCTTAAAATGTTGTTGTTTAAAAGAATTAAAAGAAACTTGAACGAAGCAAATATGTGAGTATGGACTGACTGGGGAAAATATGTAAATGTAGGAAAAGAGAAGTTCACACATTGAGATATTACAAACATTTTATAGTATCATAACCACAGATTGACATTAGTGAATAATTTGTGTTGGAAATGGAAAAATGGAAGTGGGAACTTTGCTGCATTTTAAGTTGGAATTGATCAAACTTCTCATAAGTTGTGGAAGTGTGGAAGTCCTGATCCTTTGGTTTGGTTCATCAATCCCTCTCACTCCAGTTTCATGTTGATTATGAGTCATTTCTCATATAGCACCAAATACAGTCAGTTCCTTAGGTATTTGAATGGTCATACAGTTTTTGTGATTCTTCCTCATAATTCATCCACCACTAAAGTGGAACTGAAACAAAGGCATCAACATTTATAAGTTCAGACTTTCAGCTTGAATCCAAGGGGTTCAAAAATATTCCATCAACTTTCTAGGAATTTTTATACATTTTCCGTCAAATTTCAAAGGTTCAGAAATATTTGGACAACTGACTGACAGTCAGTTTCGTCAAGTGTGAACTTCTTCCTCATCCACACTTGCAAACCTCAGCAAAAGACTTTGCCATTTCAGATCCACAATGGGCTTTTTGTGTGTCACGCGATGACGAAATGTAAAATACAAAAAGGCGATTTGAATATCGAGAACTGTGGTTCCACGGTGGAAGTGCATGGTCGGCTGGATTTTCAGTGAGGACACAGTTTCAGAGAAAACCAGTTCATTTAATATTATCTTCAGATTCAGGTTTATTGGTACAGTATTTACTTCCAAATTAATACATTCAATTTTCATATATGCTATTCAGAGTCAGTTGCCCTACGCCATAGTTCAACTAGAATAACTCATTCAAGTGATGTGATTAAACTTTTCAAACTGAACAATACAAATTGAAACTATCTGATTGATTTGTTTTAGTTGAACAATACAAATGATCCCAATTCAGATTCTAATGATACATACTTCCTGCTATAGGTACAGTATACAATGTAGTGAAGTAGAATTACAAAGCAACAGAAAACAGAACCAAGAATGTGAAATAATAACTTCACTGCACAATAAATTATAACTGTGTTTTTTTTGTAGAAAATGTTCTTAGTATTGCAGCACTGCTTTACAAATTCACAGCTGAACTCTTTTTGTCAGCACATTTTATAAAATATGAAAAATACACAAATATCATGTACATGAGGAACCTTAAGAGAAACCCTCTTAAGATATTAAGTTACAAATAACAATAAATCAAACAGACATAGATCTGTCATAGTGTTTTAAGATTGAACAGAATTGTTCTACATTCAAACATCTCTGGACCAAAATCAGGATTTATTAGATAATAAAATGGAGCAAAATTTGCATTGGACTGATAAAAATATTTGTGTTTTTATAAAATTCATGTGGACCATCATCATCATTTTCGCATGTGCAATCCTCCTAAGCATGAGTAGATAACCTCCCATGATGTCCTTTGACAATCAAAAATGTTCCAGTGGCGACCCCCACTAATGCCACAGTCAGGCCCACTCCGCAGAAAATATCTGGTGTCAGACTCTGATGATCAAATTCAGTTTCTGTTGAGGAATGTGAGAAAATATGTGTCATTACAATGGAGAATAACATAACAGGTCACTGCAATATAAAACACTCACCCCAGAATCTCGATGCAGGTCTCTCCAGGGCCGAGTGCTCCACAGAGCAGCTGTAAATGTCCCCCTCCCTCGGTGTGAACGTCAGGGTGGAGAACTGATGGAAGGTCTGATCGTTATTAAGATGATATCGACTGAGTGACACCCCCTCTGATACATGGCGGCCATTTTTAGTCCAGGTGACATTGATGGCAGGTGGGTAGAAATGATTCACAAAGCAGATGAGGCTGTTTTCAACTCCCTCTTCAACGTCCTCTGCAGGGTAAAGGATGGTCACAGGGGCATCTGTGGTGGGTTACATATAAATAAAACCCTTTATCAGCATTTCATCAATTGCATCCTCACAAATATCAATGCTGAGGTTACTTTACTTTACAGTCCCAGTTAGGCTACAGTTACCTTGCTCTTCTGGTGGATGTTTCTCCTCGACTGTGATGAACGCAATAATCCCTGAACATGCTCTCTTGGCTTTCAGAGCATTATTATATACATGTAAGCCACTGAACATCTGACTTGGATCCAGCACGAGAAATTTGGGCACACTGTACACAATCTCGTGTTTTTCAAAATTCACGTACAACATCTCTTCAGCATCATATTCAAACTGCACCTCGGTCGTACCATTTTCAAAGCAGCCCACAAAACGTTTGAGTTCATGGGCAACTGAAAAACAATACAGAGAAATTGAGAAAAATATAAATATTGTTATATAAAAAAATGTTTTGGTGTAAACAAAAAGAAAAAAACTCTCCATCAATATTTACAAATGTGTGACTCAAACATCTTTACAGGAACAGACGAGTCAATATGAAGGAATTCTTACTTTGTGAAAAGGCACAGGAGGATTGGAGTATCAGGATTAAAACAGCAGAGCGCCTCATGTCTCCGCAGCACTGACGAGTCTCCACAACAGATAATAAAATCTGTACTTCTGTTTCCTATGTGAAACTTAGATCACATGACCAGATCATGTGGTATCACTTAAGCAAAGGAAGTTATGTGACATTATGTGGAAGTTATGTGACAATGGTGGAGGTGGCCACACATGGAGGGTGTCGACCATTGGGTCATGTCTCTCCACTGGCAAGAGGAGGAGGGTCTGATCAGACTGTCTGGTCAGAGTGGTGAGTGTCACTCAAGTTTCACAATGTCTGGAAAATAACTAACTTACCTATCATTGATGCCTAGTGAATCATCAAACCATGTCGATGTGTTTATGGGAACCAAAATCATCGAGCACATGTGAATTAAAAATAGAGCCTGATTAGCAGCTTCTGTGTTATGTGATGAATGTTGACGCCTGCACAGCAGTTTGACCAGTCTAACTGCAGTGATTGAGAGATTGTTGAGAAATGTGTTGTGGGTAAATAAAGCTGAGCCTGTATCACCCAGATCATCAGAAATGCAGTGTGCATTTCTGGCAGAGATTTTAAGGTTATTTTCCACTTGGAGATTTAGCCCACGTTATTGTGTGTTGTTTAAATTATATGAAAGTGAGTTGAAGACAGTTCATCCAAAGTGTTTGATTCATATTTGTAGTTCTCAAGAGCAAACTATTAACAACATAAAACAAGGAAAAATGTCATGACATTGGATAGTGAGATTAAAAAACTGGAGCACTAAGGGAATTGTATGGGGGCACATACTGTAATGACTTCATGACCACTTTCTCATGTTTACTGGAGTTGTGATTTATTGATATGAGTCATAAATCAAACTTTATTCAGAAAAAAACTGTCAAAACATTGTTTGTTTCTTCAAGTAAATTAGGCCAGCATAATTTTGTTTATAGAAAACATGTACAAAATGTGGAGAGAGCAGCTTCGGCACAGGGAGCATGCATTTCCCATATTAGACTGCAGGTGGCGCTGGAAGCTCAGTTTTTGTTAGTAAATGTATTACTGTAAAGCAAAAGTGGACAGTGTTCAAGCTTTTCTCAGTCATAGTGGTGCTGAAATAAAAAGAAGTCTGATGTTTGTTTTTTTATTTAAAGCAGCTCAGTTGTGTTTCCTGTATGCCTGTAAGGAATAGGAGCTATTCAACCAGGTAACAACATTCAGGAAGTTCTCTTCATTCATATCAGTTTAAATACATTGATCAACAAAGTCATGAGGCTAAACAGTGAAATCAAACTCTGTCAGGACAAAAGCACTGTTGGGGGTCCAGGCCTAGACCCTCTCACGTCATTACGTCCCTCAGTGCAGCCCACCTGCACACTCTCTATAAGCCTGGCACACAGCAAAGCAAACAAATACTGAAAACGAAGGCCAGGAAATCTCCTTTCTAGTCTTGTTGCCATGCTGAAAAGATGCCTTGTTCTCAGTTTCTACTAAATCTACTCTATATCTACCAGACTGCAAAGAATCGGTGGCTGGAATTCATCTTCTTTCCTCCACTGCTGCAGAAATGATACTATTAACTAAGTTTAGAATTAATTCAGATGTATCTGCAGGATGCCAGAGAGTGGCTGTCAAGTAAATGTCCACAGATTTAAAGGTCTCATAATATTCCTTCCTGGATCTACTATGACAGGAAGATCACACATGAGTGAAATTTACACTGCTGACTTGTCTACTTATAACAAATGTGTCCTGTGAATTTCAGCCTAATATTCCCCGAAATTCACCATTAAGCACAACATCACAGGTAGAAGGTGTTGTTCAGAATGATCTGTGACATCTACGACTTACAAATAATTACAAATGAATAAAATGATAACAAAAGGAAACGGTTTACTTCAGTGTTTTTATTATCCCTCAGTGCCCCTAGTTTTTAGGCTTGTGTACAGTTTATGATGAACATGCACAGAAGGGGCAGAGTGAACAGGTCAGGGGGTTCAGAGGATAGAGAGGAGAGCTCAGACGTTTCGTCTGGATTTTGTTGTTGAATTCCCACTGGCTTCTGTCACCTAAAGAGTGTTCTCTGGATACAAAACCTGTTGGAAAGATTGATTATTGATACACATACACACAAATGAATGTTTACACACTTGTGGATAAAACGATACGATCAGATGGAACCACCTACCTCAGTTGTTGGCACCAACACATGTGCTGCAAAAAAAAAGGAAAGATAAAAATAACACGGCTCTGCTTGGACAAACAGGTTCTTGAATGAACTTATTCATTTAATTTCAATGATGGTAATAAGATTTATCCCTCACCTGCAGATTTCATCTTGTGGTAAACCAGGCCAGAAAGTGAAAACACCAGACCCACCAGTAATCCAGCTGTTCCAACAGTGATCTTTTCCATCCCCTCGCCAAGTGTCGCTGGCTCTGAAAAGTTTTATTTAGCACAAAGACTGCATCATATTTACATTCTCTAATATCAGAAAAGTTGCTCAGTGTCTCAGCCAGGGCTTGCAGCATGACCAAGACAAACAGCATCATAGTTTATAGTTAAATAAAGTGTGGCAGGTAAAGAAATGTACGCTTATATACTGTATATCAAACTATGTAATTTTTAGAGTATAAAATAAGTTAGTGGAAAGTATAGTAGTTACTGAATTACTGTATATTCATTTATTTTAGTCGATTTGGAGTTAATTTGATGTCTGTGTCAATACTGAGTTCATCTTTGTTTCTAAAATCTATTATCACAGCAACTTTGAACTAGAACTGTGAAATATGTAATAGATAATATAAGTCTGAACTGATAAAGTAATAATCAGTAATAATCAATGTTCTCCAGTGGTTTTTCCTGCTGCCATCACTCTCTTACCCCAGTCGTAGAGTTTAGGCTCCTTGAGGCTGGCGTGCTCCACCTTACAGGTGATTTTCTCTCCAGCTCTGGGTGTGTACTCCAGATAGGAGTGCATCTGGTAGAGCCAGTTCCCATCAGCCAGCTCATCAGTGGACGTCACATCCGAGGTCACCGTCTCCCCGTCCCTCAGCCATGTCAATTGGATTCTTTTGGGATAAAAGTTGTACGCGCTGCAGAGGAGCATGGCCGGATGTTTGCCGTCCTCTGTTTTAACTGACCTCAGCTTGACATATGGTTCAACTACAGGACAAGGCCACAATAGTGCACACTTACACACACTTACTTTACACAATGTTGCCTTTAAAGCAAAGATTCAACATTTGAGGATGTATTTTATTCAGATGATACTGACTTCTTGGAGTTAAGTTGTTCACACCTGTGAACTTTTCACTGATGTTTGTTCTAAGAACATCAGGAAGTTAATTTTTGTAGTTTGACCTGCTCACTAAGCTGCACGCTTACATTAAATGTTGAATTTTGGCTTCAAGGCAGTTTTACAGGAGTTGTTATAATCACCTGATTTCAAAACGCCTTTATGTGCCATCTTTGAATTTCTTCTGCAAAGCTCTGTTTTCCATACCTGATGTTTCACATAACTGGGAATGCTGTCGAGCGTATCTGCAATTTCCTTTGCTTTCTTTGTGAAGCCGATCGTTTTCCCCACACTGCTGTTGTATTGTATCTCCAACACCTTATTGAAGTAGAATTGCTCTACGAATGTGGCATCATGCCCGTCATAGGCACGAAACTGACAATGAGCCAAATACTGACCATAGAAAGCACCTAAAAATGAATTCCAACAGTTATTTGATAATGTTCATTTTAAAATATCACGTTGAGTAAAACATTGACAATACTGTCAAAGATTTGACGGTATTGTATCTAGTTGAGCAGCAACACAAACAAACTGGTTTCTTACCTTCCACTGAAAATGACAAAAACAGCAAGAGGAAACTAAGGAAAGTGTGAACACGAGACATGTTGTCAGGTAAACAGGAGAGAGTCGACTGAGTTAAAACTTGCCTGAGAAAACAGTAAAAGTTGATCCTGAGTTCAAGGAATGAGGAAATTCAGTAGCAAACAATATAATTTGTAAGTGTAGCACTGGGTGTATATCCTCTTTGATCACATGTCAGGCATTTTGATCAAGTTTTTTCCTTTGTTTGCTAAAGGGCATTCAAGGTGGAAGAGGAAGTAAAATCATGTGTTTTATGTGTAAAAATGTATTCTGCAAAAAACCTGCACGTGAAAGGAGCAAAGAACTCACGTTACAGTACTTTATTGTAGTAAGAAGTAAATAATAGTTCACATAGTAAATTATCTAAACATATGTGTGCATTATTGAATTTGACTGAAAAATCTGTTAAATAATTGAGATAAGAGCTCTGGCTGATCACACACACACAAAAGAAAGTCATTCATATTGCAAATATAAAGAGATGGAGCAAACGTAGAAAGTCTGTCAAACATTTTTTTTTCCTCAGACAGAGTTTATATTTCTTTTTGTAATGACTCTTACATTAAATTTTACTTTTACAATGAAAGTATCAGCTACAGTTCCGTCACTTATATTCATCTCTCTAATGTTTTCAATAAGAACTTTAACTTCTCTGTTCCTTTTAAAGCAAAGGTTAAGAAGAGTATAACTTGTGCAGGACTGAATATCAGCACTGAATTTGATCACATGCAGTGATTCAGTGAGAAATTATGGTCCATTATGACCCTTGACAATAAAAAATACTCCAGTTGCGATTCCCAATAAACCCACTGTCAGGCCCACTCCACAGAAAATATCTGGTCCAAGACTATGATGACTCAACTCGAGCTCTGTGGACAGACATGAGAGGGGATATGCGTTACTGCAAAGACAGCAAAACATTTTATTCTAATTTCAGAAGTGCATTTATCAGATAAAACAATCACCCCAGACTCTGGTCATGGGCTGCTCCAAGGCCGAGTGCTCCACAGAGCAGCTGTAAATGTCCCCCTCTCTTGGTGTGAACGTCAGGGTGGAGAACTGGTGGAAGGTCTGTTCGTTATTGGGATAAAACCGACTGAGTGACACCCCCTCCGACACAGGTCGGCCATTTTTAGTCCAGGTCACTTTGATGGCAGGTGGGTAGAAATGATTCACAAAGCAGATGAGGCTGTTTTCAACTCCCTCCTCAACGTCCTCTGCAGGGTAAAGGATGGTCACAGGGGCATCTGTGGTGGTACAAAATATAAATAAAATGATTTGTCAACATTTCAACTTCATATTATATTCAATCTATCACACACATGTTAATAATGTGGATAACTTTAACCTGTTTCCTCTTGGTGATGGTCCTCCTCCTTTGCAGCGAGTGCTGTAAATTCTAAACAGAATTGCTTGTTTGTCAAAGCATCTTTGAGTAAAGACAAACCGATCAGTACCTGACCTGGATCAGGGTCAATAAAAGCAGGCACAGTGTATACGATCTCCTCAGTTTGGAAATCAACATATAGAAGCTCCTCAGAATCAAACTCAAACTGTACCTCCACTGTGCCATTCACAAAGCAGCCTACAACATAGGTCACTTCATGGGGAACTGAAAAACAAACAATGGAAAATCAAGAAAATGATACATTAATACACTGCATAAGATAGGCCTATGTATGCTTTACTTTTATTGAGAACATCACTGCTTTCTATAGCAGGTGTTAACTTAAACATTATTCCTCATATCTTTATGTTTCAGTAAATTACTGTTGAAATGATCAACTACAACAAAAGACAGCAAATTTAACTCATTCTTACTTTGTGAGGAGGCACAGAAGATGTTGAGCATCAGGATTAAAACAACAGGACGCAACATGTCTGAGCAGCAGATTGAATGTTGCCTGATAGACTAAAAAATGCTTTTCTTCCTTTTATATGTGTAGCCATGCAAGGAAGCTCACACCCACTCACGTGACCAAATTAGGTGCTAAACTAGAGTTGCATAAAACAAACAAACAAAATAAATGAGTGAAATGAAGTGCATTTTTGGTCTGAAGTGAAACGTCATTTAATTCATTCTACACTTTACTAGAATTCGACTGAAATATGTTAATTTGAAGATAAAATTCCCTTTCAGAGAGGTGAGCACACTTTCCATTGTGTAAATGTTCATGCCATCACAGTGGTCTGACTTGTTTTGCAGCAAAGATGTTAAATCGCCCAGATAAAAGAAAAACAGTTTAATGCCTGCCAAAAACTGCACAGAATGAGGAAACTCATTTGAGAGGAGAAGACACAAATGGCTTCGACAATTTTTTAAATTTGTGTGATTAATGTATTATATGATAATTGAAATATATTGGTTTACCTGCCAACCATATGCAGCACAGTGAGAGATCTTAATCTGGCCAAATCATGGAGGTAGTAGGAGGTAGTAGGAGAAGCAAAGGTGATATTATCATTTACAATGGCTCAGGTCTATCAGCGGTCACACTGAGTCATGCATGCACTGAATGTGAAGAAGCTAAATGGAGCAGTAACCAATCATTTCAATATGTGCACTTTTTGCCTATTGCTCTTCCTACTTTGACTTAGGCTAGTCTGCCTGCCATACAAACTGATTTAAACCAGGTGGTAATTTCTAAAGGGAAACAAGTTTTTTTCTGGAATTTGACATTTGTTTGTTCTATTTAAAAACTGTGACAGATTTGTTTGAGGTTTGGTGCAAATAAAGGCTTCATTGAAATTTCCTTTTTTAAAGCAGTGCCATTTGTTCTATTTTCCAGAAAACTTTACAGCTTCAAGTCACTGCCTTCTCATTTGTTTGAGGTTTGGTGCAAATAAAGGCTTCAGACTCAAAACAGCAAAAGCTCCTGTCATATTAATTAATTTCTCTCTTTTTTTTAGGATACAAAATAATATAGGCACTCTATGTAAGTGATTGCTGTCGGAAGATATAACTATTTAAGACTTATATTAACACAAATATATCACTTACTTCTGCTTTAAATTCTAGATGCATGGAAATCCAACCTCTTCTTGTATTTGCATCTTGTATTGAATCAAGCCAGTTTCAAATTACATTACAAAACGAAATCATATTTTTGCTAGCACAACATAAGACTGTCACCATATCTTATATTCTCTAATATAATGGGAATACAGATGGAAATCGGTTGTCCAGTGACTTAACTAAACTAAACTAAACTGCAGCCAACACAAATGAGCTTTTACTTGTTTGTTTGTTTTTTCCATATATGTTGAGTTCCAAAATTACAAGAATAAAATGTGTATAGGGTTTGCACCCTGTTGATCCACATCGCTGACTCCAGACCCGGAGAAGCAGTTCCGGTGTTTGGCCTGCAGGGGTCGCCGGAGCTCTGCGGATGGTCGCAGCAGCTGCGTGTGGAAGAGGCCGCCTGTTGGTGCTGTTCTTCTGGGGCATGTGGCTCAGAGGAATGGGGCCGTCTTCCTCCCTGACCCTGGCCAGTCGATGAAAAAAAAAAAACCGAGCGGAGCGAGCGGTAAAAGAGCTGGGGGATGCACAACGGGACAGAGGAGCCGCAGCTTCACGGGCGAAACACCAGGAATGCAGGAGCTGCTGAACATGGAGAGTGGCCTCCTCTGCGGAAAAAACCGTGTGTGCTCCGGGCAGTGAGTTAGTATAGGCAAAAGATTTGGTTTCTACTTAGTAGGGTTTTTCTTTTTTCTTTCTTTTTTTAATCGTTTGCGTTGATCACTCACATCTGCAACGATGCGGGCTGTGGACTGGAGCAGGACCGCTGCGATCATACTCTGCCTCCTCCTCGGATACCTAGGCTCCCCGGCTCTCACCAAAACGTTAACGGAGGACACCGTGGCGGAAGGTAAAAGTACATTTACCGCTTTTATGTGCTCGCATTGTCCGAGAAAACCGGCTGTTTTTTTTCTGTCGGTGGCTAACGGAGCCGCTAGCTGCAGCTGCAGCTCGGTGCTGATGTGACCTGAGCCGAGCTAATGTTAGCGAGTTAGCTGGTGTCACAGGGAGAGTCGGAGCAGGAAAACTTTACTGTCTGTGATGAAACTCGGTGTTTATACAACTGGAAAATGTTTTAAACGAACGGTATTTCAAACTACAGTAGTTAAACAGCATATAAATGTCTGGTTAAAGGCTGAAAACATGCCCCCATGTCCGGGATAACTGAGCAGGAGGAGTCCAGTCCAGCTGCTGTGATTTGTCATTTTCAGCCTGGCTGTGTTTTAGAAAAGGATCTTTCTCTTCTATTTTTATATCCTGAATAAACACATTCATCATTATATTGATATAGATTCTCATTAGCATAGCTTTCATTGTGTAAAACTGGAATTTTAAAAGGATGTTTGTTTGTTTTTTGTTTTTTTGTCTATGCGTTGTTTGGACCTGGTTCAAGCCACAATGACTGCAGACATCCACCTTGCTCTCAGGTGTCCCACTGCCAGGAGATAAATAACAACCAACACTGACTCCATAGGTTGGTGCCATTTGGGATTGATTAGCTGTGATTGATCATCTGGTCTATAACATAGATAGATACTGTAGAGAAAGGTTTAAATTGTCTGTCATCAGCAGAATCAAAGTTGACAGATGTGTTGTTTTGGATTTACAAATGGCTCCAGTAATTAGTCTCAGTCATGGAAATGTCAAGATTTGATTTGCTTCTCCTGCTCTGACAGGAAAAATGTTTGATTTATTGGTTGATTGAGTAAGAGCATAATCATTATGAGTTGATGATCAAAATTATCCTAAATTGCAGTCTTAAAGATGCATTTTATTTCTTTTCAAGTGTCACAGCAGTAAAAGTACAGGAAAAACTGTGCTACATTATGATTATACACACTGGTGCTGTGATGTGTATTTGATATGTAGCCTACTACATAAAAATAGTAAATACTTCAGTCAGAAATAATGAGAAGACAAGGAAGCTGAAACCCCATCAGTCAGGTCTCTACACAAGTATCTGGAGAGTCGGTTGGTGGAGGGCATCCCGTCACCACAGCAGCAGACGCATGCAAAGTTATGAAAACCAGCATGAATCACAATCATCTGCTGGCATCTCATTCAGTCTCTCACTTCAAAGCCGCTCTGTCAGATTTGCTACTAAAGTGGAGCCACACTTGTTTTTTTTATCTGTCACTTTTATGTCTCACTTACATCTTCACATACTCAGTCGTCTGTGTTTGCTTAGTCTTTTTGGTCAACCCACATTGGCTCCTCACGCTGCAACTGTTTGTTACAGTCGGAGTATGAATGTAAACATACAGTAACTATCGCTGAAATCAGCCAGTCACTGAAATTGCAGCGATGGTCCTGATATTTTTACATTAAAGGTTTGTCATCAGGCATGAAAATGACCTGAAATCACACGAAACAACTCTGTTAAAGGTATAAAACAAAGTATAAATGCTTTGATAATTCACAAGATTGCGTTGCTTTGAAGTCCGTCCCAGCCTCTGTGTGTGTGCTCGCTCTCTTGTTTTCTTTCTCTGGCGTTTTGCTTTGCCTCAGATTGACCTTCAGTCGTCCCCAGGGGGGTGTGTTCAGGTCGATACTGAGGATTTCTCCTGGTGTGTCCAGCAGTTCTGTATGGATGAGTGGAGCCAGACAGAAATCTACCCGCAGATATAGATCTCACTCACATAACCGCTGCCCATAATAGGCATGGCAGTGCATCTCCAACAGACAAACATTCAGCTGATGCCGGACAAAGGCTGCCAGGAAGTAGACCAGTCAAATCATATCGTCACCAAACCAAGCCAGGCTTAATGTTAATCATGAGATGCTGGTGCGAGGCGAGCGCCCACACAGCGAGCGGCCCCCGCTTTGAGGAACAACATGCACCGGGTCATGAGAGAGCCATGCGTTTAGGGACGAGGTCAACCAGCTCTTAAACCAAGGAGCTGGACCAGTAATGGTAAGCAGTATTTATTTAGACTGGAATATTTAGTGAAGTGAGTCCATTTGCGCTCCGGCCTAATCATGTAACCCTTGATTGCAGAGTTCCCTGCTGAGGTAATGGGATTGACCAGTGCAATCTAATCTTACTTTTAATCCAGATGAAGGAAAATAGCAGGCTGAACATCTATTGATAGCCCGTTTCTTTGTTTATAATGGCAGTAGTTCAACAGAGTCTGTTGGTGTGTGTCATTGTAGTTTTCGTCTGAACTGCGTGTGTCATGCTGTGGCATGTTCAGGAGTTGTTTTGCCGCTCCGTGTGTCCCTTGTCCCAGTTGCTGATTCATGCACTTATCTCGTCTGTTTTCACTTTTTTCTTTTGTAAGATCAACGGACCGAAAGTCAGATGTTTGCTATATCAGTCTGAATGGTAAACAAATAAGCTCCAGTCTTTGTGTGTTTTCTTTTGCTGTGGCTGAACAAGTTATTAAATCCAGAAACACAAACAAGCGTCTGTTGGTGCTTAAGGTCGAAAAGCACGACTAGTTAGTTCTCACGGTGTCGAACGCTGAGCAGGATCGCTTTGTTTTTGCAGCGACACGGTGAACTGATTGTTTGCTTGACAGCAGGTACGCATAAGATTGCCTTTGGACAATATGAACTTGCAGGGTCATTTTTAAAGAAACAACATTTAAGATGCTTCATCATTTGTTTCCTTACTTATTCAAATAACTCTGGCAGTGTTTTGGCTGCTCGTGGCCGTGCCAGTGCAGTTTGTCTGCTTTTATTGTGAAGACCTCGGCACTTGCACTAAAATGTCACATGATTTCTGGCTCCTCTCATAATCAGCCATGTGTTTCTGCTTGAGATAGTGACATTACCCCTTTCTACTGTTACAGGTTCCTTACGTAACACATTATTTTTTTTAAAGGTCCCAAGTTTTCCAGATTTCAGATCAATTACCCGGAAACTTTCCTCATAATTCCCAAAGCGTTAGCTGTAAATTATAAAGACTGAGATGGAACTACACAGTTTTGTAATATTTACCAGATTTCACCATAAATATAAGCATGTTTGTGTTTTTGAATTTTTTGTCAATGGGCTCTATGCACAGCTCCTCTACTTCCTGAACTTAAGGCAACTCCTTTGTTTCCTGTCTTATTTTTATTATGTCCATTATTGGACAAACTGATTAATCCAGGTGTGTCTGAGTTACAATGGTCAGGCACACCTGGATTAATCAGTTGTCCAATAATGTAAGACAGGAAATAAAGAAGTTGCCTTAAATTCAGGAAGTAGTGGAGCATACAGTATCAACTTAAAACAGAAAAACAAAGCGATTTCCAATGCAGCTGAGGTATTGATTGATAATGCAAATCAATATTAGCTGCAGCCTTGTGTGATACAGTATCATCATCATCAGCACTATGATGCCAAATGACATAAGTTCAGTAATCCGTTGAGGACAAATAACAAACCTTTCCCTATTACAGCTCGTGAAGTGTGCGTTTGTCCGTCTTAATTTCATTACGGGGTGAATGCTGTGGGTGTTTTCACTGGCATCGCTTTGACCTCAAGTAACTTGTGACAGAGCGCTGATTCTATTGAGCAGCGTGAGCACGAGTGTGACTGCGGCTATAATGCTAAGTGTTGTGTACACGCAAGCTTTCCACTCGGCCTCGTGCGCAGAAAGCATCTGTTTCCCCCTGTGCTCAGTGTGGAAGAACACCAAAGCCCCTCTCGCACACACACACACACACACACACATACATACACACCCAGTGGAGGCCAGCCATGCCACGCATTTCCAGTTTATCACACCTCACTTTCAAGGGGGCAGAAATGCTTTGCCTCTGTGTAACTCCTGATTAATAGACCAAACACACATTAATTCAAGCTGTAGTGGGGCTGCGAAGCACGCACGCACACACACTCTTTCTCCATTTGGATACTTGCATACAAACAACACACAACCACCCTGCTGCTTTGGCGGCTGTTGCCTGAGATAATTGGTCTGGGATGGCAGCGTCAGTCAGGCAGAACTCTCTTTGATGCCTTTATCCTCCATATGGCGCTCGCCACACAAACAGATAAGGGGGTCAGGAATCGAAGTCTTCGTCAATCATTCCCGACCGATCTTCCTCTTCCTCTCCGCTGCGTGTGTGAGCAGCAGAGAGAGGAGACTCCTAGCTTGTTTAACAATGATGTCACCGCAGCAGAGATTTATTGGATGAGGACTGGGAGGGGACTGTTGCATTTGTGTGCATGCATGTCAGTCTGGAGCCTCCCAGGGGAGATCTTTTAAAGTGAGCACAGCTGGTACCCCTAACAACATATCAGTGGGAGTGGGACAGGAAGTGAGGTCAGGATCTCTCACGCACACACGCACACAGAGTGCATGCAGTAGGGAGTCTCCACTGAGGGGAAATCCAGTCTTTTTTTCCTCCGCTGTGACAGCAATAACACGATAAAGAGGAGGAATGGAGTGAGGAAGGTCTTCACACCAGACCTCTCAGGTTAATGATGTGTTTTGGTTTGAGGCTGACATGTTGCTCTGCCAAAGCCCAACACATACAAAGGCACCACGCAACTCCCAGCCAGTGAAAGGTATAATTTGTGTGTGTGTGTGTGTGTTGAGGTGGAGCCTGCACTCAGGCTGAACCCTTCATCTTACCAGATATTGTCAGAGTGGTTCCTCGCTGACCGCAGGGGAGGAGGAGGGAGTCTAGCCAGGGGTATGTATGTGTTAGCGTGTGTGTGTGTGTGTGTGTCAGTGTGTGTGTCACAGAAGGTGGGGTTACAAAGAAAGAGTTACAACCCAGATTCAGCTGAAGTGAGTGTGGGGGAGGTGGGTATGGTTGGGTCAGGGGAGAGGGAGGTAGTAACTCTTTCAGTCTTAATTGAAAGGTCACCACGGGTCAATCAGCAGCCAGTGATCAGATGCGGCTCCTGTTGTCGTGTTTCTAAAAAAAACAAAAAAAACACAGAGGCAGTTTAAGTTTGTGCGGTTGGTAAATTATACGCTTTTTGTTTTTCTCATACCTTTAGAATTATGAGGTTGAGAAAGACATTTGTTTGTTGGTTTTTCAGCTGGTCTTATATGGATCCTTGTGTTTTTATAAGAACCAGTAACAGTTGTTGTGAAATCATTCATAATCAAAACAGATCATGTTTCTGTCATACAAGCCAGCGATAAATTGAATCACTGACTACAACTTCACCGTCCATTGTTTCAAAACATCCCACCTCGCGCAGTGTAACAGCCAGTTAATATAATGTAAGGCTGTTGAAATCCTGATTTACAGCGTGTCTGTGAACCTTTCCTCCATCAACAGGCGGCCTGTGTTTGGTTTTCATGTTCCTCGTCTCCATTAGAGAAGGTGTCCGAGTGTACAGTTGTTTTCCCCCTCTGGTCCAAGGCTTCTTTGACAGAGGGAAACGGCCCATTGTTTTAGAGGGGAAGCGCCGCTGGCGAGAGTCCAGGAAACGCTCAGATGTCCGTCTCTTTATGATCCGCCGCGATGTGGAATGTCGCCGCTGGATTGAAGGCAAAGGGCCTGGCGCTGGAGCAAAACCCAGCTAAAGAGATGACTGTACTTTAGACGACCGTAATTATAACGCCACTGTTTTATGCCTGTTTATCCGCTCCATGTTGTGGCGGTTTAGAGTTTGCAGGCGTTTTTGTTTTTTCTCCCCACCCAAACACAAACAGATCTTGTGCGCGGCTCAGTAAAGGCTCTTGTCTGTTCACACAGAGGTGACTCTGAAGGTTCACCTGAGCGATGCCAGCACTCACCAGCCCCTGGGAGGAGCCACCATCCAGCTCTTTGCCAACCACACATCTGTAACCACGGAAACCTCATCGGCCGATGGCAACACCTACCTGCGCTTCCCCTACCGCCTTGGGACGCCGCTGGTCGTCACCGCAACCAAGCAAGGATTTGTGCCAAACTCTGTGCCCTGGACTCCCTCCAGATTACCTGGTAAGTGTGTGTGTGTGTATGTGTGTGTGTCAGCGTGTGTCAGCGTGTGTCCATATATGACAGGGAGAGAGAGAGGGGATGTTATGAAATAGCCACATTCAGATTGGGAGTGTTGGCTCGCAGGTTATTGATTTCAATGTGAGCTGCCAGCTTTCTGTGTGTTATGTGTGTCTGTGAGTGTGTAACGTGTGGGTGTGTAACACAGAAATTGTGTGACTTTGTGCCAGGTGTGTTAGCTAATAAGTGGAGTGCTCCATTACTAATTTATCACAGTAGATGCCAAAAACCCAGCGAGGGGTCTGCTTAAGCTTCCCTTTCTCCAATACACACTTGCACACAGAATACCTCCCAGGAGGCTGCGATACAGTGTGTGTGTGTGTGTGTATTGTGTTGGGTGGGGGGGGTCAAACTAAAGGGGGGTTATTATAAGCCAACGGAACGGCAGCCAATTGGATTATCACGCTTACCAGCTCCGAACAATGGGAGAGTGAAAGGAAGGAAGGAAGAGGAGAGAAGTGCAGTTTGCTGGGTCAGGCTTGTGTCCCGCGCAGCAGACAGGATGAAAGCTGCACTATTAAAAATGTATAAAGATGGAGTGATGACCTGTTTGATGTCTGATAGTGATCGGTAAAGTGGCCAGGTAGATTGCAGGTTGTTTCCTAATGCCACTGTGAATTCATTCTCCCACTTAATGCACGTGTTTGTTTGTGTTTCAGTGTTTTCCTCCATCAGCCTGGTCCTGCTGCCAGAGAGAGCTGCTACGCTGATGGTGTACGAAGACGTTGTGGAGATTGCGTCAGGCTTGCAAGGTAAACGCAGCAGCAGCAGCGTTTTGCATGTACGTTGGTTACGTTGGCGTTTGCTTTTGTGCGTGCGTGCGTGTTAAGCTTTGCATAACAGCCTGTTATTGCTTTTTAACAATGGGCCTTTTTTTTAGAAGCGCCACAGTCATAAAAGTGCAGGTGCAGATAATGAAATTAAACATGGCTAGATTGCATTAAGCTGCTTCATTTTCACGGTGCTGGTGTTGAATCGCTGTCACACCGTCGTGTTTTACAAGGACACTTAAACATTGAGCCATTGTCGATGTTATTAGTAACACCTGTGCTTTTCCTACTCTTCGTACCCCAGTCACAAATCTTTTTTCACTTTAACTTCATGTTTCCACCATGCAACCAAAAGCTGCTAACTGCAAGAAATCAGTGTTCACAGTTAACATGATCTTATTGTAAATGACTGGGACTGCTAAGAGTATATAGTATACTTTAGGGCATTTACAGCAAAGAATATGGATGTTGATGTCTGTCTTTGTAAGAGAAATTATTATTATTCAGTACTGATGACAAAGGGTTTGTAAATTCTGAGAATGCTTTTATTACCCGTCCACTATAGAAGTTGGTGAAGGTGTCCATACATGCCAAATAAGGCCACAGATCTGCATAAGTGTGGTGGAGTGGAACACAACCATTTATTTCTTCCTATAGAAAGTTGGGAGTCAGACTTCCTTCCTGGCAACGCACAAGGCCAATGTCAGGAACTTCTTTTGGGCTTTTCTTAATTATGCATCGATATAGTGTCTCCTAACAAACAGATTAAGAGAATGCTCTAGGAAATTTACAGCAATATGGATGGTCGAACTACAGATCACTGGTGCCGCAAAGAGCATTTGTATCTTAAAGACTTTGCCATCCTATACCTTTGGTTTTGCAGCGTCATTTGGTTTCTGGCTTGTATTCAAGTTCACCAGTTGCTCGGCTGTGCTTTGTGTCTAATGTAAATGAAAGCATGTCAACAGACGGCGACAACTGCATCTGCCTGACATCTTCATGTTAGTTTGCATGGCTGCAGACTCCCAGTCGTGACACTTTCAATTCATATTAATTCATTTGTTTTTAATACAGAGTTAAGATAATTAGCCCTTCCTATACAGTAGATGATCTATTGTCATGGAGGGTCTCACAGACTGGATAATCACATCCACCCTCCGCCGTCCACATGTACTCTTTGTTAGTCAGTCTCTTTGTTAAGGTGCCTGTAATTATATTAGATAGGGTTTTCTCACTCAGGCAAAATCAATTTAGTCTTTTTGTCTGCTGGGGCTTTTGTGCGTCTGTGACTGACAAGGGTGTAATTTAATGTGTCAGCTGTGTAGCCTGACTAAAAAAAAAACAAAACCCACATCACCGACGCCAGACACACAAACACACAGACGCCGTTAACATGTTAAAACCTCTTCAGTAGAGACAGACAGCCCGTAGCACGTGCCCGGGCCGGAGTGTTATTTCTGCACTCTGTCCGACGCACACAGTTTGTCATGTTGTCGTGAACTTGTGCGCCCAGGGGAGGGATAAACCTTGGCGTGTGGCACAAGGAAAAGGAGAATAAAAGAGGGGGAGGAAGAGGAGGAGGAGGAGGATACAGTAGGTAGTGGGAAGTGGGGTTGTGGGTGGAGTAGTTGGAGAGAGAATAGGGGAGAGAGGGAGAAAGGGGGATGGGCAGAGCAGTGTCCAACAGAAGGAGGAACAGATGAGGTGAAAGAAAAGTGGAGGGAAAAAAGACAAGAGGAGTTGAGGAAGCGAACACACAAAGAGCAGAAACTGAGTCGTTTCCTTTCACAAAAGCAGAGACGCAGAAGGGAAAACACGTTCACACCTGAATTTCAAGAACTTCTGTCTTCGAGACATAAATATGGAAGTCAAGAGATGCACTCGTACTGCGGAGCCTGAAATCATGTCGTGTACAACTAGAAACACAAACACAGTGAACACTGGTATACAGCTGGGTCCGTGTCTCACTGCTCAGGAATGTGCGCTCGGCACAGTCGGACCACAATGACTTCACCTTGCTGAGTTCAGCCACATGTAGCTTTTTTTTTTTTTTTTTACTGTTTATTGCACTTAATCTGTGATCCGTTAATGGTAGGCAGACTGGATAGACGCAGCGGAGAAAGAGGAGAAATGACGAAGAAATAATTAATTACTTGGGGGGGAAAAATAGCAGTGAGAGGCATCGCACCGGCCGGGAGAAAACGTTGAACGAGGCCTCGTCTTTAACGTATCGAGCGTAGCCTCCATTAAGCTCTGTTTGATGGCTGGGTTTATATATATAGTCATTAGGCAGAGACGAAGAGAAGAAAATTACCTTGTTAAACATCCTGGGACAGACATCAGTGTGCAGGACGGTCTGTTAACGTCGAGAGTTTCTGCGCTTTAAGCTCAGATTTCCCCTTTGAATCTGATTGTTAAAGTGATGTTAGAAAGTTGATCATGTGTATTTTCTTTAATTGTACTGTGACATTTACATTTTAGACATGAGACACATTTGTTCTTCTAGTGAGTGATTGCACTTTGTTTTTGGTATTTTTGACCCAAGACAAAATCAATGCACATTTTAGACCAGTATATGATCTCCATCACTAACGAACATTGCGTGATTTTTGCACAGATCAGTTTAAATACACAACTAATCTTGGTGCTATTTACAAACCACATCATCACACACATAGTAACATAACATATCTGAGGAATGTGATGCCTTTTTATTGTAGAGTACAGTACAGTCAGTAGAGAGATGACAGGAAATAAGTGGACAGAGAGACAGGAAACAAAGTGCAACGGAGGTTTCCAGCCAGAGACGTCACCTAGGTCACCAGGGCAATTTTAGTAATTGAGAGCTGTAAGCATCTTTGACCACAATACCAATAGCGTTTAAGTGGATTGGCATATTCCACTGCGCCACGCACCGCCCCACATGTCATGTTTTATCTCATGTTTTAAAAAAAACTCTGAAGGATGAATTGAAACGGTTTGAATGCTGAAAAAAACACCGGATACGTATTCACCGTCTCCTTGTTGCTCCTCCAGGTTTCCGCCGACAGCCCAGCGTCCATTTCCAGCGCAGAGCTCTGAGTCTTCCCTCCAACACTTCCTACGCCAACCTGACCGCTCTGCTCACCGTGGCCAGCTCCCCCGCACACATCCAGCACTTTCCTCACCTGCAGGTCCTCGGCAGCGCCAACGGCACAGGTACGGTGTTCCAACCGGGGAACGGTAGCAGCAGCAGCACAAAAGAGGTTTATTCAAGACGGGGGAGGGGGGGCAAGGAGAATCGGGCACAGATGACAGGGGGGAGAAGGCTGCAGGGGGAGGGAGGGGGGAGTGAGGAGTAGGAGCAGTGGTACATCAGAGAGACGCTACCCTGTAGAGGCCTCTGTATCTGACCTCCTGAAACACAATAACCCTGTGTGTGTGTGTGTGTGTGTGTGTGTGTGTGTGTGTGTGTGTGTGTGTGCGCTTATGAAAGCACAAGTGTGTGTGTCATATGATTTGGTGTGTCCTTTCTCCTTCAGGTTGAATACCCCTCAAAAGCCCCCCCCTCACCCCCTCCCTGCACGTATCTCTGCCCTCCGGGTAGCGCAGGCATACTCGCGCTTTGTGACACTTTCCAACCTCAGTCGCTCAGTTTTTTCTCCCTCCACCCTGTTTCCTTCTTTCCTGTCTTTCCATGTTTTCTTTCTTTTCTGTCTTTCCCCTGACAACAACTCTCCTTTTATCTTTGCTGTTTTATGTTACCCCCCCTCCCACCCACCCACAGCCCCCTTCTCCTCCTTTCTCTGCTTCCCCCCCCTTACTTAACGCTCTCCTGCTTCTCTCACAGGCACTGAGAAGAAGTTTGAGTTGACTCCCGTCGCAGCCATCTCCGTTCACCTATTGGCCAGCGATGGCTCAGAGCTGCAGGTGAACGAGCCAATCACGGTGTCCGTTCCGCTGCCGGCGGACAGCGGCCTGAAGGAAAATGATCACATCCCGGCTTGGAGATTTGACCCGCGCTTGGGTATGTGCTGACAGAAAAAAAAAACAAGAGCTTCCCTGACTTTCTCGGCTTTCCAGGCTCTTTCTCTGTTCTTGTGTCCCTTCCACTGCACAGTCACACATTGCAGCCAGGTTACAATGCCCTGGGCTCAGAGAAATGAATTAATTATTCATAAGGTCATGGAAAAAAAACAAAAAAACGTGACCAACATACGGCAACACATTAATCTGCAAATCAAAACAGAAATACTGCTTCAGATCACGAGGTTGGACCATGGATGCATAATCTTCTCGAGCTCTGTTAAATCTCAAAACATGAGCAAAAAAAAATCTCTGTGATGTTGTTCTCCTTCAGCAGAGACCCTGACCCACAGATTTATCTCAGCAGTCTTAAATCTGTGCTGTCAGACATCCCACACCGTGACACGCCCAGCTCCTCTCGGACAGGCCGCTCTGAAAGACAGTGATTAGATCATCAGCTGAGTCAGATGCGTCCACACTAGAAAACATCCATCTCTGTGAACATTAGTCTCACATTTCCAGATCTGCTGTTTCTCTATTTGTGCTGTGCTGCTGCAGGGGGAAAGGTCTGTTAGGACCTATTAAAATTCTTCTGTGGAAACAAAATGTACTGGATTGTTGTTTGATCTAGAGCAGAGGAGATTAGTCAATTAATCGCCTTCTAGTTCAGCAGAAAAACGTGCAGCAACTGCAACGATCAATAAATAGTTTAATTATTTTTTAAATTCTGTAGTGCAGTAAGTAATGTTTGGATTAGGAGCAGTGATACTAACACATCATAAGCTTTTAAGCTGATATGGCCAACTTATTATTATTTCCATTTATACAGTGGGAAGAAAAAACTATGTGAACCAAGAGGAATTTCTTAGTTTTCTGCATTAATTGGTCATAAAATGTAATCAGATCTACATCTAAGAATAAATCAAACATTCACGGTATTGCTGGAAACAGTAGTAGGAGGACTTCAGCTTCAGCTCAGACATATTCAAAGGATGTCTGGTGTAAACAACCTTTTTGAAGTCATTACACAGCGTCTCTGTTGGATTCAGGTCAGGGCTCCGATCGGGCCGCTCAGAAAGGTGGATTTTTATTATTTGAAGCCACTTTGTTGGAGATTTACTTCAAGGTTTAGGTTCATTGTCCTGCTGAATCACCCAACTTCTACTGAATGTTTGATGTTTGATGCTGGGCTGGTGGTAGCGTACAGTCGGCTTTCAGATATGTTCAGTTTTATGCAACACCAAGAATGACACAGATGAGAGAGGAGAAAGTGAAGAACCAAAACAGCAGATGTTGGCTGCAACACAAAAAAAGGAACCACACAGGGCTGAAGGGAGCTGCGCCGTCCAATGACGAGCCTGCGGTATCATCACTATGAGTGATCGATTGCTCACAAGAAGCTTGCGTCATAGCTGCTTTAGGCAGAAGTATCAGCAATTCACCACTTACTACTTTTCTAATGTGAATATTGAGAGAAAGACATTGGATTCATCATGATTGGAGAAATTATTATTAGCATGTTTGCCTATTTTCTGACATTTTATGGACCAAACGCTCAGTAAATCATAGGTAAATGGAAGGCTAGTTGATAGTAAAAACTAATTTTGTAGGAGCAGACGGATAGATAATATTATGTTCTTTCATTTCAATAATTTTCTACATGATATAGGCTACAAATCCCTTTTTACGGGACAAGATTTGCTGGGTATCTTGTCCCAGCCCTGCAGCCCACATGTTGAGTCAGACTGCATGAACACTAACAAGAACAACAGGCCACTCATCACAGGCAAACATGTCTTGTATATTAAACATGTTTTATGCCTAACATGTTTTATGAGTCCACCACTCTACTAATAAATCTATCGTCAAAATGTTTCTGCCAAGAGAGGAAAACTGTATTGGGCCAATCAGTGTCTAAAATCTTTGCTCTTGTGACAGTTTTAAGGATTGCAGGGCTCGGCTTAAAGCGCCCAAAGTATCAACATCCAGTTCTTACAAAAAGGGCTTTGATAAAAGCTCAAAGAACACACTCAGACACAGATACACACTCGTATCCTACACACAGCCTGTAGCAGAGAGTATTTCCACAACAGAAGCCATCCCCGGACTCTTCTCCGGGGCTACATCCCGTGTTCCTAAGCAACCCACCAAATAAGTAACACAACAGAAAGGCCCGGCTCCTGATTGAGTTTCTTCGCTGAGTGGTTAAGTGTGTGAAATGTGCATGTGTGTGCGTGTTGTAAGTGTG
Source organism: Decapterus maruadsi (assembly GCA_030347415.2). NCBI lineage: Eukaryota > Metazoa > Chordata > Actinopteri > Carangiformes > Carangidae > Decapterus > Decapterus maruadsi. The sequence goes on from CM064894.1 coordinate 17,829,225, forward strand.
TTAAAGTGAGGGTACAAAAAAACCAGACTCAGACAAAGAACTTTGAAATCTGTCTGGTGCCGTTTGGAAGAATACTTGAGGCTAATAAAAGCTCCCTCGCAGTGAAGCCAGTTTTGTTATCAAAGTGCGCACATGGACAACAAACACACACAATATGTACATGCACACACACACACAAACACAAAAACCTGTTTCTCTCTCTTCACAACTGACAACTTTGAATGTATTGTTGGATGTGGAGGGAGCTGGAGGTAAAATGATGTCACAGACGGATCAAGTTCATCTATTTATGAACGTTTGTGTGTGTTGTCAGTAAACAGAAGCTCCTTCATCCTGAGGCGACTGTTGTGATGAAAATAAGCAAAGACCTGACTGATGTTAGTGAGGAAATCAGAAGCGTTGTCACCTGTGTTGACTTTGCATGAATGGGGGCGAGAAGAAGAAGAAGTCAAATACAAACTTCATTGACTTCATGTCTGTTTGCTCCGTGGTCAGTCTGTCAGCGGCGTACGGCACGGAGGCGTGGGAACACAGCCATTAAATGTCTCGATTAAACAGGTCAATCACAAAGAGAGGAGTCCCCTGTGGAAACCAGGCAGACAGTAGCAGGGTGAATCTTGGCAGGGGCTGGGCACAGGCCTCTGTGTGTGTTTGTTGCTGTGGTGCTGAGTCACACAGCTTCTCTCGTTTCTCTCTTATCTCTCCCTCCATCCCTACCATTTCCCCCACTTGTTTCCTTGTTTTTTCCCCTCTCACCATCTCTTGGTATCCTCTCCGTCTCGTTTCGTTTCCTCCTGAAGATCGATGCAGAGTCCTGACAGCTCAGTGTTGATGACCGCTACTACTTACTACAAATAAACATAGGAACAAAGTAGCTCTCGCCATGGCAGCCCCGAGACCCTGAGAAGAAGGGGAAGTGTAAAGGCCCAACTGAATGTTTCCTCTTGGAGCAGATTTAATGTGAGCCAATCAATCAGTGCCTCTGGCTTTGTTGTGGTTTGGGCACTGGCGTGGTTGAGGCTGCTATTGTGCTCCTATTCAAAGGCTCCCACTGATATTCGACTGAGCGTGCTGCCTCCCTGTGGCGAAGCGCTGCCAGAACACGCTCGTCTCTGATCCAAGTGGCCTAAACCAGTGGTTCACCAACCAGTAATCAGGGTCTCTGCAGGTCTTGAAAAGTCATAACAAGCTATGATTTCAATTTCCTCAGAAAAGGTCACAGCCTGTAAAAGCTCTAAATATATCACAGACATTTTAAACTAAACGTGGGATTGTGGGTTTTCCTTTTTTTGGAGTTTCAGTCAGCAGTTACAGTCATTGTTGAACAGCGAGTCTATATTGGCAAAAATAAATACAAAATGACCACATAATTTATGTTGCTTATGCATCCATGCTGAAGTCAATCACCCGTGCAGATGCCCTGTTTAATGAAGTTTACGTCTGCCACATTAACATAAATGATTTACAGTTGACACGTATCTAAATGCAGCTAAGCTGAGCGCTGCTTTGTCTTGATGGGGTTAATAAGAGTCAGGTGGGATGTTGCTGCAAGTCACGTCAGTTGTCACTTATCCCCACTGTGAATGTGGTTGTAAGAAATAATAATAGTCAAGAAATTTGATTTGAGCCTCTGTTATTGTGTGTGTTTGTTTGTGTGTGTGTGCAGGCGCCTGGATAAAGAGCAGTTGGGGTCACGTGCAGAAGGAGGGCAACCAGCTCAGTCTGACCTACATTGCTCCTCAGCTGGGATACTGGGTGGCCGCCATGTCGCCACTACACTCAGGTGAGACACTACACTGACACAGATTATATATACTGTGTTTTCTATAAATGGCATGTCGGATGTGCTCACAGTGACACAACCGGTATTTAGAGATTCCTGTAGAAAGCTGTAGATGGTAATTATAGTTATAAATACTGGAGGGGATGAATTTTGACACCAGATTTATGTTTCACATGAAGATTTGTGGCCAGTTGCCCAAAGCATCTTAAGAGGTGATTTTCTTTAAGGTCTAACTTAAAATTCCCTAAAAACTAATGCACAAAACTGTATTTCTTCTTAAAGTTCCCTAGTTTTTCCAGTGTCTCTACCTATCTTAAATGTATACATGTACCCTAATCATTTAAAAATCACTGGCCAAAAAACCCCAAATTTACAAGTTGCAATTGTATCTGGTATCTGGTATCATAAGCACTAATGCCGAACAAGCAGTCTCTACGGAAACAGTACTACTTCATTGCTGTAAAATCTCTTTAATTGCTGCAAATGCCTCATATATTATTTTCCCTTAGAGCTATTTAATAGATCCTGTGCAACAACCTTAATTAACTCCCTAAGCAAAGGAGAAACTGAACCTGAAGTGTCATAATGAAGCAGAAAACTGATGATGCTTTGAGCAGCTTGTCCCTGTTTCCCTCTGACTTCCTGTTTGCTGACTCTGTTTCCTCACTTCTTGTTCTTCCAACAGGTCCAGTAGTCGCGAAGGATATCAGCACGTACCACACTGTGTTTCTGCTGGCCATACTGGGAGGGATGGCTCTCATCCTGCTCTGCCTGCTCTGCCTGCTGTTGTATTACTGCAGGTTTGTGAGACACTTTTTCTAAAAAGAAAAAATACTTTGTATCCTCCACCGATAGGAATAGGACTGTTTTGACAGTGTCATGACTAATAGTCAGCTTCTTTGGTTATCTGGTGGTTGGCGCAAACAAAAGATTAAACCGGATTGATGGTAATTGTTAAAATGTTTGATTATGCGAGGAATTCAAAGTGGAACTTCATGTTCTGATTAATTCATAACCTCTGCTGTTTTGCTGTGTTGCACAGGCGTCGATGTTTGAAGCCCCGAGGGTCCCACCGCAAGCTCACGCTGTCGTCTGGTCTGGACGGCAGTAAGAGGGATCAAGCCACCTCCATGTCCCACCTGAACCTCATCAGCAACGAGGTGTGTCCGGCCTTCAGAGAGCGGATCAGTTGCTAGCCTGTAAAATATTCCCCTGTATAAAATAGACGAAGATTTGGCTTCAGAATAGAGATTTGAGCAGCTTTGCCCTTTATACTTATGTTGTCAATCTGCTGAAGCATGGCTAAACCCCATGTGATGATAATAATAAACAATCAATTATCTGATTTTCTCCAGGTGCAGCTGGAACTTGTATCCACAGCAACTGAGCCTGACATGACCACACCGATGCTGAAACCTTCCTCGTACGAGCACCAAGACAATCAGCGTCAACACAGCCTGATCCATCACAGCAAACACAGCCGCTCCTCCCTCGGCAACAACAGCCACCACGGCTCATCCCTTGGCAACCTGACACCTCGCAGCAGAGACTACCGGCAGTCGGTGGAGACGTTCCAACTGAAGACCGCCCTCTCGTCTGGAACGGAGCGAGGCTACCGTCAATCATACACCTCGGTCTGCTCATCCAGCAACCACTTCTCAGACGCGCTGTCGTCGACTAATCACGCCCAGATGTCGGCGAACCAGCTCAGCAGCATCGGGATCGTTGATTGCATTTCCCCCTCCTCTCCGCCCCACTCCCCCAGCAGAGGGGAGGGGGGCGAGTGCAGGGCTCCCGACTACTTGCTGTCCCGCTCCGTGGACCACCTGGAGCGCCCCAGCTCTCCGTCGCTCACCCGGCCGGGCCAGCTGCTCTGCTGCGGATCCGTGGACCTGCTGAGTCGCGGCGAGGGCTACCCGGGCGCTCGGGTGCGCCCCACACTGGTGATCCCGGCGCACTACATGCGCCTGCCCGGGGAGCACCCGCTGTCCGGCCAGGCCCTCCTGCTGCAGACCGACCAGCAGAGCGACCTGGAGACCATTCAGGCGGAGCTCAACGCCTCTCACTCCCAGCAGCCCCTGGGGCAAACCCCTACAGATTGCTCCCCCGGTCCCACCAAGCAGAGCGACGGGGAGGCGCTCGGCCTGTCGGAGTCTCTGTCTATTCCCGCAGCGCTCGGGGAAACGGCTCTAGTGGAAATAAACAGCGAGGACACCTTGTTGGCTGAAAAGACTTTAATGGAGCTCAGAGGAGGGAAGCCGCTTCCTCACCCACGAGCCTGGTTCGTCTCGCTGGACGGACGCTCCAACGCCCACATTCGCCACTCCTACATCGACCTCCAGCGGGCAGGATGCCAAAATAACACACCAGGTGCAGGAGGTCAGCAAAGCAACGGCGGTGGCGGGAGGCACGGCAACGGTACCAGTCTGGACTCTGGCGTGGACCTGAACGAGCCGAGAGTGGGGCGCAGGGGGAGAGACCTGGAACGCGAGGAAAGAGAAATTGAGAAAGACAGGTCAAAGGGCACGACACCCGCCTCGGCCTACACGCAGCTGGTCTATGTGGATGATCTGGATCGGGGCGGCAGCGAGCAGGAGCCGGCCAAGTGCAGCCCTCAGGACAGCAAAACAGGACCCGTCCTGTCAGACAAGGCAGAGGGGCAAACAGAGGCTGAGGGGCAGGGGGATGTGGAGGGGAAAAGGGTAGAGGGGGTACAAATACAAGAGGACCCCCCCTCACTTTCCTCTTCATCCCCCGGTTCTCCTCCCCCGCTGCCGACACCGGAGGGAGTGACTTTCAGGACTGATCATGCGCTGCTGTCGGTCTCTCCAGACGATGATGCAGCACAGGAGGATGCAGAGGAAGAGAAGAAGAGCCCCTGGCAGAGGAGAGAGGAGCGACCCCTGCTGGCCTTCAATCTGAAATGATATATATTGTAGGTGCCCCCCACCCCCCCCCACCCACCCAAAGGATTGATTCACATTTCCTTGAAGGTCTTAATAGAATACACACGTCCCATATGTGCACTGAAAGTCCGTTTGTCACTGTACTTGTTCCACCTGTTCCCACTGACCCTCAAGAAATCTCCTTCGTTGGATAAACCAAACTCTTCGTTCTGTGCAAAAATTAATTCTGAAAGAAACTAAGCAAATAAACTAAAATTTTAGCATCAAACTAAAAAGCTAAACCATAATTAATACATATATGACTGCAAACTGTTGGGAAGGCAGGAGATATTTAAAGGGGAAGTGCAGAAAGATATGAGATGAATATACTGCATTGCATAAAAAGATAATATTTGTTCTTCTCCCAAACATTATTCAGATATAACACCTTCCAATATCATTACCACTGCTGTTCTTCATAAAGACTGTCCATAAATCTGCGTTGAAGTCACAGAAAAAAGACATTTTTATGTCCAGAACTTGCCAGAGATTCATTGTGTTTTTAATTTTCTTCAGTATCAAAGTAATCCAGTAATAATTATCTCTGAATCAGTGCATAGATGGTAAGAAAAGAAGCATTTAATAGCTAATTTGGCATACTTTCAATGGTACCCATTGACCTCATATTAGCTTAAGATGAAATTAAGAAATTGTTTTTTGCACAGAACAAGTGTGAATTTTGGCCTCCATCTCTTAAATCACTGAGATTGGGGGGGCAGGGGGGTCTCTTTTAGGCCATTGTGGACAGGACAATCTGTTTAGAAGTACATATGAGTGCGTCAGATTTGTTTGGACTTACACCGTAAATGTGAACCTATCCTTTTATCCCCACTCCCCGGCTGCCTAGATGTTAACGTGAAGGATGTGACCGTTTAAATTGAAGCCCTTTGTTCTTGATATAGCACTGAGAAAATATTTCAGCACTGGGGTCCCTTCTGATTCTGAACAAGAGGGGGCGAATGAAAACCTTCACGAACTTCCAGCTCCCCTTCATCAAATGACCACTGTCCACTTTGTCATCCTCACGTTGCACACCACACAAACTGACCACTCATCGGGCGTGATGTTCACACATCACGAGGGAGACGAATAGACATTGGTGGCAAGGAACGAGTAAATTTTATGCACAACAAATATATGCCTTTTTGTATAAATAGCCGTGTGAGTGTAAATGAACAGATGATGGCGGTTCTCTTAAACAAAAGACTACAGGGACCTTTTTCTCTTGAGCCATATTGGCCTCAATCAACTGGTGGAAGCCGGGAACACACTACGGTCATTGAGAGCAACGCAAATTTAGCCATTCTGACTTGTGTTTAAAGACTGTGGAGCAGCCTTTTCACAGTCGGTTTGGAAATGAGAAGTCTTCTGATGTGTTCCTGTGGTAGAGAGAGCACTACGACAGGTGTTGTTGGATGCACTTGCACAACAATCACTAATAGGAACATGTGCAACCTGTGCTTTTAAATGCTTTGGAGTATCTCACTTGACCTCCATCAGAAAGCTGTATGGGTGTTTACATGAATCCACAGGGGGATGAAGTTTTTGGACTGAAGAAACGAAACCACTATCAGCTCTACAGCGCAATCAGATAATGTGATACTAGACCACTATGCTGGTGGGCAAGGATATAATACCACTACAAAACTGTAGTTCTACCCCAAATAATTGTGAGGTGTAATAATATGAAGGGTTTTGTAATTGTTGAACCACTGACCGACATATTTTTGCTCTGAAGGCTATGCATCACTTTTATATGTCTGCTTAAGATGCCTTTTTTGTAATTTTAATTACTATAATTTTAATTGCCAACATGAAGTATTTTATCCAAAAATAGGCTTTTTTTGTTTGTTTGTTTGTTTTATCTTCAAATATGTTAAGGGCTTTTCTTCTTCACCCGCCTTATTGTTAGCTACAAAAACAACCACGCATACTAGTTACACATCCTTAACCTGAAACCAAACTGTTTTCGCTTGCTGTTTGACCTTAATCTTTACCATTTCCAGATGTTCCAAGTGCCTTTGAACAACCTGACTCTACAACAGATTTGTGGAACAGATTACCTTATTTATTTCTCACCTTCTTTTGCCTTCAGCTTTCCTCTTCTACCTCAGCCCTCCCTTTCTCTCCCACATGTGAAAGAAAGCATGCAGTATACTTTCCCCAGCACTACAAAGCTACACTGCAGACGTCTCAGAAAATGTCTACCAGCTGCTGCAATCGTTAAAAAGAAAAAAGAAAAAAAAAATCCTCCACAGCAATCAACAGGCATCAACCTCTTAGAATAAGGAGTTAAAGGATTTGCAGAAGTTTTCAGTGTAGCATAGGATACATAAAGCTAAGTGCGATTGTATGTGAAGCTAAACTGCAGGTCATTTCTGTACATTTTCTTTATTTTTGTGTTGGTTTTTTTGTTTTGTTTTTTTTCCCCCAAGAGTGAATGTTTGTTCGGATGGCTAATGTGCAACTAGGTGGTGGTAGTGTCCATACGTGATGCTGCCTGCTGTGAGTTTTTGTTGTCAGAATGTCCACATGAGAGTGCTGAGAAATAATCAACATACATCCACTCAAGGATCATATAGTCATAGCAATCACATTATGGAGTGTGTATAGTTCTTTCTTTCCTCTACTGGGTCAAAAATGTTGTGCGAGTTGTTGTGAATGACCTTTTCTCTCTCAGTATCCCACAGCAACCCCTACTTGGAGGGTGGAGTTACACTACAGCACCCTGATTGTGTAAATTGGTTGCTTGCATTATATTTGAAGCCTATTACTCTAAATAAACAGCCAAACTGGAAGGATTTGTGTGTGTGTCTGTCTCTGTGTTTATACTTGAACAAATGTTTTCATGTCAAGTCCAATTATGATTGTGTCCTCTCTACCTTTACTGAATGCATGATTGCAAATCCATCATCTAAAATTTTCTGTTCTGTGCTTTTAATGGATAGGAGTGGATGGAGTATTATTGATAGAAAAAGTCATTGTTTGAAGACAAAGGATATTCGATGCCCTTTTAGTGTAGCTAATACCTCTGTTTAAGTCAGTGATGTTGTTCTTGTTGCTGGATGCTATTGTTTAGCCATTACTGTTCTGTGATTGTTGTTTATTCTTCATACCATGGAAACATGATGATCATGTAAGTAGATGATTGAACTGGTATGTTTGCTTAGTTCCATAATTGAGTTTTAACAATGTAGGACTTATTGTTTTGCTCACATTGTTTTGTTTATTGCTAAACAAAGCAATGTTAACTCAACTAAAGTTGACAACGCCTGGGATAGGTAAGATTAGTCTTTCTTTTTTTTCTTTTCTTTTTTTTACTGTACAATGCAGTTAGCACTTGCAGCTCACAGTAAGAAAGTTCTGGGTTTCCCAATTGGGAAATCTAGTTTTCTAAATTTCCAATCCATAAGTATAATGAGTTTAGTTGTAAAACAAGCAAATGTCACAATTTTTACAGGCAGGTAGCTGGAGAAAGTCAGCTCAGTATTTACATTTTGGACAATGTGACTGATTGTGTTTCAAGCGGCTTTGACAGCAGGACAGACCAGAACGGAGTGGACCACAGCGCCTACCTCCCCACAGCCATGACAACATATGTCTGAAAGTGTAAATTGATAGTTACTTGTAAGAATTATTTATTTTTCTGACATTATGCCTTTATTAGATAGGGGCAGTGGAGATATGACAGGATGGGGGAACAGATATGCAGTGCAGGGACATGCTCTCAAACTACTCTTCCCCCCCCAGACGTCCCAATGTCTCCTCTGGGATGTCAGTCTTGTGACAGGACGTAGCCTACCCCACCCTCACCTTGTGTCATCTGGGATTGATCCAGCAGACACTGCAAAAACAATACACGTAGGAGCAAAAACAATAATGAGACACAAAATAGCCACAGGAAGACTAAAAGAGGTGCATGTCCACATGTCCACAGACAAAACCAGCATAAAAGAGACACAATAATTGGGTGTAGGCTAAAGGCATAGGCTACTCCACAAGGACAGAAAACGAACAAATGTTTTGATGTGCAGGCCTTAAATAGGGTGGGGTGTTGGGTGTGGTGGAGTGGGTGCAGTGGGGCTTATAATGCAAAAATAATGCATTATCCTTCCATGCATTGAGGTGGTGCAAAGTTTACAGCAAACCTTAATGCAGTTTTTATAAACGAATAGGTTATATAAATCTACATCTATGTGTGATTAAAAGCAGCAGGAGATGACCAGTGTACACGGACTGGACTGTAGGACTTCATGCTGTAAAAGTGGGTGTTGTCCCCCCATCTGGCCTCTAGGTGGCGCGGTTTCCTCGGGCATTTTCTTTGTTTTTTCCATCTCTCGCCCGCTGCTGCCCGTGATCTGTATCATACGGCGGCTGACTATTAAAAAAAAAAAAAAAAAAAACACTTTTATGATGGCGGAGGACAGTGAATCCGCGGCCAGTCAGCAGAGCCTGGAGCTGGACGACCAGGACACATGCGGGATAGACGGAGACAACGAGGAGGAGAATGAACATATGCAGGGGTGAGGAAGGATGGCCTGGTCCGGTCCGGCTCGGCTCGGCTGGGCTCGGAAACGCAGAAACGCTATTCCAGGCTGCTGCCGTTTGTGCTCTGCCTGTTTATATAAATATATATATTTATCCATGTGTGTATGTGTGTGTGCGTGTGCGTGTATGCTCGGTCGGGGATGGCTAGTGCAGTTAGCCGTGTAACGTTACGTTAGCCGACACCAACACAGCCAGGCTGTTTGCCACAAGGCCGTCATTTTAAAACAAGGAGGGATGATAGTGTAAAACCTGTGTGACGGTGTCACTTTGGGCGTTTTTTTAGGCATCAATTAATACGGTTAGCTCCCAGGCTGAATGACGTGATGACAGCCGACCATTACCACGTACCGTTAGTTGGCTAACGGTAGGCTAGCTCAGCTGTCATTCGTTGCTATGGTAGCTAACGTTAGCTTTGGGTGTGCGTGTGTACGTGTGTGTGCGCGCGCCCCCGTGTGTTATGAGTCAAAACAAAGTCAGACCCCCGTTCAACGATGCACTGTGCGTTTGTCCTCGTGTGTGTGTTGTGTGTGTGCGTGTGCGCGCGCAGGAGTCCCGGGGGGGATCTGGGGGCAAAGAGGAAGAAGAAGAAGCAGAAGAGAAAGAAAGAGAAGCCCAGCTCGGGGGGAGCCAAGTCTGACTCTGCCTCCGACTCTCAGGAGATCAAGGTGTGATGATAATGACCCAAATGAAAATCTAAAAACACACTGAATGGGGGTTAAAAGCTGACACCTTCCTACATGTCTGACATGTGTGAATGTGTTCCTGAGGGTCAGCCTCACCCAGACTCATGTCGAGGTAACGTTACAGGGACAACTCTGAAATGACTGTAGCTACTAATCAAAGCAACCATGAAACACAGCACAGTTAGTTCTTTAGTTGATGCCCATGTAAACATCAGAGACCTGGATGAAATCAATATCCTAAACACTGTGTAGTATTCTTCCTTAAGTACTATACTTACCATACATCAGCTTGACTAACCTTCACATGATCTAACATGTCATGTGAAATAAAATGTGAGTATTTCTGACTGATGCATTTGAATTGGTGCTCCTATCTTAACATTTAGACAGTCCAATATCAGGGTTCTTCATGACGAGTGAAAGGCACAAATAGAAGATACATTTTGAAATCCTACAAAAAAAAGACCCAACAAATTCCTATTACATTCATGTACACAAGGGCACAGTCCGAGAACTAGAACTTTCTGAGGATATTAACCTCACATAATACCCTCTTTTAATTGTATGTGACCAGATTTATATGATGTACAATGATATGTACAATTTTTTTTAATCCAGATTATTCCTGCACACCATTTGTGTGTGTGACATTGCATGTCATATCACACACTAATGTTATTGTCTTTTTTTCATGTATATGCCTCCTTTTTTCCATGCAGAACCCTGGCTTGCCCATTCAGAAGCTGCAGGACATCCAAAGAGCCATGGAGCTGCTGTCCTGCCAAGGTCCTGCAAAGAGCATTGACGAGGCAGCCAAGCACAAGTACCAGTTCTGGGACACTCAGCCTGTGCCGAAGCTAAGTAAGTACTGCAAGAGCAATGCAAGAATATTGTTTGCTTAATCTTTGATCATTAATTTGGTAACTCATGGGCTCTCAATAGTTCAAATATTATTGCTTGGCAAAAGGTTGAATACTGAAATTGCTTAACATTAATTCAAACTTGATTATCTCAGCTGTCAAGACAGGGTTATTTATTACCTGTCTTTAACACTGTTTCTCTGCATCAGTGCCATCTGCTGGTTTTAGGTTGTCATATTATTTTCTGCTTGAACCCAGCTTCCCAAAACCCTGTCAGCTGTGAAGTACAGTGGGGGTCCAGGCACACTCACTGTGCAAGCTTAGTGGCATTATATTGAGCCGTTACCATGACAACTACTGGCCAGAGCCAGAGCTAGTGGCATGAACTTGCCTGGTCAATATAAGACCAACAGAAGCAGATTTTATAAATGTCTTAAGAGATCCTGTCAGCAGTTCTGTGTATTTATTTTCTTCTATTTTGATGCTTCAGCTTGGTCCGGGATCAGTGACAAAATGAAAGAACAAGAATGTGCTGTGGTGATCGCAAAAGTAGTGTGACATCTCTCTGTGTTATTTTTACAGATGAAGTTGTGACGAGTCATGGGCCGATTGAGGCTGACAAAGAAAACATCAGACAGGAGCCATATTCCTTACCTCAAGGCTTTATGTGGGACACTCTGGATCTCAGCAATGCAGATGTGGTGAGTACATTGATTGTCTTATACACAGAAAAACAATAGATCCATATTGTTAAAATGAATAACTTGCTGTGTCTTTTCTCCAGCTGAAGGAGCTGTACACACTCTTAAATGAAAACTATGTGGAGGACGATGATAACATGTTCAGATTTGATTATTCACCAAGCTTTCTCAAATGGTAAGCTCTCGGTGCTGAGCTCAGTTGTTATTATCAACAGTTCAGTTAATACATAGTTATAAATATATACACAATTCGACTATCTGCTCTGACTAAGCATGTCCTCCCCTCTAAGGGCTCTGCGTCCACCGGGCTGGTTACCACAGTGGCATTGTGGAGTGAGAGTGTCCTCAAATAAGAAACTTGTTGGCTTCATAAGTGCCATCCCCGCAGATATACGCATCTACGACACGTGAGCACTCGCGGCTGACTGTATACATTTTGGAGAAACTGTGCATTGAAAGTGTTGCATGTAAATCCTTTTACACTCACGCACAATCCATCTCGTTTGTCTCTGCTGCTCCAGGCTGAAGAGGATGGTAGAAATCAACTTCCTCTGTGTCCATAAGAAGCTGCGTTCAAAGCGTGTTGCTCCCGTGCTAATCAGAGAGATCACACGGAGGGTGAACTTAGAAGGAATATTTCAGGCAGTATACACAGCGGGAGTCGTGCTGCCCAAACCTGTGTCCACATGCAGGTATACTTTGCAGTATTCCGACATCAAACACAGAGGACATACGTAGGCTCAGAAAGTCATTCTAATCCGTTGCTCCCTAATGTTCACTAATGTTTTGATTTTCTTCTTGTCGCTCAGGTACTGGCATCGTTCTTTGAACCCCAGGAAGCTTGTGGAAGTTAAATTCTCCCACCTGAGCAGAAACATGACCCTGCAAAGAACCATGAAACTTTACCGACTACCAGATGTAAACGCATAACACCTGTCACTCCCAGATATCTCTATTCTCACAAATGGTAGAAACCTAAATCAGCTTTTTCTGTCTCTCTCCACTCCTCATACAGAGCACCAAGACTCCAGGTCTGCGGCTGATGGAGAGACGGGACATCCGCCAGGTCACTGAGCTGCTACAGAAATACCTGAAACGCTTCCAGCTCGCACCCTCTATGGGAGAAGAGGAGGTGGCTCACTGGTTTTTGCCGCAGGACAACATAATTGACACATACGTCGTAGAGGTATGTGGAACTCGGTTTTACTCTCAGACCAACTCAGTGCTCGTCTGTTGTTTCTTCCAAACAGCTGATAAGTCTCTCACTCCATCTCCTCAGGGTGCTGGTGGCGTACTGACAGATTTCACTAGTTTCTACACTCTGCCCTCGACTGTGATGCATCACCCTCTCCATAGGAGCCTGAAGGCTGCTTATTCTTTTTACAACGTTCATACACAAACCCCGCTACTGGACTTAATGAATGATGCACTGATCCTGGCTAAACTGGTAATGTTGCCCTCTTATGGTGCGTTCACACCAAACAAGATAGACGCAAAAACAAATCACTTGTATCGCGCCGCTTGATCATTTTTGAATCATTCGCGTCATTCACGTCACTCGCTCAAGGCGCATGGAGACTGTTGTGGTCCACTGACTGTGCTGGAAAAGCTGTGTGTACATGGGAGAACTCTTTGTTGGTGAGGACGTTGCACATGAAGCACGGTTAATATTTAAGTGCTCCTGGTGCTCTTGCACAGAAACCATGAGAAACCATCACATTCACACACACACACACACACATACACTTGAGTCAGTGATACCAAAGGCGCAGCAGTGAGTCTCCTCTTCAGCTCTGTTCAGCTGCTGGCTGTCAGAGGACCGGGTGCCCACACAAAGCAACGATTAGCCCCCTGCTTACGTCAGGGAAGTGAGATCGGGATGAACTCGTAGCTGATTGGATGTCCCGGTGCGATGTTGCCTGAAAAGTTAAAATTTTCCAAACTTTGTTCACGCAGCTTCAGACGCTCCATTCGCTCTGCCTGATATTAGATCGCGTGTCATTGCACCATTTACATTGATTTTGAATGTAGAGTTGCCTCTCAATCACATCTATCACATTTGGTGTGAACGCCCCTTTAGTGTGAAACTCATGTCACTACCAGTGAATAGGTTATTTCTTTTTGCTCATGTGAACTCAATTTGTAATTTCTTGTTCTGTGTGCATTCAACAGAAAGGTTTTGATGTGTTCAATGCCTTGGATCTAATGGAGAACAAGGTGTTCCTGGAGAAGCTCAAGTTTGGCATAGGAGATGGAAATCTTCAGTATTACCTCTACAACTGGAAGTGTCCCCCTATGGACCCTGATAAGGTCAGCAGCCTGGTTTGTCTCAGACAACAATTGACACCATATCAGCAAGTGGTCAGAGATGAGGTTTTTATTATACACAGTGTAGCAGTGAAAGTTGCGTTTCAGTTGAAGTTAATTTATAACAATACAATACTCAGCTATGTAATCCTTGATGTATATAATTTTTCAAATCTTTCCCAAGTTCTCAGACCTACAAGCTATTTTTCAACCAGTGATTTACTAAATTAACAGTAGATGTGTCCTAAATGTTTTGGCTAGCAAAGCATTTTATTTGTTTATTTTTATTTATTTATTTAACCAGGTATGTCAATTGAGAACCACTTCCCACAACTATGCAATGATGACCTGGGCCAGAGGCAGCAATAATAACAACTGGCAAGCTAGTAAAGCATGTAATAGCATGTAAATCGGCTGCTTAAATCTGCATCACTGCCCAATCACAAGCTATTAACTATAATCAAATAGTGGCTGTGGTATTACACATTGTAATATAACCTTCAATAATATCATTGTTTGGTTGCCAAACATAAACTCAACGCTAAACACTTGTGAATGTAGGAAAGTCTTATAAACCAACATATAGAAATGATTTGATCTTTATTAATATGATGTTCTCTGATTTGAGCTGTATTGTAACTTGAAATGACATGTCATTTTAAATCCCACTGGTTAATGTTATTAGACTGAGCTTTTTTGTGTAAAATGTATAAATCTGCTGATTATAAATAGTCTTTTTTATCATTTGTTTACCACAGGAGAAGTCAGTGGAGCCTGCTCCAACATGTTTGCCTACTTTTTGTCAAAACTCATCTAACATCGGGTCAATCTCTGTTTCAGGTTGGCCTCGTCCTTCAGTAGCAGGCCGCTTCATGGCTGCTACATAAAATACTGATTGAGAGGTTTTCAGCGACCTCTGCCTATTCCTTACCTGGACATACAGGTAGCCCAAGCTAGACAATGAGAACTACAACCGTAAAAACCAACCTGGTGACCGGGAGACGGTTCACCCGGCACTTGTGTCATCAAGAACATTCTCAGTTCACCTGGAGGTGAAAACTCTTAAAATCATCAACATCCTGAATGTGAAATCATGCTATGCCTGAGATACTCATACAGTACAATGCTCCTGACATGAACACTCATATTTAAAAACACACACCAATTTGACATTCAAGAGGATGCCTTGACATTTGTGAATTTTGTTTAGCTCTTCCTCATCAGAAACTTTGTTACAAGGGATGGGCATGTCATTAACTTCACTGACATGGAAATAATGTAAATGATAATCAGCAATTAAATATGGCTAGCTATAATTAGCAACTTTTCTAATTTTGTTCATCCTGTCCAAACGATTATTATTCCCATCTGTTCTCATATCATTGTGTTCTGAAATGTCTCTGCTGGCTTTTTTGGAGCCTCAGTAGAATTAGAAATGCTGAGAAAGAGTTTCTTTGATAGCTGACATAGAGAGAGGTTTTTTTTTTGGTTTTTTTTCCCTTAACTGGACGAAAATATCTCAAAACAACAAACACTGTCACACATAGAAATACAAACACTGTCAAATAACACATACACAAAAAAGGAAGAACTCATCCAACCGGTGCATTGAAATACATGTTCTTGTTAAAAATATATAGTTACCTGTACATTAAAAGCCAGATCATATTTATTCCTGTAGTGTGAGTTTGGGGTTTGGGAGGGCTGATCCAAAGTATTTTCCTCATAAGTAGTGTAGATGTCACTGAGTTTGTTCAGACAGTGTGGGTTTAAATGGTTTCTGATGAAGAATGTATTGCATCATTGAAGCACAATTTTTGGGTTCTTAAACAAGCAAAAGGTCCTTAAAAGGTCAGTTAGCCCAGGTTTCAAAACAGATGGGTTGCGGTGCATAGAGAACAATCGGTTCTTTTTTTTTTCTTTTTTCCTCTTGCAAAGGATGTGAGCTGTTTTTACATCATAAACCTGTTTCTAGAACTGGTGTTTTTTAATAGCCAAACACCCAGACAGTGTGTTATTTGGTTATATTCACTGATACATTTGTTGCATGTCAGTGGCGTGTTGTCCTGTTAGCGAGGCTGTTGATTAAGAGATGTGGGGGGGGATTACCATTGCAAAATTAAATAGGTAAGTTGTGCTGAGTGCACAAGCAGGGCTGGGAGAATTAAAGTACCAAAGGCTGGTAACCACACACACACACACATACACACACACACAAATTAACCCATAGCCAAGCAAATTTGACTTTTGTACTAAAAATGTAGAAAACGGTCAGTATTTCTTTATCTAGAGACGGTTTTATAGTGTAGAAATGGCTTATTAGCTCTGGTGTACATGTTCTCAGTTAAGTCAAGTTTTAAACAGCCAAGGTTAGTTTTATATATTTTTTGTTTAGCCATTGCCACTCAGATCACGTGCAAAGAATTTCTCGTGTACTACTTTACGTACCCTGTTGTGAAGCAGAAAATAAGCTCCGTGTCTCTGTAAAACTGCAGAAGTACAACGCTGTGGTTGTAAGCATTTATGAACATAACGTGTGTGGGATCACCCATCCACTCACCTGCTGCAGGATGTTAAAACGCTTTCCTAACCAGACTCTCTGTTAAACAAAAACCAATTGAACTGAGCACAACAGTCAAGGGTTAAAAAGGAGTAATTCAGGACAGCGCGCAGTCAGAGTACAGTGGCTGAATCAACAAAAGCCTGTATCACAGTAACCGCATCAGTTTGAAATGTGAGCTTTTCCTGTTTTTCCAGGTCTGTTTTTATTGACTTCTCTCAATTTGTTTTTTTGTAATGGTACTGTATTTTTGTGTGTCTGAAAAATATATTGTAGGTTATTTTTTTTAGCGTGTTGTGCAGCTAAATGCGTGGAACTGTTCTGATATTTATAATTGTACTTTGCAAAATGTCTTAAGACATAATTCTTATTCTTTTATTCTTTCCAGTATTTCCTTTTAAATTTTCCAGTTAAATATAGGCGACTTCAACACAAGAGTTTTTGAGGGTTCGGAGTATTTGACAGTTTCCTGTTGTCAGGGCGCTCGTTCTCTGGTGGTTTACTCAGAATTTTAAACGGTTTCTTTGCTCTGAGTTTACTTTATGTTCGATGTTCCCGTTTACGTGGCTCTGCATTAACTTAAGGGGTAAAGGCTGCTGCCATTTTTGTTGTTGATTTGTCTGTATGTGATGTAATTTTCTTCTCATCTCTTAAAAGATTAGCAAGAAAAGAGCAACCAATGGACAGTCAGTGCTTCAGGGTTCAAATTTTTTTTGTCTACCTTTGAAAGTTGAATGAGGAGATAGCGGGATTACTTTAACACTGAAAATCAGTCACTGAGTCAACGGTGTGCCTCATGGATGTAGTCATGATGTGTTGCCTGCAGCTGTTTGAATGAACTTTGAGCATGTCAGTTTCGCTGCCGTGTTGATTTTAGCGTCAATGTTACTAGCTACACCCTTTAGTCAGAACTCAACCCGAAGTACCTGCCTTATTTAAAAGATTTTTTTTTATTTTTAAAATTTTGGGATAGGGTGAATGGGGTGTACTTTTGAAATGACATACAGCTTTCTCTAACTGAAGAACAATATTTTTATTCAGATCCATTGTAAGCTGTGAAAAAGCTGAAGAACTTGTACCAGCATCATTTAGACATGACCCCATGCAAATAACAATCTGTTTCAATACACACGTCAGCTATACCAGCATGGATGTTTGATTGAATAAACTCACTTCAAAAAGGAACACGAGTGATGCTGTATTAATTACAAACTAACTGCATCATAAATACTATACATACATATTTACCAAAAAATAATGAAAAACAATCCCTAAAATCCCCACTATTGTGATTAGTAAATGGATGAGAAAGTATGTTGTCCTTATTTATCGTCAAATAAATTCCAATTTCATCTAACTGGCTCAATTTAAAGGATGGACCTTATTCAATTAAACCAAGTTGATGCAAACTGCAAATGATCCAACAACAAAGCACAAAGCAGCCAAATGTGAATTTTCCCCAGAGGATAAATGAAGTATTTCTCTATCTGCCACTGGTTACTATTCATGTCAGTGCCAAGAGTGGAGTGAAAAAGGATTTACTTGCTTAATAAGAGTTGCCCATTCCAATAGCTCATATCTGCTCATTATTTGTTTTTTGGTTTTTTGACAAACTTAAATCATCTATGGATTGGGAGCTTTGCAGTCAGCTGTTATTACTCAAAATATCCATATCCAATTACCATTGGCTGAAAACCTTAAGGTGTTTCAAAAATGACAAAAAGAAACAAAGTTGATTCCTGGAGAAAATGCTTCATTGAACAACCAGTCAGTTACTTGCTTCAGCTCTAAATCATTGCCATGGATAGACTATCTCAAGCAAGTTTTGAGTGACTTTGCAAGTCAATTTGTGTTGAATGGTTGTAAACTAACAACTATCTGAAATGTCAGAAGATGAACAGCGAATCCCCACTTTAAAAGTGTTAAAAGACAAAAACAAAGAAAAATCTTCTTGGTCCTTCAGGCCTTAGATTGAAATAATCTGAAAAGAAAAAATCAGCCTCATATGGTCACAAGCCAAGAAGTTGGGTCCCACTGAGTTATAGAGTCACAGGAACAGCTCTTTAAACATCTACACAGTTCATTTGTCAGGTTGCGTCTTCTTCTTTTTCCTTTTCTTGTCAGGGTTCGCGACTACTCTCTTCACTTGGAGAGGCTGCAGGATGCAGGAGGCCGACTCTGTGATCTCCTCAGATTCACTCTCCAGTTTCCTTTTCTGGCCTCTCTTCTCTTCATCCTCCCCCTCCTCCTCGCCCTCCTCCTCAGTGGCTGCTGCACCTGGAAGCCATGCAACGTGCAGTGAGGGCACTCTGGGTTTAATGGCATCAACAGTGTCAGAGAAGACCTCCTCGTCCTTGGAGGAGCACTGTCTGAATCCCAGCGCGAGGACACTTTTCAGCCCCAGAGGCTCGGACACACTCTGGCTCAGACGAGGCACCTGGCAGGCCGGCACGCCTCTTGTTGCACTCAGCGCTATCAGGTGATTGGTCATGTGCTTTGGTTTGACAGACTTACACACCAGCACCAGTTTAAGCTCATTTCTCTCCAGGGCCTTTGTGACCTCGTTAATGCCAATGGCCAGCTGTCGCCTGGCCGCCACATCTGTCCAGCCGTTTTGGGGAGTATCCTGCACCTGGGGAACAGGTTCTGATGAAGCAGCAGCAGCAGCAGCTTTCTTGTCTTTCTTAGTCCTCCATGGCCGATACACTTTAATCTCCTTCTTCTCGAGACCCATGGAGGCGAGCTTGTCCCTCAGGGTTTTCAGGATGAAATGCATGTCCTCCTGGGGGAGTGGGCTCCATGACGACGTGAGGGGTGAGGTGAAGGAGATCTTGGCTGGAACATACGCTTCCTTTTTTGCCTTCTTCCCTTGAGAAACCATGCCTACTCTGAAATGATGAAAACAGAATAGAAAAAAATTATAATACACACAAAGCCCAACCAATATAAAACAGTTTCAAGAAATTGTAAAAGAGTTTGAGTAATTTCCTACGTTGCATATCATCCAGAGAACACCAATGAGACCTGCTCAAAGCACATAGTAATAATTATTGAGAATTTGCTTAGCTTTATTGACAAAGTAAATCAAAATAGAACACATACCAAAATAGCATGATCACAAAATAGAAGGAATAAAGGCAAATGTATGAAAAAGTATGAGAACGTGGCTATTGTCTTGTATGCTCTAATGCAGACATCAGTACAAGCCTAATAACAAGATAAAGTGTTAAATTTGAGCTTTTAAGATCAGCTCTTTTAACAACAGTGAAGGAAAATAACTTACAAACTACAAACTTGTATCTAAGTTACTTTAAAGTAGCCTACGTTTTCCCAAGCACTGTTCTGCTGCAAGACATTTCAGAGGTTACTTTCAACTCCCTCTTTTTTGTCAGCTGAATGTGATCAACACATTCATGCATCAATATTACAATCCAAAACATTTTTCTGTACGATAAGTTGCCACTTTTACTGTTAGTGTTTATGTCTGTGCTATTACGTCTGTACTTTAATTTGCACAAAACTAAGACTGTAAATCTGTAGGATTTCGTGAAGCAGAGTGGCACACTGTTTACAGATCAGACTGCTGCTTATCAATAACGTAAAAACATTTTTGCTTCCACTCACTGATCAATCAACCACAGCGACTAACAACAATGACCCTCTGCTTTACTGTACCTGGTCTTTAATGCGGGGGAACAAAAATCACGTTTCTGCTGTCAATTTCTTCGTTTTCACATCTTCAGTCAACCAGCATGGATGAACCACAGCGAGCCGCCATGTTGGTTTGAATCGAAATAACTTTATTTAAAAAATAAATTCCAACAGCGACAGCGCCGACCAGTGTTCTGAGCGCAGTTGTACATGCGCGCGTGTGTGTCGCATGGTGTGTCGTAGTGAATGAGGTTTCCAGGCAGCCAATCAGCTCCCGAGCAGCTCCCTGCTCCTTCCTCTGCAGGCCCGTCCTTGCTCGACAATAACGCATTGATCAGCTGTGCTGCAATTACAGCTGCGCGAAGCAAGAAGAAGAAATAGCCTAATCATCTCGACTACGGGGCTGCGTTTGTGAAAATGTCTCTTCAGGTAAGAAAAATATTCATTCATTCATTCATATTTGACTCCATTTCAGTCATGTTTATAGAGACGAATGACCGGCGGTTCCTTATTATAGCTGTGAAATGAATAGCGGCGGTTGTAGCGGTCCGGTGTTCACGCCCTCTAGCCTACTGTACTATATGTGTCATCCATCTTTAACAGTCTGCGAGAGGCACACAAGATCTAAACAACATCTTGATTAATGGTTATCTGGTAGCTCTGATGTGAAACTGCACTTTATTCGCACAAATTGCTTAACAAAGAAAACCCAGCAAGGTTTATTATAATTAATTGAATACAATGTCTAATAATTTTAATTTAGTTATGTTAATATTAGCTGCAAGTCCATAGGTTTTTTTTTTATCTGTGCAAAAACGTCTCTCTTATGGTCTATAATTATCTACTATGCCATGCCCCAGATCCTTTGAAAAGTAGATTATTCAAGTGGACACAAAAGCTCAAGAGTGCTGAATAAAAAGCCCATTGTTTATCTCCAGCTTGAGCAACAATGAGTTTCCCGGGCTCCCCACCATGACTGGAATACTAGGCTGAGGTTTCTCTTTCAGTGCTGTGTGTAACCAATTAATATGCACATTCTCATATTGAGTGACTACTCCTACTGCACCAAAGAGCTGTCCTCAACCATCCTCATCAGGATTGCATATCATAACTGCTGTAATCATAGGAAGTGTTCCAAATGCAAAAACTGACTTGACTGTTCTTTTCCTGGTCATCTTTAACCTACAGGCAGAATTTGAGAAGTTGGCAGAGGATGTGAAGAATGTGAAGACGCGGCCCACAGATCAGGAGCTGCTGGACCTCTACGGGCTTTACAAGCAGGCGGTCGTTGGAGACGTCAACACCGGTATGACTTCATGAATCGCTTCCCTGAAATGTTTTCTGAATTCTGAATGTTTCTTCCTCTCTGTGTGCTTTCATTAGATCGGCCAGGGATGCTGGATTTAAAAGGAAAAGCCAAGTGGGACGCCTGGAACTCTAGGAAAGGTAACAAGTTAAATGGAGTCTACCCAGTCTACCGATGATACAGTATCAATAGTTTGGTGCTGTGAGGCTGCAATTAGATATTCATGTAATAAAGTCTCATGATCACCAGAGTGATTATAGTTTATCCAGAGGCATGCTTGAATGTGTCTGTATTGTATTTCTACTCCAATCCAAACAGATTTCCCAGAATTTGTAGAAACTGATCCAATAGTGTTCAAGAAAAAGTGGGAACCACTGCCATCTGTACCTGATTTTAGAACAATTGATAGTAACAGCCGTTGGGATGTTTCAGTCAGGACTGAAGTGATAGACTGACTGAAAAATTGAAAGATTAAAATTATGCAAAAAATAGATTATTTGTTTTTTCTTGTAATGTAATTTAATTTCATGCACTCTTTCAGGAACATCGAAAGATGATGCCATGTCAGCCTACATCACCCTTGCAAAGGAGATCATCAGCAAATATAACTGAGGAGGCAGAATTAATGCAAAAGACCAGTAACTCAAACAATGCTGCTCCTGATATAACAAGTAGCCTTCTGCTTTCAGAGGCCATAATTATGCAGGTCAAAGTGTCAGTTTAATTTTTTTTAAAAACTTGCTTCTTTCTTTTTAGTCGGCAATGTCTTTTTTAACCTTAGTTATTCTCATTAATTTATACAACTAATACAAATCTATGCATTCTCTAAGAGTAAAATACTAAACTTACTAAACTCGTTGCCATTTAATCAAAATAATTAATTTATACTTGTAGTCCACATGTGCACAGCAATGTACTGTCTACTTGTGCACTTTAAAGAAGCACTATCACAAATAGCAATAAAAAAAAACTGAAATATGCAAAGAATAGGTCCTGAGGAGCTATAACCATAATATGTACACAAAATATAGCCAACGGTCTAGTGCCTGTGGAGCAAATGCAGAATTCCTTTTTGTTATGAGACAAGCCATCCCGGCGCTTAGCCCCTCCTCCTGAACCATGAGCCATGTAAAGAGAACGAGGAGGTTTAAATCTGATACGCAGCACCACTGAATTGGAATTTGATAGTGCTACTTTAATGTGTTTCTTGAAGTTTAATCAAATCAGGATGAACTAAATGTGAACACACTTACTGCAAACCTTTTGAAAATAAAACCTCTTTATGGACCATTCTTGTCTCCACTGCTTGTTCTCCACTTGGTATCTGCCTTTTCCCTTCCCTGCATTTATAAGAGTTGCAAGTGAAACAGAAGCATTAAATCCATGTGAGTGATCTCTTTTCATGTAATTGTGATGATGATGATGATGATATTATTATTACAAAGACATGTGCGTCCACTTTTTTTTTAATAGCCCATTTACATCAGTTATGGTAGACTAAAATACCTAAATAAGCAAATAACAAAAATCTAGACAATATAGTGAAAGTTTTTGTAGATATGTATAATACATTTAATACTTATCCTGTTTGTATCAACTTACTTTAACTAAATTATCCACTGTAGTGTAGTTGCTGTCCAGCCACTGTCTCTTCCTCTTAAACTACAGACAGGCTGACCTCATTATTTCACTCGGCGATTTGATTACGATCAAATTGTCAATGGGGCAGAGACTATATGGGGTCTAATATGGTGTTTATATAAATATATTTTTGCATGTTTGTCAACCGCAAATGACAACAATAAAAAAAAAGAAAAGAAAAGGGTCAAATCTTTTTTATACAGTCTATATGGGTCAAATATGGTCAAATGCGCTCCCCAGATGCGCATGCGCAGCAGCGTGTTCCCACTTGGCATCGGACCAGCGGTTCACTGGGGTAAAGGTGAGGACGAGAGGCAGCAGCGGACTGCGGTTTAAACACAACACACCCCACTCACAGTGTCTCTGCTGAATGCAACGCTGGAGTCAACATATCCTGAAGAAGGTGAGCTGACAGAGGCTGTCACTAGGAAGTGTTTTAATCTGCATGTTGTAGTAGTTGTAGTAGCTTAGTAGTAGTTGTTATTGTTATAGCATTAGCACATGAGCTAACTTCTAACAGCTTGATGTGGACAGCTAGTTAACGTTACCGTTAAGTTGTTGAAGTTAACAAACAACAACTCACAGTCCAGTCTCTGTACTTTGAGCAAACCGTTTGTTGTTGTTTTCCTTATTCGTATTTGACCATCAACTTTTGTGGTTTTAAAGGGAGTTTCATGAATTAAATTAGCTGTGACACAATTAGCAACATAACATGGGAGCTTATCGACTGCCATAACAATATACAGTAAACCTGTTTAAACCGGACAAAGAAAGGCATATTATGATCGGGGTCTCCCCCTGAAACAGAGTTTTTAACTGAGACCGAGCGACTGACAGAAAGACCTCAGTGGGATGATTAGCTTAGCCTGTAACGTCAGTGTTGCTGTTGTTTAGGTTGAATGGTGGCTGGCTGTATAATTTACACCAGCGATAACGATCCCAAAGGAGGACGTGTTTTCACCTGTGTTCATGTAACTTAGCCTATTACTCAGAGTAGTAAGCTGAATCACACCGAGCTTGGTGAAAGATGGGTGATCATGAGTTAGATCTGGGTCATTTACAGAGATTCAGAGGTCTGGTGCATGTTGTTGGACATTGGCCTTGGCGGAGGTCTGAGTGCCCTCGTTGTTCTTCTCATTATCAGTTGTTGTGTTTTGATAACAAAGCTTTAATTTCATAATTTATTGTTAGTCTATTATGTCTGAAAATGATGATAAACTGGCCCACTGCTCCTCCATGTGGAGGGAAGTTTATAACCAAAATAAAAATGGCTTTGATGTGAGTCACATCCTGTTATGCCAGTGACACAAAGCAAAGTCGACCTCAGCTTCATGTCAGTACAACATCTGTTTGTGTTACACTGTAAAAACGACAACTAGCAATTGTTGATCTCATTACAATTTTGAAATTAAACTGACTCAGAAATATGGCTTTGCAATCTATAAACTTTGTCTGCCCAAGTTAACTACTATTTTTAAGTCAGCTCAACAAGAAATTGTAAATCTATGAGCAGATTTTTGAGTTGAGTTGGGCCAACAGCCTGCCGACTCCGTCGTTTGCTCATTTGCGCATGCCGCGCGCAAGCCTGAACCAGTTTTAACAGCCTTGTGGAGCAGACATCCTGGCCAAACTTTCGCTCTAGCAGGTGAGTTAAGCATGTTTTTACTTTCATCACGCTGAATAAGTGCATAACTGACTTCGTTTTTACTGTAGGGTCATTGTCTATTGTTTTTGGTAACTTTTTCGCATGCGCCTCGTCATGCTCGCTTTCATGGGGTAAACGGAGCTTGGAGGCTCATATCCGTGGGCTGTCATTTCAGTGTTGTAAGTAATTCGGGAACTATATTCATTGTGAAAAGCCAACGTTGTGCATTTAATCTGGGGCAACACTGGGTTAAGTTAAGGCGGCAAACAACGATAGTGTTAGTTTATCGCAACCGAAGCCTGCTTTCATGATAGACCCACCTCTCTCACAGAAAAAACACAGCTCTCCACGGCGCCGCCATTACTTGTTGTTTTATTTTCTGCTGTAGCGCTGTTATTTCATCACTTTTTAAAGTTTTTAATAATTTTCATGCGAGAAAATAAGGGTTTAGATCCCAGCTGTGCAGTTAGTTTGTCAAAATGACGGCTGTTTTGAAGTTTCCTCCGAACTTGAGAACCTCCACGGGAGGGAGGGGGGGAGGGGTGCATTTTGACTTTAATTAACTCATCCGCAAAACCCGGCTTGTTCAATTCTTTTTATGAGATTTACTAGAGGTGTAACGGTACATGTATTTGTATTTAACCGGTTCGGTCCAGCGCTGAGAACGAGTGAGTTTCGGTACAGAAGTTGTGTACAGTTCGCCTGAAGCGACACGTGCAGCCCGTTTACGTCGTGGCTACCGCTAATGCTACCGCTAGCGAGTAAACAGGCTTGAAGACCCTTCCTGTTTGGAGGAGGAGTGGAGGTGGCGGCTGTGGCTCATATCTCCTGTCTGTCTGTCTCTGTCCGTCCGTCTCTCTCTCTCTGTCTGGCTGCATCAGTTTGAATCAATCATCAATCAATAATGTTTTACAATGTACCGATCAGAACGCATTATTTTAAATGTTTTATTATATTAAGTTATACCATGGTTATGGTTGGTGTTTTTAAAAACAAATGTTTAAATTCATGTTTGCATTTTTGTTGCTTGTCATAGGCTTAGTTATAATTTAAAATCAAATTTACATGTTATAATTTACAGATTATATTCAAAAAGGAAAGTCAATTCCCAACACACTTTTTTCTTTCTATTTTTGGCTTGTTGTTGTAGGCTATTTAGCTCCTGCAACAAGGGATTCAATATGGTTTTATTTATTTATATACAGTAATGGCTGTTGCAGTTGGCTTTCAGACCAGTACAGCTTGGTATTATTGCAGTAGCCTAATTATTATCAGACTAACTTAAGTTTTTCATATCAGTATTCTATTAAATTAGTAGAGCCTGTTGTTGGTGCAGCTGCCTGTTGTTTATCATGCAGGTTTCCCCAACTCTTAATAATCTTCTTCTTCTATTTCTTCTTCCCTTTTAAGGCCAGTAACTTCCTGCAAGCGTTTCGCGCCAGGCGAGCAGCCGGCTCAGGCGCCTGAGTCACAGCTGGAACCGCTTCATCCTGACCCAGCTGCACCAGGAGACCCAGGAGCAGGAGGAGGGTCCTCAGGCCTACAGGGGCGCCAGCAGCAGGTCAGTAGAAGTAGAGAAGGTAGAACTTCTGTAGGGCTGTCTTCACGCTACACGGTTCAGGTACCTCTGTTCTGAAGCAGCACAGACCCTTCGGTACACAGTGCCGGACCTGGTAACGGTTGTTTTTTGAGTGAATTATGTAACTGTTAACTTTTGAATGTATGAAAGTAATACGTTTAATTTTATTCAACATTTTGAATAAAGTAATTTTAATTTTAAAAGGAGTAATCACTATTTGAATTACTTTTACAGAATAAATTGCCCAACACTGCAAACAATGCAGGTATACATGTAAAATATATCAGATATTGGTTCATTTTTGACAGTCAAAAATCAAATCAGGTGCTGAGGCAGCAATATGTTTATTTATGTCTTTAGTGTTGTGTTGATGATGTTGTGTGTCCTGCAGCACTGTGGGCTCCTCCAGTGAATCTGCCACCGGGAAGTTATTTGGATGTGAAGTAGAGAACAGCAGCTTGTGTCGCTGTGGTAACAAGACGGTCCGCTCCTCGCTCACGCTGCTCTTCACCATGCGTTACCCCGAAAAAGGTGAGGTGTTCAGGTGTGCCCGCTGGCTGCACAAAAACAAGACCATTAAATAGTTTAACTTTTTGACACTAAAGATTGTTCTTCTCTCATCTTGACTGAGCGAAAATGATATTCATCCTGTTTTTGTCTCTTGTGTTTCAGTGGTGGATTCCATGCAGTGCCGGCTTTATATTCTCCAGCTCCAATCAAGTGACCCTCTTAAAACACCTTTGCCATGGTCAACTGCATACGCTTCTAGAGGATGGTAATCCGTCAGCACATCTGGATCCAGGACAAGGTCTGCACAGATGTGCTCAACAAGTTCATAGGACCTGTAATGTTCCATTTACCAAGAAGTGAGTCTTTTACAAATTAATGCCACCTCTTCTGCATTAACAAGAACGTTTGCTGGGAGGCCACTGTGCCCAACATTGTCCCATCCAGGTGAACCGATTTAAACAGAGACACACTGTCTAGATGTGGGTACTTCTTCTGTATTTCACACTTGAGAGATGGCTCCAATTCTGAAACCCTGACCACAGTAAAACCATCAATGCATGTGTAAAAAATAACACATACATACTGTTCTATTAGTCTAATAACAGTTGGAGTGAATCTTCCTCCATGCTGAGAGTTTGAAATCGACACTGAACTGAAATGTAAATTATGATTACCCCCCCCCGTCTATGGTTGGTGGCTTCTGACTTTACATGTGAACAGCCATTTGGTTACTTTTTTTTTTTTTGCATATACACATCCAAGCTTTACTTAAACAGTAATGAATTTAACAACTGAAACAGTATATGCACCCAGAGGTGTTCTACAGTCTAGTAACGTGGTCACAGAAAAATGGTCAGATATTTAACATGGTGCAGACTCATAACAAGTTACCTAGGAACTTTATGGTTTGAAAATTGAGAAGTGTTGATCAGCATAACTTGTTTCTGGAAGAGCTTATGCAACTGTCAACTGTATGTTGAAAATGTGTAGGTTGTTCACTTGAATAAAAAATTCTTGACAACATTCAGCTGTAGTGTGTATTAATTATCCATCTAGTGAACAGTTTTGAATGTAAAATTATAGCACAAATTGTATTTATTCAACAAGAATATTTGTGTTAAGTGAATCAAGGAATATATGCCATTGAAAGGAATAATTGTGTATTTATCCAACAAGAATATCTATATTTAAAGAGAGTAGAAATACATGACATTGATGGGAAAAATTGTTAATCAATTCAACACAAAAATCTGTGTTTGGTGAAGGTAGAAATACATTGCATTCAAGCAAGAAATTCTTAATTAGTCTCACAGTATTATCCTCATAAAGTGAACAAAAAGATCCAAGTTGGCAGAACTCTTGGCAAAACTTAAAAATCTTTGTTAAGTCAACAACAGCTGGCAAAAGTTGAGAAAACTCAAAAATCTCTTGCATCATGTTGCCTTGATATTTTAAGTTTTCTCAACTTTTTCTTTTTTACAGTGTACAGGGGGAACAAATGGCTAATCATTTGTCAGAGTCTCTGCCAGAGCAGACCTTTCAATACCAGAGCAGCCTGCCTCCTCTGCCGGTGCCGTCACTAGAGAGCAGCCTTTCCAAGTACCTGGATTCAGGTGGGATAGTAGTTTTGTGCAACCTGCTGTGTCACAGAGTTCCCCTCTTTCAGGCTTTGTAAATGTTTACCATGCAAAATTCAACTATTTATTCAAACAAATTCTGTGAATGGGCTCACTGCAACCTGTCTTTATGCAAATGTCTTGTGTTTTTAGTATGATACTCAGTATTTTGACTTTCAACCCTGAAAAACCACTATCTTTTGAATTGGCTTTTTGTGCCTTTGGCCAATAGTTAAGACAAGAAATGATGTACCCACTGAACTTGACCCCTACTTAAAGTTGGTGTATTCAGTCTTGTACATTAAAAATGAAAATGTAACATCAGAATTGCAATATTTGTATTAGATCAGGATATCTTTTATCTTTTCCCCAGATTTCTATTTCTAACTGTATGCTAAATTCAATAGGTCTTATATTGACCAAATTTTATTATTATTAGTGTGGTGTAAGTAAGTGTGTCAGAAAGTTTTAAAGTTTACATGCTAGTATTTCTGTTTTGTTTTTTTTGTTTTATTGATTATGAATATAGATATTGTATACTTTTGCATGAGCTGAATGAAAAAATATCCAGGGAAGCTGCTTAATGTTCACAATGAGTTAATAAGTTGGTTTCTGCACTGGTTCATTTTATGTTAATGTGTCTTCCATCAGTTCAACCATTTGCATCTGAGGAAGAGTATAAGACAACAGTGGACATTGTGAGGAAATTCCAGGACGGTCTCGGTAAAGAGCTGCACCAAAAACTACTGCAGAGAGCCAAGACAAAGAGGAACTGGGTGTGGAACACAGCCACTGTTACTTATTTTAAAACTTTCCTCTTTAGACCTGGCTGTTCAACTTTGCTGTTGATTTTTGTCCCTAGTTGGAAGAATGGTGGTTAGACACAGCGTATCTGGAGGTCCGTATCCCCTCCCAGCTGAATGTGAACTTTGGCGGCCCAGCACCCTACCTGGAGCACTGCTGGCCCCCTGCTGAGGGCCTTCATCTGCAGAGGGCCAGTATAAGCACATGGCACACACTACAATACTGGAACCTGATCCGCACGTAAGACAAGCTCACAGAAACTAGTACAAGCTTTGACATGTTGAATTCATATTCTGCTTTTTATTTTATTTTTTTACACAACATCATATAAATATGTGATATTTTGTATTTCAGGGAGAGGCTGGCTCCTCAGAAAGCTGGCAAAACACCGTTAGATATGGACCAGTTCAGGATGTTGTACTGCACCTGCAAAGTGCCTGGAGTAAAGAAGGACACCATTCACAACTACTTTAAGACAGGTGGATAAAACACCTCTTATCTCTGACCTTCAGACACAGCTGTGTTAAGTGTAGCCCACTTGGCTGTTTTACATATCTCTGTTGTGTAATGTGCATTTTCTGCTGTGTCATAGAGAGAGAGGGTCCGTGCCCTTCCCATTTGGTTGTGATGTGTCGTGGACGGATGTTCACATTTGATGCACTTCATGATGGACAGATCCTCACCCCACCAGAGCTTCTCAGGTAGTTATTACACGCAAGTACAGGAAAAAAATCACACTAGCCTGCCCAGTACCGAAGAGAGCAAATCTCCCGTTGATATGGTCTGACACTGTTTATTGTTCATGCACTAATTAGACCAAAGAGGGCGCTGCTAAACTTACGGTACTGAGGGAAGGGGACAGAGGGCGCTTTTCTCTCCTCCTGGGAGAAAAATGTACAGAAAAGATACAATATGTTTCTATATTATTGATCTATCCAACATTATTTTGATGAGACAGCAGTTACTCATGACACACAGCAAATCAACTGTCCTATAATCCATTGAAATGATGAAGTAACAGTTTAAATAGGAGCACTTTACATAAATGAAGACCTTTTGTGGCTTCACTGCATCATCCAAATGTGACTGATAGAAACAGGCATGAGGAGAAGAATAGAGACATCTATGAATGTCAACAACAATCTATAATTAGTTTGTGGATGGCAGCAGATACAGTGAGTGTGCTATTTTCAGGCTCAGACTGAATCTTGACTGTGACTGTGCAGTTGTATAAACAAATATCTAAATTTAGACCCATAAGTTGCACGTGGGAAAGAGGGTGAGGACAAAAGCTCTTTGGTTCATGGAAAAAAATAGACTGTCTTGGTTTTAAATTTGTTAAATAATATATTTGGGCTGCTTGATATGGATGCTGATATTCCTGTTTAATGAGTAATTTGTTTAGTCTCCAGTGTTGCTAGCATGCATAATATAATATGCAGTCTAAAGCTTTGCGGTTCACTTTCCTTCAAGACTTTTATGGCTTTTAAGTGTTTCATAACTTAATTTGCAATGTGAGCTGCCAGAAGAAGTGAGATTGTTATTGCAGTGCGGAAAGCGATTCAACTCTCTGTGGTGATGTAAAAGATTTTAAAGAATCTTAGATTTAACCTGGTTTGATTCAAACCTCTCACAGTTCAATGTTCCTTTTTTATTTTTATGTGTATGTTAATCTGTGCAGGCAACTGAGCTATGTGAAGGAGCGCTGTGAGGGAGAGCCCGAGGGAGACGGAGTGGCTGCTCTCACCTCAGAGGAGAGGACTCGCTGGGCGAAGGTGAGGGGAACCAGGTTTGGAGACATGTGTCGGGCATGAAAAGGAGAGTGAATAAATCCTGATGTTACAAAAGAACAACTGACGGTCAACAGTGTCTGTTTACTTTCTCCTCAGGCAAGGGAACATCTAATAAGCATTGATCCGCACAATAAGACCATCCTGGAGACCATCCAGAGCAGCCTGTTCGTCATCTCCCTGGATGAAACGAAGCCCTACTCCACTCCTGAGAACTACACAAATGTACCAACCACCCACATGAATTATTTATGACTTCATAAGTGCTCTGATTACAGGAAGAGAGGCATGTGTTTGATTTTCTGACTCTGCAATTCTGAACATAGGTGACCCTGGAAGCTCTTACAGGCAACCCCACCATCCGCTGGGGAGACAAGGCGTACAATTCGATCGTGTTCTCGGATGGCACTTTTGGATCCACTTGTGATGTGAGTTTGTGTGTGTGTGTGCAGTGCCAGAGATGATGCAAGATGTTCTGAGGTTTAAGATTTCGTTCTGCTCATCTCAATGTCTTGGATAGATCATCTACGAAGGAAAATTATCCGACAGTGTTGAATGCATAATTGTTTGAAAGGCAGAAAACTCAGTTTCAGTTGTTTTGCAGCATGCCCCATATGATGCCATGGTGCTGGTGTCGATGTGTTGGTACGTGGACCAGCAAATCAAAGCAACAGAAGGCAAATGGAAGGTAAACATCCACTTTTTACTTGTGCATAAACATGAAATGTTCATGAAATGAAGTGTTGCCGATGATAGTTCAGTGAACTGCACATTTATGTCTGTAATTTTTAGGGCTCAGACGCAGTCAGACCCATACCTCTTCCTGAGGAGATGGTGTTTACTGTGGATGAGAAAATCCAGAGAGACATCAGCCAGGCCAAACAGCAATACCTGAAATCGGTGAGCCAGAATGAAATACCATTACAGAAGCCTCCAAAATGACTTCTCTCTCTCATCACAGCTGTTTGACTGTCTCTGGTTTTACAGACACAGGACCTTCAGGTTGTATGTTACGCCTTCACCGCATTTGGTAAATCAGTCATCAAGCAGAAGAAGCTGCATCCTGACACCTTCATTCAACTGGCGATGCAGCTGGCTTTCTACAGACTGCACAAAAGGTACGGCCCTGGTTATAAATATGCTCAGGTCTTTACAATCAAACAATATTAAACGATCTCCTCCTTCTCTCAGGCCAGGTAGCTGCTATGAGACGGCGATGACTCGCAAGTTCTACCACGGCAGAACGGAGACCATGCGTCCCTGCACCCAGGAGGCTGTGAAGTGGTGTAAAGCAATGATGGACCCCACGTGTGATGTGAGTGTGTATCGCTATGGAGAAGTGTCACAAAGGAAATGGGTTGATGCAGTCTTTTATTTGACATGGTACATTTTTTTCACAGGTCAATGTCAAGAGGAAAGCCATGATGCTGGCCTTCAATAAACACAACAAGCTAATGGCCGAAGCCCAGAAGGCAGAAGGTTTCTTTTTTAAACTCTTTGGCAATTTGTTGATATTTCTTTGTGTTCAATAGAAAGACCGCCCTCCAAAGCAGTTCATTATCCCGTTAATGGAAATTATATTTCTTCTGTTCCTATGATTTTAAATTATTATAGAGCTATTGAGCAACTGTACATTGCCCATCACACAGGAAGAAATACTGTTTGTGACTCGTAGTAGCACTTTGAAGCCTTGGTAGGGAGCATTATCTTTGACTCATTCTGTTTGAATTGTATTCGTATGTTGTTGATATTAGCTCATACTATTTTTGTGACACTGTTGCCAGGTTTTGACAGGCATCTCCTTGGCCTATATCTTATCGCCAAAGAGGCGGGACTTCCCACTCCAGAGCTCTTCACAGATCCCCTCTATGCAAAGAGGTACAGTGGACTATTTTGTAAAATGACCACCTGCCTCACTATGCCTTGCCCAGAAAAAGCAGTGTGTGGTCTGCAATTTTTTTGTAACTGTCTTGTAAGTTTTGTAACTTAGTGTAGTAACTTAGTCACTGCCATTTAATACCATGTGCAGATGTGCAAAATCTGTTTTTTTATATTCAAGTGTTATTCAAGTGTAATGGGCCTATTGATATGATCAGCTTTAACATTGCATCCAATTGAACATTGCTGGCCTTTCTGTCAGTCTCTAACTGGGTTGTGTTTGTATCTGCAGTGGGGGTGGTGGTAACTTTGTGCTGTCATCCAGTCTGGTGGGCTACACCACAGTTCTGGGGGCGGTGGCTCCCATGGTGCACCATGGCTATGGCTTCTTCTACCGCATCAGAGATGACAGGTAAGAATAAACATCTTTCCATGAAGCCATTCCCTTCTGTAAAACTTTGATTTCTCTGTGGAGCGATACAGCTTAAACTTAATAAACTGATGCATTATTGTAAAACCTTTGGTCAAATGAACAATACGATAAAAGTGTTACTCATTGTTCTTAGGTTTTCACAAAGTTAAATACTGTACAGTTTTCACCATCATAATGAAACCTGTTGAGTATTTCGCTTATTATTTATTGGCCCAGTTTGTACTTGGTGGTCTGAATTCATCAAGCAGTTAAATATATGATGTTTTGTGCATCTTGCCTGTAATTCAGCTGTAATTCAAACTGCTTTTCTTCCTTTTAGGATTGTGATCTCCATCTCATCCTGGAAATCGTGCTACCAAACAGACTCTGCGTCTCTATTCAACAACTTCTGTAGCTCAATGCATGAGATGCTCCACGTGGCCACCATGTCCCAGCTATAAGTATTCACCCCCAGCAGACACAGGAGCTGAACACAGGCAGGCTAACTCAGATACTCAGCTTCTACCTCTGTCTCAGTTTAAGCCTTAATGCACATACAGTCCACAAAGCCTCAGTTAATAGCCGACAGCTGCTGATAGTCATGTTTATTCTCAGCACAGATCAATGCAACAGCACAGAATCAGTATCTAGGTAATAGTCACTGGTTTTGGCATTTAAGAAATCAATGTCTTCTTTGTAATGCTGAATACATTTATTTTCCTTGTAAATTGTTTTTTTAGCTGTATATATTTTTTCCAAATCATAGATTTTTACGATTCAAATGTTAGAATGATAATTTTAAAGACTGACAGGTTTAATCCAAATTTCTAAACTGGAATGATGATGATTTCTCCCTGTGGATATTGATTTACCAGGAACCGCAGCTGTTCTAATGTGGAGAATTATAAAAAACAAAACATCTTGTGATGGGATCACAAATCAGTCTGGACGCCCATCAACATGCTCACATTCCCCCTCCCCAGAACTCTGTGGTAATTACTGCATCATTACACTAGTACCACTCAGTAGTTAGTTACTACATGCTACATGACTGGTAATAACTGATTTACTCTTGGCCTTAGACTAAACTGTGATTTAATAAAGGGCATTATAATCAAGCTCACAGAAACTAAGTTTGATAGAAGTTAAATAAAATGAATGCACATTGTGTTAAGTTTTGTGTTCCTGTGAAAATTTATAGAAATAATCAACAAGCCATTAAAACTTCATTGATGTGGCATTTGACTTACATTGATTCAACATTGTCCTCAAGAGAAAGAAGACATTTTATTTTAATATCTGTAAAGACTAGGGATGCACCGATATGAAAATTTTGGCAGATACTGATATCCGATATGAATTTTTCTGTTATGGCCGATAATTCATATTTACCGATATCGATATGTGTTGTTTCTGAGATGATACATTTTTGTACAGACTGAAAATCATGCAAACTGAATTTTTGAATGTCTTCCTTTATTTTCAGAATGTATTTTACTTCCAAATAACAAGGTTACAGGTTACACATGGCCAAATCCCCCTCCCCCTCCCCCTCCTTCTCCCTCTCCCGAAACAGCAACTAGACGGATATACGTCGACTGTGCATATCGGCCCAATTTTACTCATCCGATACCGATTATGTTAAAAATGACGAACATCGGCCGATACCGATATTAATGCCGATATATCGTGCATCCCTAGTAAAGACAGGCACTAAACATAGCTTCAAGTCCATCTAACAACCTGCCCAGAACAATATTTGTGGATTTTATCCTGTCACTGATATTGTAAGGTTGTTATTTAGTATGTGGACAAATATAGCTAGAAATAGTTAAAACTTATTATGGTGCACCATAGCTGAAATACCGTTACAGTGTTTATGACTTTGCTCAAGGAAAAATATATAATTTCCGTCCAGTTTTTGAAAACAAAAAGGTGTCCACCATGTGTCTGTGGTAGGCTGCATTATGTTGCATTACTTATCTACATCAGTGAAACTGTTTCTTTGCTGATTGCAGCATGTTTCCTTGAACCATAACTTTAACAACTTGGTCACTCCCCCTCATGGGCTCTGTGCACTACACTATGCAGTTTTCCTTTGTGTTTTCACATAATGTTGAACAGGTTTAATGTTTATATTCAGCTGATTCACATGATTGAGCCTTAAAAACCACATTTCTTTTGAATTTAAAGCCTTACATCAATGTTATTGTTAACTGAGCTTTTTAAAACACCTTTCAAATATCCAAATAAAAAGTAGCTTAATATTTTTAACTGTGATCATGAATGTTGAAAAATGCAGCATTTAATGTATGTGATTTTTGAAATGTAATGAAGTGTAATATAGTATGAATGCTGAAACAAATAAAGCTAAGAGATGTCCATCCTTTAAATTAAGTAATGATGTTATATTGAAAGAATTGTACAACAATGGCTCAAAAGTTGCATATAAAACTTTAATATAGAAGCATGTCCTCAAAAAAGGTTAGTAAATCTGTGCATTTTCAGAAATAAAGTAGGTCACTAAGTCATCACAGCCAAAAAGAGTCAATGAGAATTCACTTCTCTACACCACAGTGTATAAAATATTTTCCTTAAGTGAAACTGCTCCGACACCTCTGTGTACTTACTAACCCAGAATGTATAAAATGTTCTAAACTAAACAATCAAATCAAAAGTATTCAGCAAGGGATTTTCCCAAATACATTTCCTGTAAAACACAAGTTATTTGTAATGATGATTCCTGTTTCAAAGGCACACTACATATACAATACATAGGTGGGAATACATCAGTGTAATCTCAGCTTCAATCACAGTGTATTTCGTCGTAAGTATTTTGCATTTAACAGTAGGTGGCACTAACAATCAGCGACACTTTGGTTTGCCTGCCTTCAGTAGCTCCATCTTAGAGATTTAAATACTGGCTGTAAATGTGTCCCAGCATACAGTGTATGAACACAATATTTTTCTAACCAGGATAAGATTAACAAAAAAGAAAAAAAAACAAAACTGGGTATGCCACAGTTGGCCTTTTTCACAGTAGACATTTTGGTTTGTTGCTAATGAATTTTCCCAGCATGTCATAACAGTGAGGCACCATGAACAATACCAGGGTCCAGGAAGCGGTGCAGCCAAACAGGCTAACGAATGAACGAACAGCAGTAAAGATGTTTGACTGTTGTTTGAACACGACCCAATGAGCTACAGCCACAAGACCAGAAGTCTGAGAGGTTACAAGCTGGGATGCGGTTGGCACATCCGCTCCTCGACTGTCTCACTGCAGCTGCTCAGTCTGTATTTGTGGAACTGAAATGTGAGGCAGGGAGTTGATGAGAAAAGGCACAAGTGTTAAATACATCCATGACAACATGAAACCTATAAAACAACTGGGGGTAGGATTGCTCCCTGTGTCCTCTCCATGTCCTCTCAGTCCCTCCCGTGGCCCATCTGTGTGGTGACCAGCGTGTGGTAAACTCCCTTCTTGGCCAACAGCTGTTGATGCGTCCCCTGTTCCACCACGACTCCCTTCTGCAGGACAGCGATCCGGTCTGCGTTTTGGATGGTGGACAGACGGTGGGCCACCACGATGCACGTCCTGCCCTGCCTGGCCTGGTCCAACGCCTCCTGCACCACCTGCAGAGACAACAGACAGTCAGTGACCTCACATCTGAACCGTGCTCTTTACTTGATCTGATTTCTCTGCTACAGTTTTGTTTTTGTAATTCCCCATCTCTCGCTTATTGGTCTTACTGCCTCCTCCATCATCCATGGGAAGAAGTCACTCACCCTCTCGCTCTCTGTGTCCAGTGCAGAGGTGGCTTCGTCCAGCAGCAGCAGTTTAGGGTTGCGTAGGATGGCCCGGGCTATGGCTATACGCTGCTTCTGTCCACCTGACAGCTGCGTTCCCTTGTCACCTGCCTGAGTGTTGTACTTCTGCTCATGCAAACAGAGAGAGAGAGAGAAAGAGAGGGTGTGTAAAGGTGTGACAATAGATTTCCACACATAACATAATTTCTCAGGAGATTTTTTTTAAGGTAATGGAAAGATGATAAGACAAGACTTAAAGCTGTGATTCATTTAGTTGAGCCCATAAGCAGTTAATGAAATCGGTTCAAAATAAATATTTATCAAATAGAGTCTATATGTGAACTGTTACAGATTGAGTGGCTCAGAAAGAGTCACTAAACCTGGACAAACGCATCCAAACCTGTGTTAAATGTAAGTGGATGATTACTTAATACTTTGTTGTGGTTGTTGTATGACCCCTGGCCTGTTGATCTGTGTCACTTGCGTGACATTGAGGTGTTGTAAAGACAATTATCCGACTGATATAAAAATGAAATGAGGAAACAATAGTAACAAAACAATAATGGCTGTCATGCCTGTTATCATCTGTTATCAACACAGTGGTTTTACCTGTGGTAGATCTTCTATGAAACTGTGGATGTTGGCCGCCTTAGCAGCCGACCTGATCTCATCCATGGTCACGGTGCGGCTGTTGTCTCCGTAGGCGATGTTTTCAGCTAAACTGCAGTCGAACAGCACGGGCTCCTGAGACACAATGCCTATCTGGGCTCTCAACCAGTAGATATTCAGCTGCTTGGTATTTATACTGTCCACCATCTGAGAGAGAAAACAGGAACAAAAATCAATACAGAGTAAGTGGTGTGGCCTAACAACCTCGTATATTTTGCTCTCTGTAAAGCTGAACTAATGGTAGCATTAGCACTAGCTACTCAGCTATGCTATATACTGTATCCACCTACTGTTGTGAGGAATATCAGATTCTTAGGTGCTAAATGATTATAAGAAGTACCTCTGGCCACAGGTTCATTTGTCAAGATGTAAAAAAAAAAAGAAGAAAAAGAACGAAAAAAAAGTAAAACAATGAATTTCTCTGTAGCACTGAGGGAAACTGCAAAGATGGATGACCAACCATCATATGTGAGCTCATCACCATCTGCAGCCCCTTTCACATACAAGTCATCTTGTAGCTAATTGTTGATTTAAAAATGCTGATCATTCTCAAAGTTTCTTAATCCATCTGATCTGAAAGTATTGATAACCTTTGTGAGATAACAAGGAGGCCCGGGGATATCGGCAGTCTCGCTGCTCTCACACAGCAGTGACAACAGTGATCCCACCATGATAAAATTAACTGGTGAGTGCACTCCAGATAAAAACAACCACGCTACACGTGCCTCGAGGTCCCTGTCTCATCTGTACAGTGCAGTAAAGCAGCCATAAATCCTCTGCCCAGCTAACCATTAGCTAAGTGACAGTAGGTGAAGAGGCGAGGGCGTGTATATGTCTGCTCACCACTCTTCCTTCTCTGGGGTCGTAGAACCTCTCCAACAGCTGGATGATGGTGCTCTTTCCACAGCCGCTGCTCCCAACCAGGGCCAGCGTCTCTCCCTTCCTCACCCTCAAGTTCAGCCCTTGGAGGATGGGCAGGTGAGCGCGTGTAGGGTAGTTGAACTTAACATGCTCAAACTCCACATTACCATCAAATTTGTCCTGGAGGTTAAGGGAAGAGAGAGAATAATCTGTTATATTGTGTGTAAAGATCTGCAGTGGAGCTGTCGAACGGCCGGTTGCTCTGGGTTACGTACTGGTGACTCTCCCTCCTGTGAGAGATTATCAATGGCGGGCTCTCTTTTCAGCAGCATCATGAGGTGGGAGGCTGACATTTTAGCCTTGGCGTAGTTGGGAGCGAACGAGTTGGCCTCTCCGACGGCCATGGCGCCGTACAGAACGGCTGAAATCACCCTGGGAGAGAGGAAATGATGAGGACATGACATAAGTCAGTAGTCAATAGAGTGGCGTTGCATAAGGCTTAGCTAACACGAAGCAACAATGACATCCTCACCTTTGTGTGCACAATATGTTTGTAGATGTTGGTATGTTCAACAAACCACCATCACTCTGATATGAGCATATATAAGTCATATATAACATTATATACAACAAATATAAACAGACACCGATTGACATCTGGGGTTTTATGATGCAGAGGTTATACTTGTATGTTTTATAGTTTTATGGCCTTTCAGAAGCTCAAGGTGCAGTGAACTTTGGACTGTACTTATGTGATGGGTGGAAAATAAGTGAAGTCCGTGGCTCCTCCCAGCAATGCAAGAGAATTATATTACTGTACTAAAACATATTACTGATGAATCACCAAGGCATGGGTCGTTTGCATGACCATGTACTCTGTATTCACGGCGGCTTCTCACCTCACATGCCTCAGGCCAAGGTAATGATTAAAAACTAAATAAACAGCAGGAATGTTTTGGTCTCATGTTTCCTTCTGTAGTGCACACAAACTGTTGTTGGACTGGACAGCTTTTCCATCATATGTTGGAAAAGCAGTAGATGTCCAGATTAAGAGAAAAAGACTGTATTTACTCACAGAAAGACACCTTCAACATCCATTCTTCCTGCTTTAATGAGCCAAGCTCCAAATCGGAAACAGCCAGCATAAGCAAAGTAGATCATGGCCTGGGAGAAGGAGAAGGTGATGCCGTATATGTGGGCCTTTTTCTGGGAGTTCCTGTGTAAAGAGTGAGAGAGGGGTGATTCAGATTAATTCAGAGTTTCACATAATACATGAAGTAATTTTATTTATGTATCTCATGGGAAAAAAAATCATTTCTCATACTTGTATGGCACTACGAGGTTTTCATGGTACAAAGACTCAAACTTGGGTTCTCTGGTGAGAGAGGCGACAGTGCGGATGTTCTCGATGGCCTCTGTAGCGATCTGTAGAGACACACCACAATGTTTCTAGATAGAGTAAGAACAAAAGGAAACATGCATGCGACTCGTACTCAGTCTCGCCATTGAATCCTCACCTTTCCAGCCTTCTCCAGCTCCTTCTTGTCTTCGGCAGCGTGTCCTGTGAGCATCTTCATCTCCACGGCTCCAGCCACTGCCATGATGGGCACAACAACCAGGATGAGCAGAGTCAGCTCCCAGCCGTACACAAAGGAGATGATAATACTGGCACCCATGTTGGAAAAGTTCTGTGCCAGTGTGGCCATACGCACTCCTGTAGCCTGAGGGGATGAGAAAGATGAGAAACAAAGCAGACGATAAGATCAGTGATTGTATAAAAATTGAATTGCCTGGAGTTAACTGCTTTTTTCAATGTGTGTGCAGTTTACCCCTTGCACTTGGGCAGCGTCTGCAGCCAGTCTTGTAGTGAGTGCTCCAACACTGTTTTTAGGGTCATCATACCAGCTGAGGTCCTACAATATAAAAAGTGGGAATACAGCATTTTCCAAAGGAGCCACATGTATTCAGCAAAAACATACATATACTGTAGGAAACAACCTCAGGGTTGTTTGAATTCAATTTGTCTCACTCACCTGTCTCATCATGGACTTAAAAGCCCCAAGTCTCAGTTTCAGGGTAAGTATTTCTCCAGATTTACCAAAACAGAAACCCTGCAACAAATATTTGGGTCAGTGACGAACAAAAAAAATATTTTGTTGTATTCCTATATGTAAAGTTGAATGCATTCTGGCAACATATCCTAAAAACACCACTTTTTTCTAAATAATGTGTAACAAATTATGCAAAATTTGTCAGGAAAAATCTATGCTTGAGTCCAGGTTTATTTTGCTGTATACAGACAGATTTTTATGAAAAAATGCTAGTTACACAACTTTGACATTGGGTTGCATCATGTCATTGACCCATTTACAGATAGAAGGTCTTAGAACATGTGGACAGTGACATGGACACTACTAGCTATATTTTGGGGTTTAAATTTGATAATAACTCATTAAGTAATTCTTAGGTTTAGACAAACCTGCTTAAGTTAGATGGTTTAGTTCACCATTTTGATAATTGTGCTTCTTCCCTTTGTAACTGAGAGCTAAAAACAGTAAACAAATAAGCTTGTTTTCCAAAGTGTCTGCTACTTTGTGGCCAGTAAACAGCAGATAAACTGTAAGTCTCAGTGTTAGTGTAAGTATATATGTGCGTACCTGTAGAAACATGGTGACAAAAGATACAGCTCCAATAACGACAAACATGAGGGAGAAGAACGTGGAGTTTTGCCTGACGATCTCTGGGTTTGGCTCCACAAACACCTGAGGGAAAATAGACAAACACCCATTTTTTAAATGTCCTACAAAAACCTGACAAATGTTAAGTTTTGGCTAAAAGTAACTCACAGTGATGATCTTGGAGAAGATGACGGCGAACAGTGGCTGCATTGCACCGTTGATGACGGCGCAGATGGTCCCAACCAAAATGTACGGCCACTCTGAAGTGTTGAGACGCATCACTTCAAGGAACGACACGGGGGGGACGACTTCCTCCTGAAGAAAGAGAGACGGAGCTGAGTCACATCTCCAACACAACACAATGTCTGGTTGATCCAATGAGATGCTGCAACACGGCTCACCTCTTCTTCTGCCGTCTCCTCGTCATTCTTCAACTTTTCCTTGTACTCTCTGTCTCCCTCAGAGGCGGTCATGGAAGATCCTCTCGTGGACTTCCTCCTGTGCAGGGAGGACTGAGAGAAGGACTTGACTAACGGGCTCTTCTCGTCTGCAGACACTTCATACTCCACCTCCTCCTGCTCCTCCACTTTCTGAAAAGTCTGCAGCAGGGACACAGAGAAAGAGAAAGCATAAATACAAGTTTCATCATTGCCCATTCATCACCAGTCCGGCCTAGTGATGAGCAAAATGATGTGTATGTGTGTGTGTTACCTGCATGGTGACCAGTGTATGGTAGACTCCCTCAGTTTCCATCAGCTGACTGTGAGTGCCCAGCTCTGCTACGACACCTTTCTGGAAACCGGCGATGACATCAGCGTTTCTGATGGTTGAGAGGCGGTGAGCCACAATGATGGTGGTACGGCCCAGTCGGATCTGCATGCAAAGATATTCAGCTGAGTAAAAGGAGTTGAATGTACGCACGTGTTGTCAGTAGTTCTGCTTGTATTGGCAGCACAATGTCTGCATCAGTGTGAAAGAGCTGTGGATGTGACTTTACCTTATCGAGCGCGGCTTGAACGATTTTCTCGCTCTCGGCATCCAGAGCGGATGTGGCTTCATCCAGCAGAAGGATTTTAGGGTTGCGGACCAGAGCTCGAGCGATCGCAATCCTCTGCTTCTGTCCCCCGCTTAGCTGAGTCCCTCTGTCCCCGACCTGCGTCTCAAACTTCTGCTCAACAACAAGAGTCTCAGTGTTACTCTCAACATGATAAACAGAGTTACTGATAAGCACAGACAGTTCGGGGAGCCGTAAATGAGTTCGTACTTCAGGAAGGTTCATAATGAAGTCGTAAGCGTTGGCCTCCCTGGCTGCCTGTTCGATCTCCTCCTGCGTCACGTCAAGCCGGCCATATCTGATGTTCTCAGCGATGGTGGTGGCAAAGAGGATGGGCTCCTGACTCACCACGCCGATCATCTCCCTCAGGTAGCGGACGTTAAGAGAGCGGATGTCGTGACCGTCAATACTCACCTACAACGAGAGCACGCAGCACTGAATGTGTGTTTCTTCTGCTCTTGGTAAAGAAATAATTTCACATTTTTGATCTACTATCCTTGCGGTTCAATGGGTCATTTTATTATATAATACCAGTATCATTCTATTTGTCTCACTTACTACTAATACATTACTACTGTATTCTCTGTATTGTAATGATACACACAGATCTCCTTCTATAAACTGATTTTCATACTGTTGTAAAACGAATGGACATCAATGGCTTTCTAGAAAGCAAGAACAAACTCAGGACTTGGCACAGTGACTAAATGACTAGGTTGAAACAAACAAAACACCCTTGACCCTTTGTTTACTATGTGATACTTGCTCCTATAAAAGACCAACATCATACATCTGTTGCAGGACTCAGTCTTCTTCTTGTAAACTAAAAGTTATTGTTGACACTGTAATTTTTGGGGTCATTGCCATGCGGTATTGGTATT
Source organism: Decapterus maruadsi (assembly GCA_030347415.2). Classification (NCBI taxonomy): domain Eukaryota; kingdom Metazoa; phylum Chordata; class Actinopteri; order Carangiformes; family Carangidae; genus Decapterus; species Decapterus maruadsi. The sequence goes on from CM064894.1 coordinate 17,872,394, forward strand.
GCATAATGGATAAGAATCTAAACATCTGAAGCGCCTAAAACCTTTGCCCAGGACTGTATGTTAAAGGTAAGACAGGAGCTGTCACTAGCACAAGTGTCGTTGAAGAAGGAAGTGCAATGCATGGAGTTATTGAAGTCTCACTTACCGATCCTTCCTGAGGATCGTAGAACCTCTGCAGCAGCTGGATTGTTGTGCTTTTTCCACAGCCGCTGCTGCCAACCAGGGCGATGGTCTGTCCACTTGTCACGTTCAGACACATATTATTTAATACCTACAAAAGATAACAGCATCAGTTCTGACAGCTGGTACACAAGTAGGTTGTTTTTGATACAGTTTGATGTGATATGATGTCCGTGGGTGTCAGTGGAGGCACGTACTTTGATGTCAGATCTTGAGGGGTAGCTGAAGTGAATGTTCTTGAACTCTATGTTTCCCCTGACGAAGTCAGGCTTGAAGCCGGACTCCGAGAAGCTGTCGATATTCGGGTCCTGTGGAGACAAGTCAACAGCGTTTCATTCACTTCTTAAACTCAGCCCCTGTCCTGGCCTGTCCTGGTCTGCAGTTTGGGATAAAGGATCTGATTCTTATCATAACCTCAAACAGACAATAGGAGGAAGGCTGTTAGCCCTGCAGGTTAGGGTGAGCGTATTTAACAAGGCTTATGTTTATTTCCACAGCTCTTTGTGTTTCCACTGCTTCTCTCGCTGCTCTAGCACACACAAACACACATGTTGGTTATTCTCTCCCCTGCTTTGCCGCCGAAAAGGCTGAGCTCCGTGTTGACGCAGAATTTGAGACTGTTTTATGTCTCACTTGGAGGCCTCACCCTGCAGTATCTCAGACTGTACAGTGAGGTTTCACATCACACAAGTGGTTATCAAAACGCAAAACCGAGATATAAAGTACTGACACAATATGAAAGAATATAAAAATAAATGTGTAAGGAAAGATCTCACGTCCTTCCAGGGAAAGGAACCATGATGGTTTCCTGCAGTCTGAAGGTAAAAAGCCCCCAGAAGAGATTTCATGCTCTTTTCAGTTTTGCTCCAGGCTATGTGAATGCTAATGTTCATGTGTAAACAGATGTGCTGCTTAGTCATCAGTAGCATCCTGTCCTGTGTTTATAATCTGAGAATAACTGAATTTCACATGTTGTCCTAGTGAAATACCAACAGGCACACGATAAACTAAACACAGGTCTTTCCCAGAATAGCTTGAGGCAAGACTGGTTACACCAAATGTTTCTGCAAGTATGAAGACCACTTTAAATGGCAGAGATGACAGCTTCAATCTATACAGTACAGTGTGGGACAGTGGCGCAATAGTTTCTACTCTGATATCAACTTGAATGTCACATTTTATATTCGTCACATTGCTTAAATTTGGATTATTTTTCAGCAAATGAGTTGGATTCAGTCAGTTGAGGTAAAGTGAGTTCAGGAGGGAGAGAGTCACACAGCAGGAGCTCCAATTAGAGCAAAATCCAACATCTCACTAGTGAGTGCTGAGTCCAGGTTTGGCTGCATCAAAGCGACTTCCTGCAGCGCCAGGTTACAGCGGTGCATGTTCAGTAATACAAACTGACACCCTTCCAGCGGCAAAGACTTAAAAAAAAATAAAATACAATGGTACTTTTCTAAAGACATGTACAGCAGAAGCTCCGAGTAGGAAGTGCTGCTTTTCTTACATGATCGATGATGCTGTAAACTTTATGTGCTGCTCCGCGGGCGCTGGCAAAAGTCTGGATGTTGGGAGAGGTTTGTCCCAATGTAAAAGCTCCAATAAGCACGACAAAGAACACCTGAAGAGACACACACACACACACATGTTAGTGTTAGCTGTACTAAAACTCTTCTTCAGGGTCTTGTGGGGGGAGCGGGGCATTTACTCACAGTGAGCACAGTCCCAATGGTGTACTCCTTACTCAGGATCAAGGTACTTCCATACCAGAAGGCCAGAGCATAAGACAGGTAGATGATGAAGAAGGTGAAGCCCATGGAAATGTTAGCAGAGAGGGCCTTCTTTATTCCCACTCTCTTAGCATCCTCCAAGTTTTTCTGATATCTGCGATGAAACACACACACAAACACACAATTAGATTTCCATGACAACAGGGCTGTAATCAAATTTTGAAATGGAAGTAATGGGTTTTATTCAGTTTCAGTCTTTCTGGCTGCTTTCCCAATCCTTATCTTCCTGCAGAGACGTTTTGCCTACTTGCCAACATTTATGCTCCTATTGTTTCAAGTGTGTGAAACTTTTGCATGAATCCTCTGTGCAACACGTTGTATTGTATCCGACTAATGACTAATGCATGAATATTCTTCACACCTTTTGAGGGAATCTGAACCTGTTTTGGTGTGACGGCTGAAATCTGGGTGCAGGTGCAGGTGCAGGTGCAAACACGCCCATACGTGTTATGCTATATGACACAGTGTACACACACCTCTTGATCTCTCTGTCCTGACCGCTGAAGGCAAACACTGTCCTGATGGCTGAGAGCACCTCCTCCGCCACAGCGCCAGCTCTGGCGTATGCCGTCTGCTCTTTAGAAGTGAAGGAGGCCAGCACCTTTTCAGACAAGAACATGGTGTTATATAAAGAGCACGTGCAGAGGCTGACATCAAAAAACATAGATAAGAGAAAGAGAAAGAGAGCAGGACAACGGACAGAGACAACGGGAGCTGACCTTGCTGAAAAGTGCGGCTGAAACGCCCAACACGGGGCTCACAGCCAGGATGACCAGGGTGAGCTTCCAGCCTTTGCTGAAGCCGATGATGAAGGATGCGATGAAGGTGGTGAAGGCCTGGATCAGCATCCCCGCCTTGTCGCCGATGCCCTCTTGGATCTTGTAGACGTCACTGCAGACACAAACGCAAACGTCGATGATCCCAGAAGCACTTCAACATTCATGAATTACAACAGGATCTGGTTTCTGTTGTTGTCACCCACTCTGTGAGACGCGTGTTAAGCTCTCCCGTCTCGTTGACATCGAACCAGCCGATGTCCTGCTGCATGATGCGGTGGAAAAACAACTTGCGGATGCGTTTGACCTGCCGCCCGGCCGCCAGGGTCCAGAGGGACACCTGCAGGTAGGCCGCCACCAGCACGGCGGCCCCCATGATGGAGTAATAGATGGCAAAGCTGAGAGAGGAGGAAGATTGGGACAGTGTGACTTTAAAACTTGATGCGCTTCGACCTGGAGAAAACTGTAAACTTGTAAGTGAGTCTCAAATTCTGATTTAGATTTTTTTAATTGTACGAAATTCACGAAATGATGAAACTCTACAAACATTAAAAAAGTAAACCTTTATATCTAATGTTTGTTCTGTATATAAAGCTCATAGCCTTACTTATTCATGTCCTCTTGTAGCGTGCTGTTATGATGGACAGTGACATCTGAAGACAGGAAGAAACAAAATACACTGTTAAAAAACGTGCTTCTTAATTATTTACTTAAGCCATTGTGATTAACGTTAGTCCACGCCCGTAACTGGAAACTCACTGGGTGGAAGATGGGACGTTAGAGAGTCTTGTATGAAGCTGTCTGTCATGTCTCCAAACACAATGCACATCAGAGGCAAAATCGTCCCATTGACCATGGCCATGAGCGTCCCAATGAAGATCATCACAACATCCCATTTGTCTGAGAACCTGAACTACACCCACAAGGGAGAGAGGGAAAGAGAGCAGAAATCAGTATCTGTATATCTGGGGGATGCACCTGATAATTTGCTGGGAGTAAGAATGTTGAATTACGAAATAAGAACAGGGAGAAAAAAAAACATTGAACTCTAAGAAGCCATTATATTGTCACAGCAGGGGACTGATGGAGTCCACCCAAACAACAGGAGGATGTGTTGCACTTCCATCCTCTTCTCCCCCCGCCTCCCCTTGTACTTCACACAAAGTCTGACACACACACACACACACACACTTTGCTGGTATGGTGACATGAAATCATTTACTCATAACAATTAATCTATAACTACAAATCCAAAAGGCACATGCTGTTATCACACACACACACGCACAAACAACACATGGCATTTCAGTTGCACTACATAGCAGTGGAAACATTTAGACCACCTTACCTACATTAACAACCTCAAACACAGAGTGACACACAAACACAAAAAAAACATGCACACACACACACACACACACACAGAGGAAGAGAGCCGTGAACCTACCACATCAATGGGGCCGACCATGGGCAACTTCTCCACTTCTTCTTTCTCCTTCTTTTTTTTGCCTTTCTTCTTGCCCTCACTAGAGTCATATAGAAAAAAACATGACGTCAAATAGAAAGTCTAAACGGAAGAGTACAACTGAGACATCTGAAAGAAGTAGAAAGGTTTTAAACATCACACAGACTTTTATCTGTGTGAGAACCAAGAGCGTTCAGACCTGGAATAAAGTACTGTCGGTACAGACTACACAGCAACATCTCCTCCTCTATGACACAAACAGACACACTAATACTTTTGCCAAAATAAAGAAATACTTTTTATATAGACAGTAATTGTTTGCAGTTGATTGATCATTTGAATTTCAGATGCACCATCAAGAGCAAGTTAAACAATGTGACCAAATCTGCCAACCATTCCTGGTGTAGCCTACCGGCAGAGTCAGACACTGTAGCCTATCTTTATGACACCTGTTACTGACACAAACATTTTAACATTTAAGCAGTCATAGAATTTTATTTTTTATGATTTTTTATGACAGTGCGGAGCAGAAAGTCAATGGAAACAGGTACCTCAACTGCTTGAAAAGAACAAACTTGAAACCCATCTCTCTTCAGACCAGCTGAGCCTTTTGAGGTACATTTACCTTATATCCCCATTTAGCTCCTGCTTGCCTGTAGACAGCATTTCCATCTCGTCCTTCACCTCCATGTCTGGGTCCTGTCAGAGGAGGAGGAAGAACCTGTTCACATCCCACACTTCAAATCTAACCAAGCCTGTTTTGTTTTTTGTTGAAATCCTGAGATTAGTCAACCAGCCCCATGATTAAAACTGATTGACGCAGTACGGAGTTAATTAAAAGGGCATCATCAAATGCAAACATGGAAACATGACAGCCTCCTCACACTGGTGGGCTGATCATTTTAAAAATAGACCAGGCTACAATGCAGATGGAAACAGAGTAGAAGCAGAGCCAAGTCTCACCATTTCTCTGCCGCTGTTCCTCCAGACCCCTCTCTCTCTCTCTCCTCTCCCTCCGTCCGTCCGTCTCTGCCGGTCCTGCTTTCTGACAGAGGAGATCACACTCTCACACTCACGTCCACACACGCCTGAAACAGAAGCTGTCCGGCCCGTCCTTCCCCCCGCTCCTCCCCCTTCTCTCCCTCTCTCTCCCCCCGCCTCACGTGGCTTTATGTCAGCTAATGTAGCTGTCAGACTGGACGAGCCTGGAGGAGCGGACCGCCGACTCCTGACTGTCGCCCTCTTCTGTAAAACAAACCGCAGACATGCGCGATCATTGGAAATCGATTGGGGGGGGGGGGCGTAGGATTTTGGGTGCAGGAGTCTTTCAGTCAAATTGGTGTGTTGTTGATTAGCTCTAGTTTGAGTCTCACAGAGCTCATTGTCTGTTATGTGTGGTTTGTATCATATGAGACCTCCTTGAAAAGGAGATGATTGTTTTAATCCCAAGGGACTGTCAAAATTTTGTTCACAAATAAAATATGCATCTAAAAAAAAGTAATCTATATAAAAATATTTAAAAAATAAAATATGCAAAATGACATCTCTGTACAAGACAGTCTTTGGGACATCACAAACTAAGGAGAAAGTGGAGCTTTTGTCTGTTGATCTGTTGAAGGAGTACGGAAGCGCATTGCATTCACTTGATTTTTTTTTTTTTATCTCGTAATTACGAGATCCTGATCTCATAATTACGAGATCTTTTCTCGTAATTACGAGATCCTGATGTCGTAATTATGAGATCAGGATCTCGTAATTATGAGATCCTGATCTCATAATTATGAGATAAAAAAGAGGAAGTATCTATAAATCCGCTATTGTTGTGGCAATGAATGAATGCTATGGTGGTATAGTGGTTAGAGCAGTAGGTGACGATGTGGGAGACCAAGGATCGAAACTAACTTGGGGCATAGCATCGTTGTTTTGTACTTTAGACCACTGTACGCTACATTATTAGCGGGGGACACACCGGCCCATGTTGCCCACGTTGTAGGCTACGGTAAACATCACGTTACAGCCGCAGTTGTGAGTGAGTCATGTCGGGACCTATGGTCGGGACCAGAGCGATTACTGGGACAACGGGACAACCAGGGTTCATGAATCCGCTCCACAGACCCAGGTCCCCGGCTGCTGCCGCTGCCGCTGCTCCGGCGGGGAACGCAATTCTCACTGCCAGGATCCACCCCGGCGGCTGCTGGGGGCGGCCAGGCGGGGAAGGGGATCAGTGAGCTTCGCCGTTCCCATCGGAGCAGAGCGGTAGGCTATGTTATCTATCGCTCTGCACCGGAGCAGTGGCGGCCAGGCTCACACATCCAGGGAAGGCCATCCAGTAGGAGGAGAAACTTTCTGCTTCTACTGAGTGGCTTGTTGTAAAGTTTAGCAGCAGCGGGGCAGCTCGCGGCTGCTGCTCTACCATGGATGTATTTGTTTTCTCCCGGTAGACGTAAATACATAACACGTGTACCCCCAATCAGAACACTTCCCGACCCCCAGACGTACATAATGTGTTTTCCATGTAAACTCGAAGGATAATATTTCAATTCTGATCTATTTAATTCAGAATAATTAATAATTACGCATTAAAAACATATAATGTAAACGAGACATGCTACTCGGGTTTCGATCCCCAGTGAACTGCGTGGGGGGCATCTGCTTTACCCACTGAACTACCGTAGACCAACAATTACTTTTGAGACAACAGCGGATATATAGACATTCCCTTTTATTTATCTCATAATTACGAGATCAGGATCTCATAATTACGAGAAAAGATCTCGTAATTACGACATCAGGATCTCATAATTACGAGATCAGGATCTCATAATTACGAGAAAAGATCTCGTAATTATGAGATCAGGATCTCGTAATTACGAGATCTTTTCTCGTAATTACGAGATAATGTGTCTAAAAAAAATTTTATCAAGTGAATGCAATGCGCTTCCGTAAAGGAGATCCTATTTGATCACAAACACTTACTTACTCTTACAGTAGGGGACAGGGGGAGGGACAGGAGGGGAGAGGAGGGAAGGGGAGGGGGTGTCACAATAATTAGGCGTAGTCTCTCCTATTATTTTCTATTTGTCTGCACTGCTGTGTTTGTTCTGTAACGGGCGGAGGGTGAGTCAAACTGTGACAGTGAACAACATGCAGCTTCCTTCCTGTTGATAGAGTAAATATTTTCCACAGGTTCGACTCGTTCCTGACAGACATCTGTCTGGGGGCAAATTAATTTCGAGACCAGGGATACAAACTGGTAAAGGTCAAAGGGTATCAGAGGTACTTTAAAAAAAAAAAAAAATCTGTTTAGGCTACTTCACATTGTTTCAGGAGAGTGAGCTGACTCCAGAGATATGGTTACTTAATAAACAAAACTCAAACCATGCATATGGAAATGAGCAGAATCAGGTTGTGTGAGCTCTCTTCATGGTGCTGCTGATTGGTGTACATTGATAAGAGGGTGAGAGAGGGTGGGTCAGCTTGGATGGCCTGGGGGGAAAAGGCGAGTTAGATCAACTGATGACCATCTCAACAACTGTCTTGAGTTGAGTTTGTTGAGGCCTTTGTCATGATTTACATTCAATATCCGAGTTGTTAACAGTTCCACCTAATTCTTCTCATTTAGTTTATTTATGTTTATTTGTGGATCAAACAAGGGCCAAATTTTCTGTTGTTTCACAATAAAAAAAATGTGAAGACAAATTTGTGCATCAGAAACTCCTTTGTTTTACTGAAATACATCTTATTTATTTATTTATTGGTTTATTTCATAGGGACAGTGCACCACTAATCAACAGTGTCAAAAAGAAACTGAAGTGGGCCGGAGTTAGCCAACAGGGCTAATTTTCATCCGTTGTCCCTAGCCAGATGTAAAGAAGGCAACCTAAAAGCCAAAAAGAGGACAACAAATAAGTATTATCAAGGCACAACTTACATAATATACTACCTAATAAAAGCTCATAATAAGTAAAACAGGTAAGAATCTAACATTACAAGTCTAATATTCAGCATAACAAGAGCTCATGGCATGCAGACATAACATGCAGACAGATAAAAGAAGAGCAGGAGTAGGCAAGAGAGGAGTACAACTGGAAACACATGCAAGTAGAGCTAAGACATTATGCAGACATCACATAGACAGATAAAACACAGACAAGCAGCATGATCATGGCGCAAATAGCACAAAGTCTTAGTGGGTACAGGTGTGATTATGAGTGAGCCATATTTTTAGTTTGGATGTGAAGGTCCAGTATGTATGTATTTCTTTGATGTGAGTGGGAAGTGAGTTCCAATTTTGTAGTGCTTTGACAGAAAATGATAGCTGACCAAATGTACTTTTTCTGAATGGGACTGTTAAGTCGTTAAGTCACCACGAGTGGCGCTTCTGGTGATCTGACCAGTGTTATTGCGTTGGGTTATGAAGGTGTTCAGTGGTGGAGGAGCTAAACCATGCAGGATTTTGAAGACCAGACAGATGTTCCTATGTTTTATGAAATCCTCCCAGCTCAGGAGTTTATGTTTGTGTAAGATGGTGCAATGGTGTGAGCTGTTCGGTTTCTGGTCCAGGATTTTGAGGGTTTGCTTGTATAGCATTTCTAACGGTTTCAGCGTTGAGCTGTTGGTTTGTCCCCAGCTTGTGAGACAGTATGCTAAGTGCGACATGATCATGGCATTCATGTATAATTTGGCAGCATTAAAGGTCATGGTATTTCGAATGTATTTAAAATTTGCTAAGCTAAACCTAATTCTTTGACTCACTTTTTTTATATGATTTTTGAATGTTAAATTGGAATCAATGGTGATTCCCAGATATTTTACCTCCGACACAATATCGATATTATGACCCGATATGGTTATGTTCGGTACAATGTTGCACTGCCTTTTAGAAAAGAACATTCCCACTGTTTTTTTTAAGTTAAGTTGAAGGCAAGAGCAATTTAACCAGTTTGAGATCTGTTCTAATGCTGATGTAAGTTTAGCAGCTGCCAACTGCTTTGTTTTGGCATGCACATACATTACAGTGTCATCCGCATATAACAACGTTTCTACATCGGGACAGACAGATGGCAGGTCATTGATATATAAAGAAAACAGTAGTGGACCAAGGATTGACCCTTGTGGTACTCCAGTCTGCAACTCGAGAGCTGGAGAGAGCTGGTTGTTAACAGCAACATGTTGACATCTACCAGTTAGGTAAGATTCAAACCATTTTAGTGCTGACGGAGAGAAGTTGAAGGAGGACAGTTTGCCCAGGAGGACCTTATGGTTGACTGTGTCGAAGGCTTTGCGTAGATCTAAAAACACTGCACCAACAACACCTCCTTTGTCAACCATAGCTCGGACCCTTTCTATGAAGAGGCAGTTGGCTGTTTCGGTGGAGTGGTTGGCCCTAAAACCAAACTGCATAGGATGAAGATTAAATTGACTGTTGTTCAAGAAGAAGACGAGTTGCTCGGATACCCACTTTTCGGCAACCTTGGATGCTACAGGTTAGGATGCTGATTGGGCGATAGTTACTGATGTTCTGAGGGTCGCCAGATTTAAAGATAGGAGAGACGACTGCAGTCTTCCAGAAGTTTGGAAATGTTCCCTGCAATATCGATAAGTTAATGATTTGTGAGATAGGAGAGGCTAGATGGTCTTTTAGAGATTTGAGCATTGCAGAATCCATCCTGTATACATCCTTGGCCGTTGAGGTTTTAAGAGAGTTAATTATAGCCTTAGTTTTTAATTCAGAGATGGGTTGAATACAAAAGGAGGCCTTACTGTTATCAATTTTTGCGATAGTTTCTGTTACTGAAACTGAAGGAAAAGTTTGTGCAATCTCAGCTACAGACTCAATAAAATAATTATTAAAAGCTGAGGCAATTTGTGCTGGGTTTTGTGTTGGCTTATCATTTATTTTCACCTCTAATTGTTTCTTTACCCTGTGGTTAATTCCCATCAAGTTTTTTATTTGTTCCCAAATAAGTTTGGTATTACCTTTTGCCTCATTAATAATTGTTATAAAAAATTTGGCTTTGGCATTTCTAATGGCTTTTGTAACCTTGTTGCGTATCGAAGTAAACCTATGCCTATCAGTGGTTGATTTAGTTTTCAGAGCTCTTTTCAGTGAGAGGTCTCTCTCTTTCATCAAATTGAATATATCATTATTTAACCAGGGAAGTGTACTGTTCTTATTTTTTCCCTTGTTTCACTTTATATGCCTCCTTGTACTAGTTTAAAATCATTTTACCCTTTTCAAACAACCTGACCATTCAGTGCTAATGAGGACGGCAATACCAGACATGATGGTAGTGAGTGAACATGTGACTTCTTTGTGTTTGTATCTGCAGCACCATAAACGGTATTGTTGACAGCATAATAATGTTAGAAATAATGTTATCTGATTATCATATTCTTAAATCATTCTTAGCATCCATTTAATGCCCATATTTTAGGCCCATTAAAAATCTATCCTTTATCATCTCTGGAGACTTTTTTCTGTTATATTAAACTCCAGAAAACAAAAATAAATAGAAATCTATAATAATAATAATAATAATAATAATAATAATAATAATAATAATAATAATCCATCTTTGGTCTGACAGCTGAGAACAAAAGCTGAATGTTGAGTGTGTGTTAGATGTTGGTTTAGTATTACATAAAGTCATAATGTTGCCTCAGTAGGCCAAAGGCAAGGGCACAGCAGCCAGATACCACAGACGTAAAACATTACAGGCAGTTTACAACAATTAAAAGTCACGCATGTCTCTTGCTCTCTTGCTCTCTCACATCTCTTGCTGAACTCATTCACACTTTACTCTTTTTGTGTGACTCACTGATAAAGGATCATAAAGATGATTTCACCTTACAGTAAAACCTTTTCCGCTTCCACACTCAAATGCCAACGGTCCTTCCAGTGTGACTGAGGAACCACAGGTGTTTAGTTCTCACATATTCACTTTCTTCAACAATATGTCCTTAAATTAAAGGTCATCAAATGTTCAGGTCTGTCATGTGTTTCCTGTGGAGAATATTTTTAACAGTGTCATTGTGAGAACTGTCACTCCAGTGGTTTGTCAGTATAGTTTCATTCATGTCTCGCATGAGTTGCTTGTACAGAGGTCATGAAACCACAAAGATTAACCAGAACACGTGAATACTTAACACTGCTGTTTTCTGTTTTCTTCTGATTTGGTTTGTGAAGTGTTTTTCTTTTCTTTTCTTTTTTAAAAGAACTAATAATTCCCCCAAAACCTTCAGAAAAAACTACAACTTCGCAATTTGGCAGAGAGTTGAGGGAGTTGCTAACCCTAACTCCCCATTTGCTTTATTTGAATGAAATCAACTGTTACCACAAACAAATGGTTCATGTTTAAGCCATCAGGCTGCTAAACACGACAATCAATCACACACCACTCACTATTACCACTGTTACCACAAACACCGTGAATTGCACCGGGAACGTGCAATACCTTACGTCATGTGTGCAATAGCACAGTCATATGAGAGTAAGACCTCAAACCCAGTTTCACCTCTGCAGTAACCTCCTCCTGCTTTATTCCTTGTCTGTAAAATATGGTGTAATGGGTCAGTGACAAAAAAGGGTTGGGAAGATGTGCAATTCAGGAATATCTCTAAAAATTGTCTTACTGTAACAAGTTGCATCAGATGTCTAACAATTTTCTGTTCATGTTGGTTTTATGTAATTTGGAATGAAATTTGAACAATTCTTAACAAAAGTCAGACTGTATGCCTCTGAAAATGTCAAATAGTGTAACCACAAAAGAATGATAAATATTAAATATTTCCAACTACAGTGGAATTACTGTAAGTGAATTCATTTGGTAATACTGAGCAGGAAAAAAAAATAAAATAAAAAAAACACTACAAAATAATGTAAAATTTGTTGAAACATGTTGCAGTATAAAAGTGAATTACAGGTATTCCACATTTGAGTCCAGATTTATTTTCCTGTATTTTTATGAAAAAAATACTGGTTACACCACTTGACACATGGGTTGCATCATGTCATTGATTGACAACTTTATCATTACATGATAGACAGACAGACTGACTGAGTACTTTGTATTTTAGTATTTATCAGTGTTTTTAGCCATGCTCGCAATTTTGTTAGGGTTAGGTAAGGCAAGGTTGAATGTGTTTTTGTTGTTTGTCAATTTTTGGTAACATCATAATCGGAAAGGTTAGAGACTGTTATGCTGTAGTGAAAAGTATATCTGTAGCCTAATACAAATTAAATGTAGTGTAGTTGAAGTATACAGGGAAAATCTACTGAACTTATGTGGCCTATAAATACTTGAAAGTTAATTCAGATCCTGATCTCAGGGGCTGAGGGGTTCAGAGCTGGATCAAGACAATGACGAACATCCTCATTCAGCTGTGGTTGTTAGGAGAGGAGTGAGGACTAGGAGATGGGTGGAAGGAAGGAAGGAAGGAAGGAAGTGAAGGAGATAATGCATGACTGTGATAGTGGAGTGACGCCAGACTGTGCTGTCTAATTTCAGACCACTGGGTGGCGCTCTGCTCCTTCAGGATGACTTCACTGTATTTAAAGAGATCCAAAGGCCCAATCAGTGGTCTGTTAGACTGTAAACAACAGCTGACCAAAATCAAAACACAGAACCTTAACAATGTGAAACTCCTGTTTAATGGTTGACAGCATTTTACAATACAACACAGCAAAAACAGTGAATAATTATGACTGATAGGCTACTCCTAAAGGTTTGATTGTGTTTTGTTACAACTTAAACCCTATAGGCTACTGTAGTAATAATGTAAATGTGTAGGCTAATTCAGTGGTCTTGAATTTGAACACGAGGAGATCAACAGAGAAAGGGACTTTTCATTCATGCTACTTGGATGAATCCGTTTTTTAGCCACAGCAAATCCTGCAGATCAGTGAAACATCATTAAAATCTTCTGTGTATGAATGAAAAGCAGACCCACGCACCTCAATTTGACACTGATGACAGCAGCAGCGTCCACTGTCATTGTAAAGTCATGTCATTTACACCATCGCACTACCGTTTGGACAAAATTACTTTCAAAATAAGAGCAAGCCAGCTGAGGCATTTAAAATTTAACCAGAAACTGCATATATTCTTATGTAGACACAAAATAACGAAATAGACTAGATTAATCTATATAGCCCATCCATATGAAAAAAGTGAGAAGAACTTGACATGTTTAAAAACAAATAATTTCTGTTAACTTTTAGTTTTTCATAGGCTAACTTATTAAAGTTAGTTGTTGATATGTGTTTTTTTGTTTTTGTTTTTGTTACACTGGAATAAATTCTAATAGTGCTGAATTGGCCAATATTTTATTTCCAAAATTAACCAGAAAAAAAACTAAACTAAACAAAAAACAGCAGTGTCCCTAATGCTACCAAAATATAGGCATTTCACACAAAATATAACATTTCAGTCGACCACTATGTCTCAATTATAATTATTTAATAGCATTTACCTGAAGTATAGGCCTATGTGGAGTGAGACTTATCTTACCTAATGAATAGCCTACGTAAACAAAAACTTATTTTTGTACACACGCGAGCATTTATTTTGAAAGTTTCCCCAGGAAGTCTTCCACCACTTGCTCACTGTGACTTGACACATACGCACACAACACACACACACAGTCCTACCCCTCCTCCGGCGGTGCAGCGTGTGCTCCTCCGGGCTGACGGAGACGCCTGGTCCTGCCCTGCCTGCCTGCCTGCCTGCCTGCTGCGCTGCGGAGGGAGCGGAGCCGGGACTGCAGCTCGCCGTCCTTCTTGCCTCAAGCCACGGATGGCGTCGCTCGGCGTGGGACTGCACCTCATCCGAAAGCGGGGAGTAGTGAGAAGCGCCGCGGTGGAGAGGAGGAACCTGCTGACGGTGTGCAGGTGGGAAATCCTCACTCTGATTTCTCTTGTGCATGACAGGGAGGATGAAACAGCGTCTGCAGCTGGATTTCTGACGACAGATTTATTTAGTGATCATTGGAGACGTAAGCGTTTTTCTGAGGTCACAGCTTTAAAGGGAGCTGGTCTGCAACCCCCCGACCCCAGGATTAATTAAACATAGGCTATGACTTCATAGGTGCAGACAGGAAGTCTAGTGTTGTTATATTATGATTTAACTAGCTTGGTGACCTCAGGTAGCTAAAATGCTCCAGTCCTGTGTGCATGCTCCAAAATAGTCTTTGTCATTCATTCCCACTCATTCACATTTACAGCAGCCTCCACAACAATCTATCAAACATTCATGCAATTGCATTTCACAGTTAATTATCAGAAATTAGGATTAAAGCGCTGGATTTCACATACTCCTGGGACTGCAAAGATAATTTTTGCAAATTGTCAGAACACTTGCAGGAATTGGGGCAAGACTGTTCCTATTTTTTTGCCCCTCACTCAAATTTAAAGACAAAGGATCTAGAAATCCCTGCATACATTGGGTATTTTTGGTGAAGATTTTTGAAGATATAAAAATATACATGAAAAAAAACCAAAACATGTGCCAGTTGTTAGATTTGTTTGTTGTTGTTGTTTTTTTTTTAACATTCTGCTAGATCATAGAACAAAGACAACAACTACAACGTAAAAGAAACAATTCTCACTATTTGGCCCTGGTGCACAGGTTGATAGACTTTCACCTAAGCCCATTTCTCACATCATTTTGATTCTTCAGCACAGTCCTGCGAGGTAAACAGAGTTCACTGGTGGATAGGTGACAGATTTTGTAGCCCATACACAGGTTGCCTGTCTCTCTCTCCTTGTTTCTGTGTCAGCTGAAGTGAAAAGCTCTCTGCTCAGAGTATCGATTTGTGGTCCTTTCTGTGCTGCTGGCAGATGTCAGTAACTGACTGACAGTCCCTGTGGTGCGTTTGAAACAGACAAGTAGAAAGAGTCAGAGAAAAAGGGAAGATCAGGTGTGTGCGTGTGTGTGTGTGTGAGTGTGTGAGTGTGTGAGTGTGTGTGTGTGTGTGTGCTTGTTTCTGCCACTGGCTCCATGTTAAATGGAACTGATCAAAAACCAAACTGATAATCCACCACCTGCTCCAGCCGGAGTCTGCTCAGTGGTTTTATGGGATTAAAACCAACAACATTTTCAGACTTCGGTGTGATCAGGTGCGACAGTTTGTGATCTGGCTCCCTCCGTTTCTGTCACCAAACAGATGCTCCTGGCTGACCAGTCTGCTCGTTTCCCGCCTCTTTCTGCTGCTTCCACACAAACCATCAACTCACTGATTGGCACAAGGTGCAGAGAGAGAAGAGAGTTGGCAAAAATATCTGATGAGAAAACAGAAATCACCAAGAAAAGCTAAACATACAGAGTAGAAAAGATTAGTCGACAAATAGATAAACAGAAATTAATAACCAGTAACCGTGTCTATGATTGATAATTTAGTGCCAAATGTTCTCTGGTCCCAGCTTATCAAATGTGGAGATCTGATCCTTTCCCATCTCATGTTTAACTGTGAGTAGGCTACTGTTAAGGCTGTAGGATGGCTAGAGAAAACACTTTGAATG
This sequence comes from Decapterus maruadsi, assembly GCA_030347415.2. NCBI lineage: Eukaryota > Metazoa > Chordata > Actinopteri > Carangiformes > Carangidae > Decapterus > Decapterus maruadsi. The sequence continues at coordinate 17,888,126 of CM064894.1, forward strand.
TCACATGGGTGCTGTAAAATTGTGATCATTTCATGCTCTTCTCTGGTGTTTCATAGATAAAATAATTAAACCAGAAAAGAACATGCAGACTAATTAGTTTGCAGCCTTAGCAATAGACATCTTGTTTTCTCTTTCGTGTTTAAACTGTAGGCTACATGATGTTTAAAACACTAACTTATGGCTGATTATTTCAGGGTGTTTTACACTCTTTTTTCTACATGCCGTTATGCTGTTTCACTGGAGACAGTAGATCTTGACTAGCATATAAAGTATAGTGGATTTGGACAATGTTTGTCTGCACAGTGTGAGTTCATATTGACCGGCCCAGCAGCAGGCGGCTACAGAGAAATTACACTTAGATCACTGCTGGAAGTGAGTGTGAGAGGGAAGACAGGATGTTGTTGTGTCTGCCTTAAACACAACTGCCGTTAAAAAAGATGCCACACGTTTTTTATTTGTCTCATACTCCGTAGAACGTCTGTCCTGTCACGGCTGATGAGATCCAGCAGGGCTCAAAATACATTAATAGCAATAATTTCATGATGAACATTTAACACTGAGGAGCTGTGACTGAAGACAGCAGCTTCATATTCCATCATATACTCTGCAGGTTTTAGTGTTTGGACTCCGCATTTGCTGTAACTGACACTGCAAACATCGCTGTTTCTATTTTTGTACACAACTGTGCTCCACTAGTAGAAATGATCTCCATTGTGTAAAATGTGAAGATGTAGCAAATAGTTACTCAATGAATGTTTGACTTGGCATAAACTTAAAAATGACCTTTTTTCTGCAGTACTCCAAAATATGTGTGTCTTGTTTCTGTGATATTTCACAACATATCACACTTGTCTCTATAGTGAGGTGTGAGAAGTGCTGCTTAGGTTTTGCAGCAGTACGGCGTCATTATTATTATCGTTAGTTTTTTTTAAAAACCTTTTCTCAACAATTTGTCAACATTAACCTGCAGTAGGTGATTTAAATGGTTCCACTCAAGGTCTTTATCTCCATATTAATAAGCTGCACACCTGCGTAGGTGTTTTCACGTTCTCTGGCTGATTACACCCCCTCTGAAGTCGACACTGAGCACAGCGGTACTGGGAATTAGCTGACGTTGTCAAGCTCATGGTGCTAATGGAGGATAGAGGTTATTCATGTGACGCCGTGACGCAGGCCGTTACTGAGATTTCTTTTTTTTTAAATTTTTTCCTGGTTAAAGGATTTTATTTTTTGGATCTACATCCGAACTAAGTGTTGAAGACACAGAGGGTGCTGTATGTAAAGCTCTGGGAGACAAATAATTTTTAAATAATGGTGTTTCAATCACTGTTTCCTTAGATCAAACCTGAAGTTCTGATTTATTTTATGTGTCAATACATCCAGGTGTGAAGGGAAATGGGTAAAATGAACGTGGACACTGAGAGTGAATACAAGACAAACTGTACTGCTGCTACAGGCCAAGGAGAAGAGCAGCAACATGAAGCAATGCTCTCTAAGACGATTTGTAATGATATCTGTTCACGCTGAAAGAAACATGGTTACCTGAGAAGTGAGCATAATTTGCATACACCTACACAACTGGCCTTTTTTCACACAAGCTACAGTACATTGGCTTACCATCGTAGGAAAGGCATCAGGTGTCTCTCTTCTTGTCCCAGTAAAGCTAGATGGCGTTGGCCGTTGGGCCGTCATTGATTTTATTATTTACACCTGTGCTTTGTCTGCTATGACATGTCAATAAGTCCTCCATGATGAGGCCCGCCTAGAGCAGCACCTTGTTTACTCTGTTGGTTAGAAAGACCATTTGTGCAGTTTAAACTATACAAGTTAGTTATTTCTCTCATTCATAAGCGTGAACTTCAGAAACCAATTCATTCAGTATTTTTTGAGAGGGGAAGAAATAATGATGATAACCGTTGTCAGTTACTTAGCAACGGGCTCTGTACGGGTGGTCATTTACTGACGATGTTTATAGGATTTAAGGGCATGTTGAATCTCGGGCTGTCTGACCGTAAAGTAACTAAATTCAGTTAGGGTAATGGAAAGATAATAAAAACATTAGTATTAGTTTTTGGCTTCTGTCACAGGAAGCGCACACACTGTGGTCAGCCTGCTGCTAGGCAACGAGATAGAGAAGCAGGGCGAGATGTGAAGTCAGATTATTTAATTTTGACTTTAAGATCTACACACACACACACAGGCACAGGCACACTTTTCTTACTACATTTGTTCTTGGTCTAATGCTTTAAGACCCAAGTCCAATGTCTTGGTCCGTGCACACAAGTCCGGTGGACTCCATTGTCTGGACCGCACAAATGTAGGTAAAACAAAGGCACGCACACTCCAGCAAGCCAGCACTCACTGCAGCCTCGTCCATTAACTCTCCTTCCTGCCTAATTAGTTGAAACCAGATTAAGCAGAGTCAGTCGGTGCACATGACTGTCGTACTGGGCTGCACATCATGACTGCTTTCATCACTAGAGATTAATCAATGTCTCGTTACCACCGTAGAGCCCAGGTGTGTTTGTTTTCCTTGTCTAGTGGTTGGTGTCAAGTGTTTGTCTTATGTATAATCAGGATGATTCCTCTTCTTTTTGTCTGTCTTTGTGCAAGTTTGACTTAATTTGGCATCATTCAGTCGGGGAACAGGCAGCAACAGAGATATTAGACTGTCACTGTGTGTGGATACATAGATGTCACACAGAAAAAAAAAACATGAGAGATCTGCAGATTTAGTAACCAGTGTGCGCATCGTCTCTTGTGTTTAGGTTTTCAGTGAAGACTCTGCTGGACCGCTCATGCTTTGAGACAATAGATGACTCATCTCCAGAGTTCATTAACTTTGTCTCCATCCTGGAGCACATCCTCAATCATCGACTCAAAGGTAAGAAAAAAAGAAAAAACTGCTCCTCATTTATACACATGCAGATATATAAAAACGTATTACGTAGAATTCACCCAAACAAGCAGATGATTAACTTAATGCAAGCATGTGTAATATATATATATTTTTGTAAAATAAAGGCAAAGGCAGTAAGACAGTGATACACAGCAGTATCAGTTCAGATTCACACATGTATCAATATCTATTTCCGTCTATTCCTCAGGTCAGACCACTTGGTTCGGCTATGAGAGTCCGAGGAGTTTCTGGGATTACATAAAAGCAGCCTGCAGTAAAGTTCCTCATAATTGTATTCGAAGCATTGAGAGCATGGAGAATGTGCGATCATCAAGAGCTAAGGTGAGGCTAACACCATCTGAGGTACTGGGTGGAAGTGTATCAGATTTAATACCGGTAATGCCTTAATTAAATAACCTCGGGCAGCAGGGAACAAAAGAACTGGGATTTCTAAAACAACTGCAAAATTGAGTCATTTGTTTATTTAGCAAATGTAGCCAAACACTGAGAGATACTGTTTAAGCGACATTATTATTTTTTTTATATACATGGTACTGCGTCTTGTGCTTTGAGCCCAAACCTCGACCTACAGCACACACACAATGCAGGATCCAGCATTTGCTACTTAGGCTTACTTTCCATTATCCTCTTAAAAAAAGAAAGGCAACACAGTCGAAAAAAATAAGAAGTAAAGGACACACAAGCCTCAAACAATGTGACTCAGTCTTACCCTGCGGGCAAGAGAACAAACAACTGGAGTTAATATTGTTCTGCAGACGGTGAAGGTGAGAACAAGACTCGCCGTCTTGCACTCTCTTGGGTCATGAACTTGGAGAAATCTGTGTTTAAACAGTTTTTTTTAACAGTTTTTATTTTATTTTAAAATTTCAACATTGTGTGGAGGTTTCAGTCATGAGACCTGCTGAGCTTACGAATGACTTTCTGAAGTTTTAATTCAAGTAAAGCTTGAAAAAAGGGGGTTTAACGGCTTTAGCATGACATGTCATTAACAGCCAGTAAATCAAAGCATTTGTGGCCTTTAATTGGTACTGCATAATGTCAGGCTGGGATGTCTCAGCAGAGAGTTTGTGCAGACATTCATTGTGTTTAAAGGAGAAATCCTACAAAGGCCAAAATGTTCCTGCAGCTTTGTAGACTCTTTTTTTTCAGTATAGTGTGTTATTGGATGATGGTAAAATGTTTCTACAACCAGGGCAATGTTTTCTTCCTGTGTCAGCAGGGCAGGGCGTGGATCAGAGTGGTCCTGATGGAGAAGAGACTGTCAGAATACATCTCATCTGCACTGAGGGACTTCAAAACCACCAGGTCTTAATGTTGTCATAACACACATATTTATAACCCTCAATCTTATTTCCACAACACGGATGGCTTCTCGAAGCAAGTGTGCTACATGTTAATTTAGACTTCTTATGTATTTGACCTCAGGCTTTGAGTGATCACATCTCATCTGCTGTGCTTTCCTTATCATTTTCACTCAGTTGTCTAAATGTGAGCTGAACGTGTGTTGACTTTAGGAGGTTTTATGAAGACGGAGCCATCATCCTGGGGGAGGAGGCGGGGCTTTTAGCGGACACGCTAATTGGCCTCAACACCATCGACTTCAGGTGCGAATCATGTTCTGCTGTTTCTCACTCAGTGTCGACAATGAATGCTTCAGTGGCTGCTTCTCTTTTACACAAAGAATATCACTGCCAGTTTTGTGGCATAACCTGCATTAGACAAAGACAAAGCAACCAATAAAAATGTTTTTTTGTTTGAAAATGAGATTCAAAAGTCAGGTTACAGTTGAAATAACACTTTCAAGTCACTCAGCATCCCTCTGAGCTCAGTTAAAGCAATTATTGACGTTGTAAAAGTCCTAAGAACCTGAGTGACTGTGCACGAAGCAGATAACAGGCTACAAAGCCTTTACCATTACACTACAGGCTTTTATAAGTCTGTTACATTTAGCCATACTGTAGAATAGCAGGTGTACTGTATGCTTTAATTCCATCAACTCCATCCTCCCTTGCATCTTCTCTTTTACAGCTTCTGTCTGAAAGGGGAAGGTCTGGACGGCGGCTGCCCTGCTGTGATTGACTACACGCCCTACCTGAAGTTCATTCAGAAGTATGTCAGGTCGAATAACACCAGTTACACTTCATCAGTGTATTGTAGTGCAGGGGGTCAGCGATTACATGTTTTGCAGTCAGGGCGTAAAATAAATCTCATATTTTTTCATTATGTTTGATTTCTGATTCATTTAAGAATACAGAGTTTATAAAATAGATGTTCAGCTTTTAATGTTTACATAATGTTTTATATGTTGCATTATGAAGATATTGGAGAAATAACTAAAAGAAAGGGCTGTTCAGACAAATATGAGTTATATTATCAACCCATATGTACCCCCATAAATACGTTATTCAATTCAATTAAATTCAATTCAACTTTATTTATAAAGCGAATTTCATGCACAAGGCAGACTCAATGTGCTTCACAACAGGTATAGAAATCAATTATAAATCACATAGAAAACAAAAAAGTGCAAGTGCAAGTAAACAATCATGTATAAACAAAAAGAGTGCAAGTGCAAACAATCATATGTGTCATCTTCAGCACATACACACTTAGACTCACACATCCGCATCCACTCACACAATCACATATGCACATACAGCTCAACAGAATGCTGTTGAGAAGAGATACTGTATGTTTTTAATCTGTTTTTAAAGATGGCTAGTGATATGTTAGCTCATTGGACTCAGTTTCAGCACCAGGCACAGTTTCAAACAGCCTTCGTCTCCTCATGTGTGTACAGCATTTGATCTTAAAGTTAGATGTTCATGGGGATAAAGATTAGCCTTGTGTTTACATTGTTTTCTACAGCAAACTAGTTTTATCTATGAAATGCATGAAATGCAGCTCTGCTTGGACAAGGAGAGATTTAGCTGCTTGTAAACAGCTGTGCGGGATTTGTGCTAACTTGAGGCACTCCGCTGTTCACTTTGCAGCGCAGACAGCATCAGCAGTGACGAGGAGGAGATGCGGACTCTGGGGAGCAGCGGCAGCGAGAGCAGCACACCGGACAAAACGGCCACGGCCGCCTCCATCTTCACCGAGCAGAGCAACTTGGTCAGCAAGTGCAAACGCTTTGAGCAGAAGTATCGCTTGGCACTAGAGCAGAAGGTATTGCCCAAGTGTATTTCAGTATGAGTGTTATTTCTTGATATTAAATTGGATGGTAATATATGCCAGTGTGACATTTTCCTTAACGCCTGCATAATAAGCCCTGGGTAGAGCGATTTGATTTAACCCACACACACTCAGCGCAGGTTTTATTTCTTGCATTTAAATATGTGTAATAGGTCTTTCCTGTGTGGCTGCAGCTCTCTGATCTGTGATTCACTTCAAGCTAAAACAAAGAATTAAGCTGTGTTTTCACACAGCAGTGGCTTCCTGGCATTAAACAAACAAGCAGACAACAGCGTGTGTGTGTTTGTGTACCTCAGGGTTACCTGGAAGAGCTGGTCCGTCTACGAGAAGCCCAGCTGTCGGAGGCCGTGTCGCATAACAAAGCTCTCCAGCAAAACCTAGCAGACACACATTTCTCCCACACACTGGAGAAGGAACAGCTTGAGATCATCATACTGGAGCTACAGGATCAGCTGTGAGCTCATTTTCCTCTGTGCTCGTGTGTGTTTGTTTTGTGAGTTTATGTGAGGTTGGCGATGATAAGCTGGAGCACGACTTGGCAGCGGATCCAGCTGTGAATTTGACATTCAGGACGCAGCAAGACTCTGGAGATTGCCGGTGGTTTGTTATTGTGTTGTTGAGTCACTTGCACTCACGGCCGCTTTTAGCTAAGAGGAAATGCAGCAATTTGTGTCTCCATAAAATTTCTCATAAGTGACTTCTCTCAGTTTGGGGAAGGGGAGGGAGGGGGGGCTTCTTTTGCATTTATACCTCTTATATTTATCACTGCTGCTGCTTTTCTTTTTATAGATTAGATTATTTGGAGATTTCATTCCAATCCATAAAATGTTTCTAGTGTGGACACTGACTGTTGTTTTTAGGACAGTGCTGAAGAACAATGATTTGCGGTCCAGACAGGAGTTGACAGCTCATCTGACCAATCAGTGGCCGTCTCCTGTCGCCCTGGACGCCAATGCCGTTGCCTTGGACACACTGCTGTACAGGAAGAACACAGGACAGTGGGATGAGTGTGTAGATGAGTTTCTATTATGTCAATTACTTGCTCTAATTTCTGAACTTGGCTCAGCAGATGTTAGATTTTTAGCTTATTATATTGCTTCAATGAATGAATCAATAATAAAACTGCTGCTTTCTGGTCTGCTGTAGTTACGTGCCTAACTCCTGTTGTTTTTGCAGAAAGAGCTTCCAGAGTTTGGAGCAGCTGTCTGCAGACATGAGTCTCTCCCAGACGTCTCTTGAACCGTCACACACACTGAGTCTGGAGGCCAGGCCGAGCGGCACACAGTGGCTCCACCAAGGTACGTCTGCTCCCAACAAGTGCTGCTGCTGCTGCCAGGAAGGTCTGCTCTCTGGTTTGAGCACTAACCATGCATATCACCTCTCTCAGATAAAGAGGAAACTCCTTCTCTACGAGGTCTGTGTGGCTCCCTGACCTCCGTCGCCAGCTACAAGTCTCTGGCCAGCCTGAAGTCCAGCGAGTGTTTGGCCAGTCCTGCGACGGAGATCAGCAGCCCAGGCGTCACTCCCTCATAAGACGGCGTAAAGCTAGAAACAACAGGGCCAGACAATCCAGGAAATTTCTCAGTGTAGGTGATTTTGATTTGTAGAGGTTCATGCTCTTGTTTGTGGAGCTCGGAGCTTTAACACATGGACGACAGGACTGAAAGTTGAGAAGCTGGTGTAGCATGTTCTTTGAATTGTGACTGAATAATGAGTAAGTCCTAAAAAAAGAAGTACGGAGACAGTGCCCAAAGTCTGGTGTGCTTTATGAGATTCATCAGTATGTGTTCGTTGTTTTGTTGGTGTTTTTTTGTTTTGTTTTTTTTTACCTGTGAAGCATCAGTTTTGTTTCTCTTGAAAATGAATTAAAAGTAATAGATAGTTATGTATGAATTTCCTTGTCATTTTACAGTATTGAGAAGACAGTGATGAGCTTAGTGTGTCTTCACGACTCTCTACGGTGGTTTTACTGCATGCTGAAGATACCGACGGTATCAGATCAGAGTTTAGGAGAAAACATAGAACAGTGTTAAAAGTCTTTGTCAGTGTTTGATCTCGTTTCTCACCACCAAGTGTTACCTGTGGTCAAAAGGGTCCTTTAATATCCTCTGTGCCGTTACTGCTGCCACTTAATGCCATTTTTAAAAATTTGAATCCACTCATTTCTTTGATTCATGATGGTGACGGTACCTTCACATTGGTGTTTTGCATAATGTAGTCTCACATTTTGTTCTCAGGTGTAAATGTTCATCAGACCCACATTAGAGTTTTTTCTTTATTGTTGTCAGATGTTGTGCGTAATGCAGTATCACGTGCTTTGTTCTCAGGTAATGACCACTATGATTAACATCCACACTTTGGTTTTGGGTTAAGCTTTAGACAATTGTTCTTATTCCCTTTAACTGTTCAAATGCAGCACTTTGTTTTTATGGCTTATCACAACAATAGCACAGTTTGAACTCTGAGTACTGACCTGTGTTCGGACTAATTCATATCTTTCGAGGGATATCCTGAGAATCAAAAACAAGTGTATTTGCAGATTATCAGTGTAGAGTAATTGAATTATTGGCGACTAGCCAAGTACCTCAGCACCACTGAACTCATGACTTTGCCTTTAGCTCGTTCCAGCAGTCATTTGCACAGACATACGGCAGAGGTTTTAATGTTTTGTTTGCCTTTTTATGCTTCATTTTGAATAAACTCCACTTGCTAAAACAGTGATTGGTTTGTTATTGTTCTCTTGAGTGACTCAACACAATGAATGGTATAGTAATGATAGACCTTGAACAACATCAAGGAAAGAAATGAAATGTCGACTGTCTTTTGTGGTCTCTGGATATAAGAAACATTCAACACTTGACACTCATGGCACTAAACTGGTGACAAGGGATTAGAGCGTAAGTGCAAAAACAAAAACATGGAGATCCTCTCTTGGGTTGTGGAGAAACACTGACACACAGAGGAATCAAATCGAGATGAATCTTATTTCTAACGTTAAGGACTTCAGGCTCAGTGCACGTAATCATGGATAAGGGATCAGGGAAATAAGGTATTAGCAACAGGACTGTGGCTGCCATCTGCTGGCTGCTAAATGCACCCAACATCATGTGATTTGATCACTGAACAGATAAAAAACATTTTTCTTTTCAGTTGTGCGTATAGGATTTAAAGCGGTGAACATATAATTATAGAATATTAACTTATAAATACTATAATAAAAAGGTTTTCATATAAATTTCAATCATCTATAATTTGTCATGCAGAAAAGGATTTTTTTTCCCCACTCCCATTTCTGCTTGTCTTTGTTTCAATTTGGCAACGTTAGCATCTTCTGTGCAGATAGAGTTTTGCAGTAGTCATAGGGGTGTTCAGTTTGAAGAGAAGAGATGCTTTCAGGTGTTGCTGGTCTGCAGTGGTCTGAGCATGCTCTCCTGGTTGTGTTTGCGGAAAAAGGCCTTTCCAAACTCATACGTGCTGATCATGATGGCACAGGCCGGGGCCACTTTGATCAGTCTGGGCAGGAAACCTGGCAGAGAGATGGTAGAGAAGAGGTTGGTATATTATTATGCAAAACAAAACTATAGTTCACAAAATACCATGAAAGTGCCTACCTGCAAACAGACCACCGACACCGTCCTGTGCCACAATCCTGCTCATGACACTGAAGGTGGAGGATGAGACCTGAGACGACACTGACAAGACAAAAACACCAGTCAACCCAGTGACTCCCTTTGACATCTGAACCCAGAATAAAATTTAAATGACAGGAAATCATTAACGCCATTATTTACAATTCTTTGCTTGTAGCTCTCCCATCTCCACCTGCCGTCTTGTTTTGACAACATCAAAAGGTAACGTAACGATAGATGCAACCTGAAAGAAACGGATGGAAATAGGAATTAGCAAACAGCGGTCGACAGTTCACGTGATCAGAGCGAGGGTTTCTGTCAAGTTCTCCTGCTGATGCACTCACAGAGCCAGACACAGCTCCAGATATGAAGGTGATGGTGAAGGTGGTTTCTCTGGTATTGTAGTGTTCGCACAGCCAGCTCTTGCCCTTCTCGTAGTTGTACCAGTACATGGCTGAGAAGGGCACGTCTCGCAGCAGCGTGGGTCCCAGACCTCGCCACAGAGACAGCCAGCCCTCCGTCTCCACTGCTGAGCGGATGCAGTCAGTCAGCTCCCTGTACGACTGTTTCTGAGACTGCATCTTGGTGCGGATTAGCTCCAGAGGGCTGATCACGGTGGCCGAACCCACTGGCACGCACCGGACGAAGACAAAACAGGCGTGAAATGTTTAATAAAGACACATCTTACTCTATGTGCTCAACAGAAAAGGGCAAACAAAGAAAAAACAATTTCTGTCGGTCACAGTTAATGTCACTGTTGGAAAAAAAGCTTCATCAGTGAAAACTATTTCTCAGTTTGGTGGATCATTTCATTTGAAAATGTACATCACTAATGAAAATATTAACGCCGACTGTGCTTTTTAATTCTGTTTTTAATAACTGTGTAGAGGCAGTTATTAAAAAGAGATTCAAAGTAAGACAGTCCGGGTCACAGTATCGCACAGAGCGCTTTCGAAATTAAATCTACCAACAGATGAAATTACAGATAAACACACGCTGTAGGGCAAAAAGTATATGAGGCTGCCCTTTGAAATTATTCAGGTAATTAAACCTCAAACATTATCAAGACACTGTTTTAAATGAGATGAACTCATTATCTGATACCAATAAATGATTTCAACAAGGTATATTTTCATTATATATTCATCTATAATTACTTTGAATATTTATTGTCATGTTTTTTTCCATTATTGCATGTATCATTATTGATTTGCATTATTCATTCATGTACTGTATGTATTTTTCCTTTCTTTCCTATATTCACTGAATAATCTCTCAGTTGATTGTTACTTTTTCTACTTATTTTTCATTATCTCCAGTCCTTATTTTCTTATTTTTATTTCTAACAAATTTGGTTTTTGATTATGTTCTTCATGGGTGAGGTTTTCATATAAGCTCTTTGGCTTTCATACATCCCCTTCACACATCCCAATCATAATTATTGTTCATGCTATTTTAAATGATATTTTCTTGCAAAATAAAAAAATAAATAAATGAAAATATTCCATTCAGTAAACACTGACTAAATATAGACAATATTAAAGCAGATATCAGCGATCCGGTCGTTTTGGCTAATGCTGTGTTCCAGGCAGGCTTTTGAAACTGTAAGTTACAGCTGGCGTTCCAGGTAACCCGTAACTCGTGTTTTTACCGTCCTGTTGCCTGTGAAAGTGCACTATAACGGCCACTCGTAACTTCCGACCCGTGAACTCGTACCAGATCGAAGTGGTATGACTTCACAGGAAGGAAAAACACGAGTTACGAGTTTCCTTGAACGCACCATGAGTTAGCAGCCCCCGCCCTCGTCATGCATCTATTGGTCCTCGTCCCTACGTCACCACATTCACGCGCATCCCTTGGCTGCACACACAGCCCTTCATGCCGTTCTCCCTCCTCATTGGATAACGCTTGTATCCCACGAAATTTTTCTCCTGGGTTTACAGCAGAGCAGAGTGACGGAGAGACTCGTGTTACGACTGAAAATAGGACTATTTAGGACTTATATTAACAAAAACATTCTGCTGAGATCTGCTATAAATTGTATTATAGCTGGTTCTCTTGTCTTCAGTGAAGGGACAGTAGGCAGCACAGCTCACCTCTAGCGATAGCCCCTGCCAGGAGGGGAGCCTCCTCAGCGCAGGTGCCCATCCTGACCCTGAGTGCTGCACACAGCTGGTCGTAACACGTGAAGTAGATCACTGTGGCTGGAACTGCCATCACACTAGAGGCAACACAGAGAGTTTCTTAACAAATTATTCCACAACACAAATAGGTGAATGAACATGATGATGGCAATATGTTAACACTTTAGTGCATCAGGTTCAGATAATTGAGAGAGAGCAAAGCCCAGCAAGGGGACACAGACTTCTTACTCACAGGGTTGGTGGTAGACCACTCCATAATGCCTTTATTCCCTCTCCGCGTATTATCTTTACAAATGCATCCTACACAGAACAGAGAGTAGAGTCAGTGCAGGAAGTGGATTTTTTTTTATCTTATCAGATCTGCCTCACACTGACAGGAATAGGCTCTATCACCAACTACAGCAAACGGGACAGGGAACAGCGGACTACAAGCTTGAATAGTGAATGGTTACAAGCAAAAGTTATGTCAGAGTTTTTACCAGTGTGCCATTGAAGTGACCAGGGGCTTTGTACCATGCCCTGGAGTTGCCGTTCTCACACACACATATGTGGTCCATCAGTCCATTGCAGTAGACAAAGCATTTGCCTAAATTTTGAAAACAGAAACATTTACTGTGGTGTTGGTGCAATACAACACTGGAGATTTGCAAATCATATCTGTATTGGTTATACCTTTGGGGAAGGGAGTCTTTTGCGCTTGAAGCCTGATCTTCACAACATCCAAAGGTGTGACTGAAAATGTTTACACAAGTTTAAAACTTAATGCAGACAAATAACATTTAGCTGTGCATGTGTCATTTGTTCAGTTCAACAGCAGCAACCACATTCATGAATCGTTTTTACCACATCTATGTTTGCTTATTGCTCCTCTGATAATGACACTTTCATGTTTTTATTAGCAAGTAAAAACAGAGAGGCATTCATTAGAGTTGATTTACTGTGCACTCATTTGACTGTCTGTTAGGTACACGTTGTTAAAACAACTTGAGCTTTGCAATTTAACCTCATCTTATGAAGAGCGCTAATGTTTTATAGTCTTGATTCAACAACAGTATGAATCTGTAACTTGTGGTGATGTTGAAAATAACTGGCTTAATTCAATAGGTGTCTACATGGACACACCTTTCAATTTAATACACAATAATTCTCCCAAATAACAATTACATTCATTTTTATTGAGAGTCTTATGAAGCTGATTTTCACAATGCACTCAACAGAGCAGAAACCAAGTTAAAACAATGATGTATGATGGGGATTTGTTAACAGTATAATGTTACTACGTACATGAACTAAACAAGAACCAAACACCAGTTCCCTGTTAAGTAAAATCAGACCATATGACAGATATCAAGTCTCACCAAACAGAGATGTGAGGATGGCTCCGGAGCAGGACGCTACCATCTGCTGGAGTGGAGTGATGCCTTCATTGACACCAGGAGCAGAACTTTGGCCACTCATGTCTTCAGAAACACAAAGATAAATCCCAATGTTAGACCTGCTTTGAAGTACGGTCTAATCGCCATAGTTAACGTTGTCACATGAACTACGTAGTGGCATTGTGATTATTTATTCATGAGCCATCACATTCGCCACATGATGAAGGGAGCTATCAAGCTAACCTGAATTAGCTAATTAGCTTAGTCAACTTCTTACCTACTAAAGCTTCTCTGCATCCAAGAAGTCGCCCATGAACACACACATCCCGCACGGGATTTTAATGTCCAAACAATGCAGGAGTTACTGATGTCATATTACACAGCTCACACACGTGTGCGTTTGGTAAGGGGGCTGTAACCCCAGCTAGCTCAGTTTACACAGCAAACATTACTTGATGATGACATTTGTTATGTAATATTTATTTCCGTTTAGCACATTCGTGAATTTTTATTTTATATCAATTACGATAAAAGATACAAAAATACGCACTTTTATGTATGAGAATAATGATATATACATATGTTTGTAAATCAAACAATTTTTCTATCCGTTTTTATACTTTATATTTATTTTATTTTACGCCAGAGTATCGTGGAATCATCACATTCGAACAAAAAGGATGCATTTACTTATTTTGAGAGTTGCCAGGTTCGAAGTTTCAGCAAAATTAATAATGTCTCAATTTCTCCGGAAAAATTGGCTCATACTATTTATTTAATCAAACAGAAGTGGTCTCTTTCTCGAACTTTATACGTACATTATGACATTTAGATTTCATTTGATTGGCCATAACAGTGCTTACGTGGCCGGAAAGTGTCAAACATGGCAACACTCACTTCCTCCATGATTGGATTTCTGATTTCAAGCGGGAAAGAGAAAGGAGTTCTGTGATCTGAAGAGTTCAGTCGAGATGGATTAATACTACTAAGAAAAGCCGACTGATACTCGGTAACGGACATGTTGCCACAACTCAGGAGACGTTAACCGTGGCGCAAACAATAATGTAACGTAAGCGGAGCAGCTAACCGACAAAGCGGTGTGTCCGCTCGGTAACGGACACCGTGAAATTAAGACGTTTCCCTCAGTTAAACAACAATGAGAGCAGTCCGACCTAACGTAACGTGTTGTTTTATCACGAGTCAGACACCTTATTCTTCTTCCTTTTTCACTGCGTGTTTGTAAACAATTAATTGTTTGTTTACACCCACGGAAGTACTTCCTGGGGCGCCTCGACTCGAGCTAAACAGGCAAGCAAAACTTTTTTTCGTCAATGAAAGAGAATAAGATGAAGCCTAAACGCACTCAGAGGCACAGAGGACCCAACCTTCAAGGTAAAGTTTCCAAACATTGTTATTTTGCTATAGTGGCGTTTTTGTTTATACAGTAATTGTTTTCTCGTCAAACATCCAACGCACAGGTCAGCAAATTGAGACATTTAACATGTTTGGGTTGTTTTTGTCTGCTTGTAGTAGGACAAAACAATGTTAACTTACAGGAAAAACTATGAATTTGATTTTTAGTTCAGTGTATCAACCCGAACTTTCTTCACTTCAAGACGGCCCTTTCTAAATTAAATTAAATCAAGTATAGTTATATAATATATTGTACATCAACTATTTGAATATAGGCTAAACCTTTTAAACAGGAAAATGACAGGGTGGTTGAGTCTTCAGAGTACTAAAACTGTAGGTAAATAACATATGCAACACATATTTGCTTACTTACTTACTTGTTACTTGTTATTTAGTTATAGAAAGCTGATTAATGGTGTTGCAAAGCACTGACAGGATGGTGAGGGTTTGGAAAGAGGAAAGCCTCCTTCTTGTGGTATGATGGTGTCATGTGTTTTGCAAGATGCAGAGATGAAAATTAATTCCTGTGCCATTGATTAATTATTTCTCTCTGATCACAATGGTTGTCGTTTAGGAAAGGGCGTCAGCGCTGGTGAGAAGATGCCAGCATCTCCTGCTCAAGTCAAGCCTTTTGCTGGGAAAGTGTTTTACCTGGACCTGCCATCAAACAGAACAGCAGCAACACTGGAGAGTGACATCAAAGAACTGGGAGGGGTGAGACAAAAACACATTTATTGACTTTAACAAAGCTTTGCTGTCATTTTTCTTGTGTCAGTGTTACTTATTCCTGATTGGACAAGATACTTAGCTACAGAAAGAAACACATTATGCCACATTGTATGTTCACAATGTCCTTCACAGCCCTGTGCACTTTTTCTAACATTAACTTCTGTGCGTTTCATATAGACCCATGTTTTTTGTCTACAATTAATTATGGTAGTAACATACAGTAGTCTGTCACCAGTTAGTCCTTCAACTAGACACAGCCTTAATTTAATACTACTTTATTCAAATATTATGTTCACAATTATTTATTTTTTATATTTTTCAGTAAAAGTGAAAAATGCTCTACCTTTGCTTTGGTGCTGATACTAGAGTAAGATTTGTTTTCAAACAAAAGAAACAATAACAAACAAGTACTTTGCCTGGGTGAAATAGGCATAAATTCTATTCAAATGAGAAAATGTTTGCAAATTTTTGACTTTGTGAAGGTTTTGAAACTTTCTTAAAAATCGTATACTGTGTTTCTTTTGTCTACATATCAGACTGTTGAGAAGTTCTTCAGTAAGGAAATTAAATATCTGGTGTCCAACAAGAGGGAGGCCAGATACGTACAGTGCCTCAGGCAGGACTCTCCTGTCCCTAGCCCGGACTCTGGACGGAGTTCACCTCACCCTCAGTCAAACCCACACCGGCCCGTCAGCCACGGGGACACCAGAACAAGCAGGTCCCAGGGTCAGGCAGACACAGTAAGTTCACTTTCATTGTTGCAACATCTATTGCGTGTGTCATTGTTTCATTGGCTCCATCTCAAGATAAAACAAAACATGCTTTTAAATTCTCTCTCATGTTTTGCTAGCACTGTACCCTTTTAGAAAATTTAGATTTTCTGTCGATATCTTGCAGTGTGTCACAAGTCGAGGGAAGTCTCTGGTGGAGAAAGTGGTGAAAGAGCAGGTTTGTTAAGTCAACACTAAGTTTACAAAGGAGCTTTAATGACCTCTTTCCTTTCCCTAACTAATACACACTTGTTTGTTTTTAGGAGAGGGTGAAAATGAACAAGATCCTGTCAAATGCCCTGGAGTGGGGTGTGAAAATCCTCTACATAAATGGTATGTTGTGGAGATTTTTGGTAATGTCAATCAGTGATTACACTATTTAAAATTATATAGTAATCTAAATGGTAGCTAATTTTGCTTTGACTTACTGTGGTTTTATTTTTATGGCAGATATAATAGCATATGTACAGAAGAGAAAAAAGATCAACGGCCAATGTCCTGTGACGGCTACCGTCAAAAAAAGTGTAAGTTTATAAGTCTAAAATTGCAAATGCATCCATTACAGAAATGTAATGTTTTGGGAGTAATGTTGCAAGCTTGATTTGTTGAACAAAGTTGTGTTTTTAAGTACTTTTTGTTCTTTGTAGGTCAAAGCTGAGTCAGCAGCAAAGCAAAGCAATCCAAAATGCAAAGGTAAATGTCTTTTCCATGCCTAAATATATTTTTCTGACTCAATGTAGTTATTATTTATTTCACTTCAAAATCTAACCTGTTTTTCCTGATGCACTGTAAATAGACTGTCAAACTGAGTTTGGTTTTAATGCAATGTTTTTTTTCTCCAGGTGGGCGAATCAGAAAACACTTTATCAAGGTTGAGGATTCGAGCAGGTAAAAAACAGTAGTTTAAAAAAAAGCTGACGTCCGCATACATCTGTGCACTACAAAATGTTTATTTTTCCTTCCTCAGACACTACCGTCCAATCTACCTCACAATGCCAAACATGCCTGAGCTCAACCTGAGGACTGTTCCACCTTTTAGTCCCTTTTGTGTCGAGGACAAAGATCCTCCTGGGAACAAACAGCAGGGACACAGGTTTGGTGTTTTCTTCTCTGTGTGCTCTGATCTAATTTAAGATGTGGACAGTTTAAAATGTCATACTTTCACAAGGACCAAAACTTTTTTTTTTCTTTTTTTTTACAAACTCTTATTTTTTTTAATTTCATTTCATATATTCTTTAAATTTCTCCTCTTCAAGTTTTAAATTTAGATGGTAAACATGGTAAGGAATTGGTTTTGTGCCTACATCTCTTTCTTTTAAAATGCTTCTTATTAATCCTTAATTGTACTGTATTGTGAACCAAAGACACATTTCCATATATTAATATCACTAACCAGATGACTAACTAAATGAGTAACAAAATTGAGCGTAGCGTTAGTTCTGGCAGGCCATGACGTCAAGCTCTTAATCAGCACAGCTGTAATCTCAGGTGCAGATCAGCTGATGGCTCAGCTGACTCCCCATGGCGGCTTCCTATTGGGGAACTGCATTCAGAGCGCGCTATTTAAACTGCTCTAGGCCGACGTCACCTCCCTTGCTGCTGCTTCCTCCTGTCCTTGTATTCATGTTGGTTGCTCTGCTCTGTCTGGGTTTTCTTTGCTGCTGCGCTCCCTGCTTATACCGTTCATGATGGCTGCCTCAGGCTGGAAGAGCAGGGGGTCCCAGAACAGTATCATACCGTCAAATAAAACTTGTGCAAGTTAACAAATATTTTGACATAGTGGTCCTGACAGAGCTATAACTAACTCTAACTAACAAATAAATGTTTTATTTAGGATTATCGTATTTGCTATCTAAAATTTGTGATCTTGAGCAGAACTAAACCTTTCTGTGCTTGTCTGCATTTCACCTCTGGAGCCACTCAAAAATCCACAGACTTGCCAGTCAGGGCTGAATCAAATTTTTACCAAAAGAACAATTTTCATCTTAGTTTGATTTTATTTGTTCAACACCTGGTCTCCCCCGGAAACAGAGGTGCGAAAGGCTCAGCCACTGAGGAGCGAGCTCACGGCCGAAAGAAGAACAGAGACAAGAAACGAGGCGGCTACTGCGAGTGCTGTGTGATAAAATATGAAAACCTCACAACAGTAAGTCATCACATTTGTAAATACAATACTAGAGTAATGTGTATCCCAGTAATATGTTTCAGATCAGTGTTTTAAATATTAAAAATATTGTTACTGTTGTTTATTAGTCCTTTTTTATATAAAAAACACTAGACAGGATGGTTTATGATATACTACAGGTGTAATTTGGTCACACTGTAACATGATTTAAAAGCAGGAATGAATGAAAGAGATCAATCTTACAAACAAAAAGCTCAAAGCTTGTCTGTCAGCACTATCTATTTCTTGTATGACACAAGCTGATACACAGCGCTATTAGTGATTTCTGTCTAACTATCAGTAATGGTTTTTACTAAACATTTTATTATGTGGCCAAAGAGTTTTGTATTTAGTTGCTTCTGCAATAGTAGAAATGATGTACTCATTGACTGCTGTTGGACAGCTGTTGTGATCAATAATTTAACAGAGTAAGTTTTTGTTCAGCATCTACAGAGCGAACGTCACAAGGCTTTCTCCAAGAGTGACGAATACTTGGTGGTAGACGGACAAATTTCAACGCTGCAGTGCAACTTCATTCACCTCAAGACTAAAGTTAAAAGGTAACGTTTTCTCTTAGTTTTAAATTTTCCATCAGCATCACCAAAATGCAGACAAACAAGAAGAATTTCTTCTTTATTCTTTACCGTACTTGTCCAGATCTTTTATTCCTCTGTTGCATTGTACAATAGTCAACGTTTTTTGTTTTTTTTAAAATTCCCATTAGGCCAAAGTGCAGTGTTTCCTCCGTCCTGGTTGTTCCTGGACCATGTGGGAAACCTGAACCTGATACCACAGAGATCATCAAAGAGGAGCAACACCAGACTGCGGATGTGGAATCTTATTTAGGACAAACTGTAAAAATCGGATCATTACCTGGATCTAGCCCTCTCATTCTCAAAGAGCGAGTCAGGAGGAACTGTTACACTTACTCAGACCGATCCAAGCACAAATCTCTTGCAGGTAAACGACTGAGCAGACTGAATTCTTTGACTGAAAAAGCTGAACAGGCTCAAGTTCCTCAGCTCAAGACAGAAACATCCCCCTCCGGAGGTGAATGTCGTGTTGCGTTTCCCACCGGAGCTACACAGGTTAACTCTCCGAACCAAATATTCTCCCAACATATCAATGCACAGAGTGATTCCTCAAAATACCTTAATGTTGCGACAAATCAACAAGTGGAGTCCGATACAATTAAAGATTTGTTGCTGTGCGATGCCCCTCAGGAAGGAAATGTATCGCTTGACAAAATGACTGGAGACAACCTTGCACGAAGTAAAGAGGAAAGGCCTCCTCCACAAACTCTCTCTCCAGTTCTGAAAATACAGAGAAAGGTGCGACCTTACAAAAAGAAAAGACGGAAATTGGACATACATGTTGAACATGTAAAGCCGGATGCTGTTCCCGACAACTCCATGCCAAAGCTTTGGGAGCTTTTCCAGTCAAGTGACGACATGGATACAGAGTTTCATGGATTTGAGGACTAAAAAAGAGCAAATGAACTGAGAGGATTAAATGGATTGTTGCATTGATTGTCATCAATGAGCAAGCCAACTGACTACAAATGATTTGCTCTGACTTATTTTATGTGAGGGGCTGAAGATGCATATTTCTTCCCTTTTATTCAGTATCAGATGAAAAGCGGGTACTGATGTGCTGTAAGATTTGTTTACAGTGTTGTAGAAGATGTTTCACTGTTGAGAAGAAGTCAAATGTCACATCAATTATAATTCACCTAAAAGTCAGCTGTTATAATTTTCCATACAAATTACACTCCAAAAATGTCTCATTAGATTCATTTAGTGTTAAAAGACAAAACTCAACACAAAGGTCTACCATGAACTGGAAATTATGATGCAGAACTATAATATCCCCAAGCCAGTTGTATCATCTGTCTTGATATTGAAGTGGTGCTTTCTTGTCTTAATCTCCTTTGTGATGGGTATAGATTTAGAAAGGGATATCAGTAATATTGATTCAGTTTGAGTGTTCATAATATAATGCACATTCAATTCATTGTGGACTGAACTACTCACCATTTGCCAATTTGGTCTAAGTTGCCACTCTGTAAGTTTTCCCGTCACATTAATTCTTCAGTTTCATTCAAGATTTGTTAATACAGTTAATTATTTATTCAAAAATACTATCAAAAGAGGGAACAAAATGAACAGAACGTTCAGTCTCTGATATGAAGTTGAACATGCTGAAAACTATGCATGTTCAAAATATTTTCCTGACCCAATAAGTGGAACAAAACGCCACTCGTTTGAAAATTAAACACCCAACACACTCAAGTCCCATCACAATGCAGGAATTAGTTATTTTATATAATTAATGTCAGACAAAGCAGAATTTGTTTTTGGATCTAGAAATAATGAACAACTGTATTTTTTTTTTAACAAAACTGACAAAATGTCAGGGTTGAATACTTTTTCATTGCCACTAGAAATTCTGTGATGAATATTTGGTGCGTCCGATGGAAAACACAGTGGTATGAAGAATTTAAAACATTTGTATTGTTGAACACATGTGCTTTGTGTATTATACAAATGCTGATTTTATTGTGTATTTTAATGTGGATGATTTGTAGGTTGGATGTATGGTATTTGACATTACAGGTGACATTTTAGGATTCTTCCTCAGTGCACTCTTTGTGACCTGGCCTCATGTGCTTTTTCCTGATTTATTAGCTCAGCGTCTCTCTTTCCCCTGCATTTAGGGCATTAGCATAATGCCCATGTTCTCCCTTGCTGCTCTCAAATGAACGCATTGGGTCAAATGGGAGTCTCTGTGCATTCAGAAAAAAGACATGAGCAACAATCTGTTCTGAGGCACAAGCACACTGAAAATAAAGGAAATGCTGAGTGCAGACATGGTTGTTTTTTATGCCTCTCAGAGGTTATTACTCACACTACTTTTGTGTGTGTCTGGATGATATCAGAGTGATATTGATATGTTTTTATGTTCTATTAGGAGGAGTTCCCTTTTCTGGACGCTAGGGGGCAGTAAATGAGCAGGGGTGGCTCCAGAGGCAGAAGTGGTAGGGCCACTAGACCGTCTCCGGTAGGACACAGCACACAGCCGGTTGGACTTGTCTTTTCAGGATGGTCTCAAACCTCCACGGAAACCGCCTAGGTCAAGTTTTTTTTTAAAAAAAAAAACACGAGTGAAGTCTGTTTTGTTTATAAACCCGCGTGGCCTCTCCTTAGAGCAGCCGTAGAGATAGCGCCACCTTGAGCTCCTGTGTCAGCCCGGTTAAAAAGAGGAGCTCAGAAAGAGGTCGGTTGCGCCACCTGTCTCCAGGACTATGTAGCCTAGCCTACAAGAGTGTGTGTGTGTGTGTGTGTGTGTGTGTGTGTGTGTACTGTGGCTCCATGATTTGTTTTGTTGAACTTGTAAATATTGCCAATTACCTAAGTTAAGAAGCTCTGTTGTGTTGATTCATGAGCTGAAGAGTAACCTGCAGAGATGTTTAGCTAGGCTATTTACAAAATCAGCACAATCGGTCAGTGCAAATAATGCTGCCTAGGTAATGCATTTGCAACTGGAGCCTCAACCTAATTATGATGTAGGCCTAGGCTAATTAATATCCTTACATAGGCTACTACACCAGTTTTATATTGCGCTTTTCAAAGGCGCTTAAACACATGAAATGAATCGAGTGTGTGTTCATTTTCAGTTAATATTTTGTTATTTGGAGATGTCGAGAGACAAGAAATGGACAGTTAGAAAAAAAAAGTAGCCTAGGCTAACACGGATAATAAAATGTGGAGATAAAGGCTGCTGTGGAGGACCCCGTGGGAGCAGCACGTCTCTCTCCCTGTGTCTTTTCAGGACATTGATATCATCCTGGTCCCTCCTGTCGGCGGCGGAAGGCCGGGCCGGCAGCTTTTCTCCATCCTGTCTGCGCTCATATTTATGCATTAGGCGTTTCTGCAGTGAGCCGCTGGATATTGATGTGTTTCAAGGAGGTGTCCCCAGTCCTCTCCTCCTCCCCTACATCCCTCCCTCCCTCTCACTCACTTTCTCCTCCCTGCCTCCTCCGTGCTGCTGATCCGCGGGGTCTCGGTGCGCTCAGACGAGCTCGGCGTTCAGACTAGTAGGTACCCCGATGGCCCCCCACCACCAAAGGGACTTCGTTAACCAGACGACCAGCCCCGGCTCCAAACTCTCCTAGCGAAGGCAGGACCCCGTGAGCCTGCTCCTGGAATACCGCATTGTTTTATAATTTCCGACCTGAGAGAGAAAGGTGATGATGCTGATGATGAGCCCGCGATGGTGGATTTCCCTTTTGTGCGTCTATGGACTGATGCGCGTCGGTCACCAGAGCAGCCCTAATGGTAACCAATACTATTTTGGATATTACATAAATAGGCAATCAAAGCGTTGGATAGCCATTAATAGGCCCGTGTGTGTGTATGTGTGTTTAAATCATAGCCTCTGCTTCTACATGATCTACATTTAATAGGCAATAGCTACGCACGCAACCCATTGCTGTTTAATGTTATCAAAGGAAATGGCACACATCGATATTTCAGATGGCAGTGTTTATAATGAATATGTCTGTCGCTGCTGATTTTTTCCCAAATGGATGGGACAGGCTGGCAATAGCCTATAATCTGTGTTTTCCTCTCTGTGCAGGAGACGCCTTGTCGAGCTTGAAGGCTCTTCGTGATGCAGGCAGGTTTGTCGGGAAGGAGGACACGGTGCCTCTCCGCCTGCTCTACAGCAGGCACAACCACAGCCAGATCACGCATGATGAGCTCAGCACCAGGGTTAAAGCCAGCTCCGGCTCCACACAGGTACACAGTAGGCTACACGGCGTTTTCATGTGTGTTTGTGTGAGGGAGGAGTGTGTTTATGGAGGCTGTGAGATGCCTTTTTTAAGAGACATCACGCTTGTTTATGTTTGCATTGATTCATCTTCTCTTCTGCCTCATGTAGTCCTCACAGTGGAAATCGATAATTAGTAAATTACTCGCAAAACAGGAAAACCTTAAATATTTAGGCAGCCTCAGACAGACAGCACTTTATCAGACAGTCTGCAGGTGCTATATGGGTCATCACTGCCCTCATGAGCAAACCACTCTACAGAAACATTGATTTTTTTCCCCCTACTTATTGTACTGCAGTAACAGGATCTGTTGTTATTCTGTCCACACTGCACATTTATAAGAGCTCATCAGCTACAGTCATCTGGCCAACCAGGATAATTAATATTTTAGTGAAAACTTCAATCTTATCTGTCCAGCTGGTTTGCTTTCCAAGCAGCTGGGTCACCTAGGAGCTCAAATCTCAAGTCCCATTCAGTAACATTTGCTTTCACTTTATTCATCATGATTGAAGGAGACCAGAGGCTGTAAGAGCTTGACTGATACATCTGATCTATCTGGACTGTAACTAGCAGAAGATTTCTTAATGCATATTGATATGTATCAAATAGGTTGCATAAAGGAAATGCTAAAGCTACACTATTTACATATTTTACTTAATTAAATTTAGAAATGGTATTGCTATTACATAGCTCAACCATTAGATGGCACTGACAAAGTTGTTTCTCAATTATTAATGTGCTATGCTAGGTCATGGTCCATTGATACATTTTTTGTGTCCTCATCACAAATTCTGTGTGTTTTTGTTCATGTGTTGCTATATTATTAATATTTTAGCTATCAAATTTCTATATCAGTATTGGCGTCAAAAATAAAATTCTACTAGCTGCATATCAAAAATATTTATTGTGATAGTGTGCATGGAAATGTTGATGAGGAGACACTGATCCCCATAAACATTCATACATGGAAAAGATATTATAAATGTGTACATGACTACAGAGATTTAACACCTTTTTGTACTGTATCCTGTGCTAATTGTCAACGCCTTCGTGAAGCCAGTTGAACACTGAAGTGGGCAAAATGGGCAGTATGAGTTAAACTTGGTTTTGCAGTATGTTTGGACATGTGATTATGAAGATAGCTGTTATATGTAAATCCCATGGGACAAACAATATCATTTTGGCGAGAGGGCCTACCAGAGCCATTTGGCATTGTCTTGTACTACTATCTG
This sequence comes from Decapterus maruadsi, assembly GCA_030347415.2. Lineage (NCBI taxonomy): Eukaryota > Metazoa > Chordata > Actinopteri > Carangiformes > Carangidae > Decapterus > Decapterus maruadsi. The sequence goes on from CM064894.1 coordinate 17,912,529, forward strand.
ATACAGTGCAGTAATAATCATAATCACTGTAACTGTGTTCACTGACTCAGTTCAGTGAAGCAGCATTTCTTCTGGGTTCATTTCAAGGGATGAGTCAATTAGCATTGTGCAAACCTGTCATGCGTTTTTAATTTGTGCAGCTTAGGCTTGTGTAGGCTAGCCTATTCATGGCTGGGAGAGTGGAAGGAGCTACAGATGGCAGCAGGCAGGAAGGTGTTAACCCTTTGTCTCTCACACACCTCAGTCAGAGCTGCAGCCCGATGGGTAAACAAACCAAAAGGAACCATCTGCCATCAGATATCATTTTAATATTTTCCTTTTGATGCTGCTACTAATTTCATCACAGGTTTGTCACGAAACACTGGCTGCATGTGGACTGGAGTTTGAAGTTGGGAGACTAATTTCTGCAGAACAAGTTATTGTCTTCACATTATACAAGATTCAAAGAAGATTTGATCAAACTATATCATCATATCATCCTTTAATCCTTATTATATCTCAGGCAGTTTACCACAGGGAATTTAATATCTTGCTGTGTTGGAAAAATGTGTTTGTTAACTTAATTAAGAATAATAATGATGCAAAAGAACATATGCAATGATCCAGATTCTCAAAGTTTAAATGATAGAATAAAATATACATTGCAAGTAATGACTAGGTCCAGAGGAGGAGGAGGAGACAGATGATGGCATCTTTGATTTGTGCTCTTAGTTTCTTATTCTCTGGAGAGTTAACACTTGTGATGTCACTTGCGCAAAGTTTTTTTCAGTTATTGGCTGTTTTTAGATCAATAGCCTAAAAACAAATCTGTCAAATAGTTCTGAAAATGTGAAAATGTGTGACACACAGGAAGTTATTTATAGGCTTCTGTTGCATTGCCTATTTTCAGTCTCAGACACAAACACCACTGAATGAGCAATGGGGAGTTCAGCAAAGTGCTCCTGTTGTTTTGGTGGAAAAACAAATGCTTCCAGTATAATCCGTCTGAGCGTGTGGTGTGCGTGTGTTGGTTTGCATGTTTTTGCCTCCCTACCTTAGTGTATGTGTGTGTGTATGGAACAGGAAAGACAAGTCATACTTCAACAGTCATGAGTGGGAAGGCTTGGACAGAAGAGTTGGTAATGGTCAGAGAATATATCGGCCCATCTTAGTCAAGCTGGGATGTGCTTTCTTTAAACACAATCAGTGGTACCTCCTCCCCATCATAGATCCAATCTGCCAGATTAGATTTCATTGCAAGTGTGCCATAGAAATGGATTGTCCTTTGTATGTGCTGACACACACACACACACACCCACACACACCCTCTTACCCGGCCATATATGCAATGACCATGCACAGACACTCCGACAAACAATGGAGTCTGTGGTCACTGGGGACACAGTGGGCTAAGTTCGTCCTTGGGTGAGCACAGGGGGCACCTCCCCAAACGGATACAAAAAGTACATGCACGCGCTCACACCCCCTCCTCCGCTTGCTGTCACGCAACGACTGGTCTGTAATGAAGGTAGCCGTGGGCCGCGGGCTGATGCCTCAGGGGTGGGGGTGTTAGCTCGGCTCTGGGACTCCCCTGGACCTGCACAGGAATGATTGTGTGGAGTTTTCATTGAGCCAAGGGGGAGTAATGAAGCCTGCACCATATGTGCCCAACACTGAGAATGAATCAGGCCCTCCTCAAGCCAAATCAATCACACAGTGCATAAAACCATAGAAGAAAGAGAGATGTGTGCTGCCTGACTAAAATATGGAAACTCAAACTGATTCAGCAGGAAATTAAATCTGTTTTCTAAATACTTATCTAGGTGAAATAATAGTGCATCATGTTGCCTGCATGTATTTTATTTTAAATGTAGTGGGTGTCAAATTAACCGTATTTCTATTTGTAGCTCAAGTATTGTGGTGACATCCTTTGCAGAAATTCAAATTCACATGAAGGAGACAGACGAGGAGCTTGATGACTTAATGAAAACAGTCTTATTCTTGCTGCTGATTGATGCTGAAAAAGACAATGCAGTCATCCATCAATGCAGATGAGAATTGATCTGTGCATATGATAATGAACCGGAAACGCGAGTATGATAACGACTGTCCTTAATAACATCAAAAATCATGTCTTCTCAACCTTTTTTTTTGTTTTTTCATTTTTAGGTGAACCACGTGGCCCAAGCAAGCTTTCAAGTCAAAGCTTTTGGCAGGGAATTCATCTTGGATGTGGAACTGAATCAGTGAGTATTATGACATTAAATTTGGCTGTCTGGCTGCTTGGCTAAGATGGCTCTACGTCTATGTCGTTATCTCTCTGTCTGGCATGCTAGGTGTTTACCTTTCTGTCTGATGTCCTGACAAACTGGAGGTTGATGTTTTCATAGCTTTTTTCCCCTCCTCTTGTTTATTAGTATTTTGAATATGCAATAGCTTAGGTGACAACCACTATTCTTTCACGGAAATGCAGAATTTTTTCCAGTAAAAGTTCATAGAGTCTTGTTAACATCCACTTGCTGGTTGAAATCATCCAAGCATTCGGTCATACATGGGCCTGAACAACACTTTTGAAAAGAAATTCAGTTATTAAGTGTAAATCCCCAAGTACATGCTGAGCATTAAACTGGTGCTCCCCCCTGTATTTTAACTGAAGGTGGCCATTGTGGTGCCACTGGACTGCAGTCATATTTTCCTGCTCTGGTGATATTTATGACCTGTTTAGGGAGTGCCCTCCTTGGACATAAATAATATCTAGTGTTGGTGTGTGCTGATGTGTGCCATTGTATGTTTGAATGAACATCTCTGTATCTCTGTGTGTGTTTGTATTTGCAGCATATTTTGTGTGTGTGCGGGTGCATGTGTGTGTGATTTAGAGGTTCTATCATAATAGGAAGTGATTTATGGTAAAGGCTGGAGCGCTACTCTGTCAGACACTGATATTGATCACAGCACTACTGATGGAAAGCGAGAACCACTCTCCTTATTTTCCGCCTTTCTTGTTACTCTGTCTCCACACTTTTTTTTGCTTTTTGCCTCCATCTCATGCATTTTTACTTTTTAAAATCAGCATCTTTGTAAACTCTTTCCCTTTCTCCTCTTTTGCTACCGTCGCCCATCTTTCACCATTTGAGACCATGGCTTGTTTGTCTCATTTTGCCCAAATGACAGAAAGCTTATAAACTTGGCCCACACACAGTCATGCTGTCTGCTTTGTCACAGTGGAAGTCACTCCCCTACTGAGTGAAATGTTACAAAGCAGGAATTTTCAGACGTAGGGGAGGTGTTTTCTGTACAGCCTGCAGCTCACCGTGTAAAACATTGGCCAGTCATGGATACAAACGTCTGCATGTGGGCAAATTCACACACACTCACACCCACATATCGAAGCTACATGTATGTACAAGCTTTCACGCGTGCACATTCACTTTCATCAGCACTTGGTTTGATGTACCAGTCATTACTCATCTTGTGTGACATGGTGTGCTTACTGTGCCCTTCTCTGCAATCTCCTCTCTGGTTGTGGTGGAGAAAGGCTAGAATATGAGAAGAAAGGAAACATGGGTGTGAAAACCAGTTTTTAGCTTACCAGAGAATGAATTGGCCTCTCACCAGACAGCTCTTGGCAACAGTGACATGTGTGGCTCTGAATGAAAACGAAAGACTGGGATCAGTGCAGCAGAGGATTGTACTGTGCGAATTTTATCTGTTTGCTCTTAAAAAATAATCTTAGCCAGTACAAAGCAACTATTTTGTTGAAAAATGTATCAGACAAATATATCAAACATCCCCTGGTGTCAGCTTTTTGTTTACGATTTGCTGCTTTTATTTGTTTGATAATGGATATTTTTAGATTTTTTTTTGTGCTGATTTTTCATCTTGCCTAATAATTTGGGATGTTTTGTTTTGGCTGACATGTTGCTACTCTGAGGAGGACTGCATTGCTGCCTTCTCCCAAGTTCCAGTTTTGCATCACTCCTGGGGTCAGATCTCAAGTTCCCCTCTATGGCTGAAGGAGTAAAGAATCTCCTGCGGCCCTCCTCTCTCCTCTGACCTCCTCACCGTCCTCAGCCTCACTCCTCTGTGAACTGATCCCTGACTTGACAGCCACACCAATTTTGTTTACAGATGGCTTTCATTCCAGACAGAATAAACCCAGTTGATGTGTTTGTGTGGGTGCAGGAGTGGGAGGTATTTTAGCTGAATGGGCCGACACTGTTTTGGCTTCACCTAGTTCTCTCGTTTTGATCAATGACTCTGCTGCTGTGCATTTTTGCGTGTTTAATTGTTGCCTCGAGCAAACGAGAGATGTGTATCTTGGCCCTAGTATTTGGCTGTGCCTCTACTGCTACAGTACATATCATTATAATTATTGTCATCTTTAAGCAGTCTTTCAGAGTCTTTGCCTCAAGTTGAAATGTTTGGCTGTAGACGGTGAGTAATAGGAGTGTAGGTGGTTTGTTATAAAGTCATTGTGAGTTCCTTGTGAATTCAAACCACAAGTGCTGGATGGCAGTGCTGACTATTGGATGTATTGCCATGACATTTTCTACACAATTTAACCCAAAGGATGAATTAATAGGTTAAAACCTTTTGGTACCAGTCTACCAGATGGATTGCCATGAAATGTAGTGCACACATTCATGGTCACCTGAACTTGCACCATCATCAGATTGATGTTTTTCATCTCATTGTTCAGTAGTTTGATTTATGTCCAAATATGTGCAGAGTCAGTGCCTCTGCTTTGCTTTGTGTTCAGTGCTAATTAGAGAAGCATGCTAACATGCTTCACTAAAATGGCAAAGTCACTTTTTGTATTCATATTTTCCTAATCTTTAACACATCCATCCATTCATTCATGCATGCATACCTGGACATGATCCTATTCAGGGTCACGGAAGATGTCTATCCCAGCATGCACTGCGCAAGAGGCAGGGTATACCCTTGACAGGCTGGTGTGCTATAACAGTAGGGTACTTGCACATTTTGTTCAGATAAGATACTGAAAGAAACGAGTGTGTATGTTGAGAATAACTATGTATATGTGTATGTTTCATCAGTAACTGCTGATATATACCATCTGAGGTGTGACAGTCTATAGAGAGGAAGTCAGGTGGGGGTTGGTAGGTCAGGGGGTCTTTATTCCCCCTCACTGCCTTTGTCTTCCTCTTACCCCTCCACCCCAGACTCTGCCTGCAATTTACCATTCATGGGACTAGAGTGAGCTGAAAATGTGCACTCGGGTGGGGGGTTGCCTGTTTTTTTTTTTTTTTTAATCATCCTCAACCCCAACACACACCCACTCTCTCTCACACAGACACACCCACACATACACACATTTCCCCACCCGTGATTGCCCCCTTCCTCCACACCCACTATCCATTCAGCCCTGCCCCTACTACCCCTTTACCCCACCTGCTTTCACTGAATAATAGATGGTGCTGTAGGATTAAAGAAGAGCGCACACATGCACGTGTGTAATGGTTTCCCTAGTCCGTCTTGAGGGAAACTTGTGCAGTCTCATGTGCATACGTCAAATACGCACACACACACATGCACTGAGACAGAGGAGTTGATTAAACCAGTAAAGAAGCTTCATGCGATATGACAACTTTCACATATCTAAATCCTCCTATATTCAAAATATATACTCAACAAATCTCAATCAGTGCTGATGACAATGATGGTTGGCTGTGTGATAGCAGCTGAGTCCTGTGTAGAAGAGTGGGCTGAGTGGACATGTCTGTGATTTTGTATTCATACAGCATGTAGGTTATGCATGTATGACAATGTGAGTGCAGACGGAGAGAAGAGCAGGTGGGCAGATCCAAGTGGGATGAGAGAGTTTCATAACCTGTCTTGTGTTAGGACGGCTGCAGCAGCATGAAGAGAGAGAGGAGGGCTTCTCTCATGTCCGACAACGACACTTTACAGACGCCAAGTGCGTTATGATTTCTGCTGCTTTGTTGTGTCGGCTTCCCCTGCACACAGACAAATTCTTTATGTTAATGTATAGGGTCAATTACGTGCAATGCTAAATGCATTATTCATCTGTGTGTGTGTATTGTGGACAGCAGTGTTAGCGGGGGAGGGGGCTGGTGGGGATAGAGCACTAATAGGAATCCCTCCACCTGCTTATGTTAGGGAGGAAGCTAACCAAACATCCCATGGTTCAGTAGTTTGATGAATGTGTACATATGTGTTGGTGTGTATGTGTGCATGGGCATGAGGGTGTGTGTGTGTGTGTGTGTGGAGAAAAGAGGAAGGTTGTTCCTACCACTGCAGTTGTCAATATGATGTAAACCCTGTAAAGATGCTGCCGCTGAGTCTTTGTGCGTCGTCTCATTGGGCCCCAGCTGCAGGAGAAGCATGTAAAGTGTTGTCTTAATTAGAGATAACAAGAATGGATCGAAAGAAATGAAGCTCAGATGGAAAGTAGGAGGATCAATACTTAAGAGGAAGCAGATGATGAGGGCAAACAAAGGAAGCCAAATTACTATCTTGTTTATTTGTTGTGTTTTCAGATTTGACATTGACTTTAGGTTTTGCACAAACTCGTAGCATTTCGCGTTATTATTTTGCACCACACAACCACGCCATGATAGTGTATCCTCAGTGACACGCTTGAGATGTATAGAGTTAAGTGACGTTTACATTCATTGTTATTCATGAAAATCAGACCCCCTCCTTAGAGAATTTGGAAAAGCTGATTTGCTTTTAAATGTTTTTTCGACACATTAGCTTGTATATTGCTGGGAGAGGTAGTGAAGCCAGGTGCTGTGGAGTTATATCCATTTTATAAACAAAACGGGTTGTTAAAAACTCACTGGGTGCTAAAGTGAAAGGTACCAATCGGAGCCAGCGCCAATTCAAAAATTGTGACAAAATCCAAAATTGAATTCATTCAAACTGCTCATTGCTCAGGTTTTGTGTGTGGCTGTGTAGCTTTGTGAGTGGATGTTTCTAACGAAAAGTTTCCTCAGGAGTCGTAAGTTAATTCTTTCTTTTTGTTTTTATGAGCACTGCTTAGCCCTCATTGAAGAACCAGATGTTTTGTTGCCTCCTTATTGTTTAGATTGATGATTCAGCCATGAGACAATCTGACTCTTCCAAGCTATTAACTCGTCTGAATAGCAGACGTCTAATTATATCTTTGTGGAAAAAATGAAGCCCAGACTTCCAAAATATCTCTTTTATGGGATGGCGGGAAGGGTCAGTGCACTGTCACCTCACAGCGATGTAAATAGCCTCTTCTGCCTAATGAATGAATGATTGAATGAATTAGTGTCTTGTTCACTTGAAGAACAAACAAGTGCTTCAGAATGCCAATCTGCTGATGTCATGCTCATGTTGACTCCATAACTTTGTCTGACTTTGAGTGAAGTCTGTGACATTTGCCATTTGATGCCTAAAATGTGTGTGTGGGGTGTCTGGCTTCCTTGGACTGTGAAAGCTGCAGATACTGTTATTGGTGTGTGCCCACCAGCACCGCGTGTGTGTAGCTGTATTTATGCGTGTGATACTTGTATGTACATGTGCTTTCAGCCCCACATATCCACGTGTAGATGATTTAGCTCTCTCTCACGTCCCATTCAGGTTAATTTATCATCCACCCGTGTCCCGCTCCCTGCATCCTGACATTGCTACAACCCAACTCCACTCACCTCCTCCTTCTCTACCTCCTTGTCTATCTCTCCTCCTCTGTTCCCAGGTCTGTAATTTATTGCACAGAGGCGTGATCTGATTTACTGTGGACTTAATGAGAAAAACACAGAGAATAGTGTGTGCGTGTATGAGGGAAAGAGGGAGGGAGAGAAAATGAGAGAAAGAGAGAGAAATAGTTAAGGATGAAAAGGACAGACGGAGAGATGTGGATGTCCTTCATGCACCCTTGAGTCTAGCTGGGTGGGTGAGTAAGTGTAGGAAGAAGGGAGAGTGTGTGTGCATCTTGAAGGAGGTATGTAAGAGAACCATAAAAAGAAAAAATACCTCTCCTCTCCTCTCTCCTCTCTCTACTTTTCTTCTTCTTTCTCTCTTGCCTCAGGCCGGGCTTCTCTGTCTGATCTGTGTATTCTCTGATCACACATGCACTAAAGCTCAATACATTCATGATCACATTGGAAATAATGTATGTGTGTATGATGCAGCGCTAACAAACTGTATATTCCAGTGTTTGCTAAGTGGCTCAGAGTCACACATGGGACTGTATTCAGTATGTAAGACGTGAGTGTGTGTTTTGCTGAGTCTGTGCTGTGTGCGTGCAGGAAGCTGCACAGAGATTAATTTTATGGAGGTGAACAAAGTTAATTTAGAAGAACAAACTGCCACACAGATGTTAACACTGACAGTAACAAGATCTAGATGGGTGTTATGTTTGAGGACGTGTTAGTAAAGATGTGTCAGCCAGACACAGAGAGCTTCTATAGACATTTGTTCAACATATGAACACTGTTGTTGTGTTAAGACTGAATAATAGCTGCACATAATTTGATAACACTGTCTACTGTGATTTTGGCGGCATATTGTGAAATGATTACTCTGTTAGAATATTATTGTGAATATTATTTTCACATATAGTTTTTTACAAGCCAGACTCAGTCCTGGACCAACAGTGAAAATTGTTAGTATTACTTTTTTGCATTGTGGACTCTCTGGTCAAGTTGTTGTTCCTCTGAAGCCCTCAGACCTTTACTCTTGCAGTTGTGACAAGGCTTCAGCTATACTTTCATTAAATTAACAACTGTCTATTATTAATTTAGTTAAACTTGTAATATAATATAGGACATTGTGTGTTCACCAACACATTGGTAGCCACTAGCATGGCTGAAAATGCCCTTTAAGGTCAAAGGTTGTGTTTGTGGACTTTACAGGATATCAAGCATTGAATTACCAGCCTCCCCTTCACTGATGTATCATTCTCTCTCTTTCTGCCATGTCCTTATATTCCTTTATTCCCTCGTCTGTTCACCCCCTCCTCTATCGAGCAGTCTCACTCAGCGTTGAGGATTAGCGGAGACAAAAAGATCCAGGAGACGGCTCACGCTGAAGACTGGGACAGGAGGAAGACTGTTGTTCTCTCAGCAGGGAAAGATACTAATGCCTCTGTAAAGACCATTGTCTCTCATAGATTACTTCTTTTCCTCTGTCATGCTGAATAAAAATCTGTCGAAAGTACGGTTTGCTGACAAGAGATTAACCATTTAACAAAATTTTACACCTCACAAATCTGATGGCGTCAGTGGATGGTTGGAGAACAACCACACACATGAGCATAAAATTAAGAATAAGAAAATGAATAATATTAGCAGCTGAGCATAATAATGACACTGTCAGGACTGCATGGTCCCAAGTGTGCAGGGCTCCCAAGGTCTGTCTCTATTAACGCTGTTTACATGGCGGGGAGTTGACTAACAGTCCACAGGTTGTCACAGATACAGATCTGCATGTTCTCGTTAGTGGCAACAACATCTTCACCCGCTGCATAATTCAGGAGTCAACTCTGTTTGGCCTGTATGTTGTGTGCTATATATACGCCTAACTGCATAACGGACCCAGGACTGCAGAGAACGGGAATATTCTCTGTTTTTCTTCTATTAGCATCAGTATTTCTTGTTTGTGAGCATCAGTATTCCCTGTGCAATAAGAGCAGGGATCCCAGTGTGCGTGCTGGTGGAATTGCATGCCTGATAAGTGATTGGAGAGTGAATGAATTACAGCCTGGAGACCTTTAATGAGGCCTCAGTGGGAGGGAGGGTGAGGCTCGAGAAGGGGGCGGTGGGCAGGTGAGAGCAGCTGCAGCTTTTCCCAAAGAGAGATCTCCTCGACCCCCCCTCTCTTTTTCTCTCTCAACCCTTTTGCACATTTTTATTTTTCTTATCCACCTTTCCATCTTGCTGCACCCCTCCATGCTTTTCTCTGAAGCACTTATCCTTGATCCTCTCTTCCTCTCAGCACCCCCCCCCCCCCCCCACTCACCACCACCATCCTCATTACGGATGCCTGACACAGCACATGTTCAGTCCGTTGTGTGGCTGTGCCCTTTTATTACTGGGTTAAATGGCAAATCCATATATGGAGCAAGAAGTCCATTTGATGACTGCAGTGCCCGTGTGCAGATGTGTCTGAATGTATGGCCGCATCGCATTAACGTTGATGCTTCTTCTTTTGTTTTGAGTTTCTACTTTTGTTTGTGTCTTTTGGGATGTTGAGTGTATTAAGAGGAGTATTTGAAAAGGCTGCGAGACAGCAATGAAAAGCCTGCTACCCCAACAGTTGTGCCAATAAACTTACAACACATACACACACACAAACATTAGTCTTGCCAATCTAGTGTTATTGTGCTCTTTTTCATCTCAGTGCTTGGCGACACAGATCGTGAGAAGAATTTAAGACCACATGCAAACTAACTTAGTGTGTGTGTGTGCATGATTCACCTCAGGAAATCAAACTGGGTTGTCACAGCAGATGTCATCGCCCAGAGCAACTCACAACAAAATGCTTTAAAGGAAGGATGCAGTTTGATGTGTGTGACAGCCAGATGGACTGGGTGCACTCAGGGGTCCTCAGTGTTTCAGTCACTTTTTACCTCCCGAAGATCCACTTTAAAACTTGAATAAGGCTTTTCAGTAGAACATTTTCCTAGCTAAAGCAGCATCACTGCTCTCCAGTTTCCTTGTGTGTGCACACGTGTCTGAGTGTTTGTGTGTGTGTGGGCTGACTGACATTTAAGTGTAGAGAAAGCAAAATGCAATTGCGATGTAAATGGTAAGGTCTGCCTATGAAATGTTGTGAGCTGAAAGTCGAGCGTCTGTGCATCCACCTCCGAGATCTCCTCCAGGGTTGATTGACAGCTGGACGCTATCTCTCAAACAGATGTTGCCACAGCGACGGAGGGGGGCCTAGAAAATGCCGGTGCAGTATGGGATGAGCTGAGTATTTTTTTAAAAAATGAAATGAGCTGCGAGAATGAGAGACAGACACTGAATGAGTCAGAAAATTGCTCCGTCTTTTTTTTTTCTTTTTTTCCAGCCTTACATCTGGCCCGCACAGAGGTGCCAGATGTCACCACAACATGTCTGATGGACCACTTGTGCCGACACCAATCTGTTGTGTCACATCTTTAATGTTATGATGATTCTATTTTCCTTCATGTCTCTTTTCTTCATTTATACACAACAGCTTCCGCTGATTGTCGTTTACGCTGAAAGTTTTCCGTATTTACATCCTCGGGGAGATAAATCGCATATAAACATCAGCGCATGAGCATGAGCCTTTATGTTTATGTGCTTTTTGTTTGTATGCACATCAGAGTGAAGCCTCAAAGAGGCTGCTTACGTTTATCCACATGTGTACGCATGTTAACAGGAAGAGAGGGTGTACAATATGCGCCGGTGGGGAGGTCTTTATACAGTGCGTGTCAGTGTGGGGGTTGGGGTTGGGGTCGAGGCTGAGTTTGCGTCTTTGTCTGTCAAATAAATTATTTAAATCCTGTAACAATTAAAGCTGAAATCTGTTATCGGCGTCCTCCATTAGAAGCCCATGTGTCTGCCTTGCTGCCTCAGTATGCTCTTCGCTTGCTCCCCCCCCGTCTGTGCGCAGCGAGGGGCCGGATAAAGATCACAGGCACTGAATCTTAAACACACATCCCAGCAGAACAAAGGCTAACAGAGCACGCCTGTGACCCAGGGAATAGTCGCACACAATACAACATCTTCATTACAGGAGCGTGAATGTTTTGATACGGATTCTTTTGATGGAAAATGTTGATGAAATGTAACCTGTCTCTCGCGAAATGTTTTAATTTGCACAATATCGTCGCGAGTCTGAGGTGACGTGTTTGTTGTGTGATCCTGTGAGAGGATGAAGTGTGTTGAATGGGGGGTTGTCTGTTAAGACATTGGAAGGGGGGGGGAAGGAGAGCTCCATCGCGGTGCATGATGTGAGATCTGTTAGGGGCCCTGAGCTTTGTATTCACACCTTGCTCCTGCCACTCGTTATCTTTCACTGCTCTTTCCTTTCTTCTTCCTCATTATCCCCCCCTTGACGGCCGTTCTCCCCCTCTTTCCATTTTACTGCTCTCTATCTCTCCACTTTTCCTACATGTTTTTTATTACCATAGCAAACTGCCCATTAGTCATCTTCGAAAGCGGCCTTTTTCCTCCCGTGTGTGTGGGTGCACGTTGATGTCAAGGGTTTCACTTGATTTATATATGTTATATCATCTTTGGAAAACTTTTGCCTCCTGAAGGAAAGCTTGGTTGAATAATTTCTTGTCACTCGACTTATGACTCATTGCAGGTTCTGATTTTTCCTTGCTTTCAACACAGCAGTCTGTCCTTTTGTAAAAAGCATCACTTTTTGAAAGGTGGATGTAGAAATCCAGCTATTAATACTTGTATTGTAATATGAAATAGACAGAAACTGAACTCACGTCTTTAAGCAGCAATGTCAAAATTATACATCAAGATTTGCTCAAATGATACGATTAAGATTTGTGAAATACCCAAATTTGCTTTATGATGAGTAAGAGTACGCAGGATTGATACATACTCATGTTGTAGAGTAAATATGAAGCAGGTGCCAACATTTTCTTAGCATACAGACCAGTGTGTAAGTTTTGTACATCACACATCATTTCACTCACATTTTCCTCCCTTCACTGATCCCCCAAATCTGTTAATGTGACACTGAGGAAGAGTCTGGTGAAACTTCATCCCTCCTACTTGTCTGCTGTCGATGTCTGGCCGGTGACAGGAAGCTAGAGTTGACTGATGACTTTCTCTGGTTCAGTGCAGTTCAGCTCAGCTACTGCGTGCATATTGTTTTGGTTGCACTTTTTTTTTGTCAACTCCTGTTCTCGGCCCCTGATTCAGCAAATCCACTCAATTTCAACTGAGGGGTACAGTCTTGTTGGGCTGATTGTGCTCTCTGACTTCTATCCTGCTCTCTGCTGGTGCAAGGTTGGCTGTGTTTGTTCTTGGCATTTGCAGTGTGTGTGTGTGTGTGTGTGTGTGTGTGTGTGAGAGGGGGAGTTTGTTTGTTTGTTTGTATGGATGTTGACTCTTACACTCCTGAATGTTCTGTGTATTTAAAGAAATAAAACCTTACTCCCATTCATCTTTGTGTTCATGTGAATGTACATGTGAGACACACATAACAGGCTACAACTCTCAACTGTATTAAATTCAAAAGGCTGAGCAAGTGACAAATCCCTATTCATGTGCTGCATTATTCTGTGTTTGTGTGTTTGTGTGTGTAAACTAAAGCTCATACATCTCTGTGTCATGTCGGGCCTACGGTGCGAACCTCCGCTGGGATTCTTGCGTCCAGCTCTGCTGAGAAAGCAAACACAGACGGATTTCCTCTGATTAAGACCATTCTTTCACTTCCTTACTCTCTGAATTTGTTTCCCTTCTTTCATTCTCCTATTCCGCGTGCCTTGCTTCTTTTTCTGCTTACTGACCTTCACCCGTCCTTCGTTGCTCTAATAGAAACACACACCGGTCATTTGCTAGAAGGCTGTGTTTGTATAATTGTGTTTGTGTGAGTTTGTGTGCAGGAAATAGCCTTGTCCCTGTACACTGGTCATAATTAGCTGAGCTGATGCTCTGAAGCTCTCTGCAGTGCACTGTCAGGACACAATACAATTATCCTATAAAATACTAGCGTACTTGAATAACTGAGTGACACTTGAATGAAAAGCACAGATTTTCTAACTTTAATTATCTTTCTTCTTTCCTCACTGTTCCCAGTGATCTGCTGTCTTCGGGGTACGTGGAGAGACATTTATCGGAAAAAGGAAAGGCTGTCATCACCAATGTAAGATCCTAAAAGTTATCTCTGCTTATGCTCACATGCACACTTTAAACATTGGGTTATTTTCAATTAAAATACAAACCACTCTGTTTTATGGAACCTGGGTCTAAATACAGTCAGCAGAGGTTGTGCACATTCTTACAGTGACCGTTATCAATACTTTTATATCAAGAGTGGCTCAAATGCTCAAATGAATGAAATGTTATTTGTTGTGAAGAATCCTCAGAGAATCGTCACTGGACTGCAGTTCAGATCATGTTTTGAAAGTCACTGCTATCACAGCTGGCAGATGCTTGCAGGAAGAAACAAGAGACAACAAATTGGCAATTGTTCACCACAGAAAGTTTGTATACGGAGATAACATGTCAATGTTGCGAGTTATTTCATGACAAAGATACATTTCGTGGTTGCTGCTGTCAAGTCTTATCGTCTCAGTGAGGTTTGGTCACAGTGCAGGTAGAATTGACAAATCAAGAGCCCTTATATCATTTTTTGGTAAAACACACCCAGATAGAGAGTGTGTACATAGACCAGATGTACTGTATAATAAGCATGATTCAGTTTGGCACGGCTAGAGATACAGATGTCTCATAGCTTATACAGTACACCATGTGTGTGTTTACCAGACTCCAGAAATAGGAGAGGGGCTGATTCATCTCCAGTGAAGATTTTTTTCTCAACTGTGTTTTGGACTTGTGCAGTTTCCTGTAGACCCTGCTGCAGGTTCTCCTCCCTCCTTCAGCCTGTCATTGCTTAATCACTCAGTCAGTTTGCAAGCAGCCCATCTGACCACCCAGTCCTCATCCATCAGATTTCAGTGGCAGTGTGGTTAGTTAGTTAACATGAGATTATAGATTGCTGTGATAATCCTCTAAAATCTGGATTTCAGTCACAGGACACCCACTCAGGCGTTGTGTTACATCACATAAGTGGGAGGATTAATATAATGGTCAGGATTTATTCAGCTAAGAAGCAGATTAGTTGAATATTAGACACTTTACAGAGAATGAGCCAAATTATTATTACACCACATATTGTATGATATGGTCATTTGTAATTATGAGGCTTATTATAAAGCAGTCTTTAATTCAACACACAGAAGGAGATCCAGGATGTACTCTGCTACTTCTACCATTGAGGTCCTTTAAAAAAAAAAGAAATAGTGGAGAGAATAAGAGCTTATTTGCCTCTTTTATTAATGGCTGTTGTTGAGAAAGGTTAATATGAGACAAGCCCCTGTTTGTAACTCTGCTTACTGGAGAGGTCAAAATGTCAGCCATCATAACACAGCTGCTGTGCTGACAGGTCGACTGCAGACTTCTCACTGCTCCTGGAGCACACAGTTGGTACAGTAGAGGTAGTACATACAGATAGCATCTTTAGCTTCCTTTGCAGAGTTTGGATTTATTGCAAGGAAAATCCTAAATCCTCATTCAGCCTTTGAACAATGCACCATTCAGCTGAAGATAACGTGATGCTGTCCAACTATATACTCACAGGAAGTGATGAGTGTGATGACATTTCATTGATCTGATTTTTTTCTTGTGATTATACCCTTTCTAAACTTTCTATACTAAATAAATGATGTCGCTGAAAGACACTTGTGATAATAATTGGGTTTTATGTAGAGTACTTTAAGTGTTTCTTAATAGACTGAGAGTCTTGACCTTAATGTGGAAACTCCCATCCTGCTGTGTTGCAGTTCTGCAGCCTTGCTCCCAGTGACCTGATGCATCCAGGGATATATGAAAGGATGTCTTCAGTATGACAAAAAAAACCCTCAAATTGCTGACAAACATCTTTATAATACATTAATAATAAATAGGGATGGCCTGAATAAATCCTTTAAGTAGTGCATACCATGACATCAATACAATGTTTACTTAAACTCCAGTTATTTGTCTTATAAATAATAAAGTATAGTGTTTAAAGCCAAAGTGTAAGTTTTGTGTGGCGTAGTCCTATACACAGTTTAATTGTGGTGCTGAAACTTTCACAGAGGGTAGAGTGTCCTACTTGTTTACCAAGTGCCTGACCTCAACCCTTTCATTGTGCTTTGTTTTGTCCAGATTAGATGATTAATTACTCTTATATGGCTCTAAGGAGATCATAGATCAGACCAGATTAGCAAGAAACACACACACACACTGAGGATGTACCCGTAGTCCTGGTCTTGGGTGCTTTCTTGCTTTGCTGAGAAGTGGAGCAGAAGGTTCAGGGCGACAGCAGGAGGAGAGACGCTGGGATAGTGGAGCACAGCACAACTTATAAATAGCCTCTCTCTCTCCCTCACCCTCTGTGTTTCATTCTCGCTCTACCTCTCTTTATCCAGCCTCTCTCTTCACCTGTAGCTCCCTTTATGTACCTATTGCAGTCAGACATTATGTCTCTCTGTTGGTATATTAATTCTTTTACCAATAACACACTGTTCTGGTTGTCTGGGATGTGATATGATATTGTGAAAACACAGAGAGAGGGAGGATTAGAGAGTGTGTCATGTCGCTTTCTTAGAATCAGATTTAGAAATAAAAGCTAAGAGTGATTTAATTGGGGATGATGGAGAGCTGGGAAGCTGAGAACCATAAACAACAAAGCAAAGCAACAGTTTTAATTCTGCA